>JARKIC010000292.1:0-331805 GCA_029378375.1 Mycena olivaceomarginata
TGGTGGCTCGGGGCGGCAGGCGAGGTGACCCAAGAGTGGGAAGCCGCGGTCACGGACGTCAAATGGGTTCTTGAAGGGCTCGCCGCCGAGGCAAAGACCGCAAAGTACGTATATTTCATTCCCAGGTGCTGACAGGGAACTGATGAAGACACAGAAAACGCCCACTTACCGAAGCTTCTTCCTCCGCCGCTGCATCCCGCGCTTCCAGCGCCGTCGTTAGCCCCGCGATTCGTAATATATGCCAATATGCTGTACTGACCATTCTCGCCTAAAATGGAATACGTGATTGCGCTCTGTTGTGCGAGGGAGGCTGTAACAAACAAACGCGTCGCGCAAGTGTGCGCGTGAAAACCCCTGTTAGGTAATTTCAAGCTCCGCCAAGGAGCCGACGCTCCCTGGGCCAGCGAACGAGCCCCCGGGCTAGGCGACACTAAGCGAGGCATGCCGCAAAGCCACCCAGAACCGCTTTCAGTAAGGATTCCCACGCCGATAACCCTCGCGATATTTTGCATTGCGCATGTGGAACACCCTCAGGCTATTTTGCATTAACACTACAGCTCGGCTGCTACGAAGGAGTCAGCGCGAATGGGAAACGTATGATCGACTGGTGTACTTTGTCGAAAACTTTTTTTTTGGCGTCTTCGTCCTGGTGGTCTAGATACCTCTCCATCTCGAGGTGCTGAGCCGCGACTTCATTGATACAATTCTGAAAAAATATGGGGCCTAGGACTAGTGGCACGAAGTAATCGAAACTCACCTTGAAGCTTTCGTAATCCGAGTCAGCTGAGAAAAACACTTTGATATTCGAAACAAATATTGGTCGCGGCTTCAAGTATTGGCTTTCGTCCTCCACATCAGTCAGCGGACTGTCGTGCCTAGTAGGGGGCACTGGACTGGCGGTGCAAGCCTCCTCGGATCTCGCACGCTCCTGCGCTGTGAGTCCTCGCGCTGGAGTTGGAGCCCGTGCTGGAGTTGGAGCCCGCGCTGTAGTTGGAGCCCGCACTGGAGTGAGAGCTCGTTAGGATCCCAGGGCACGCATCTCTGGAATATCGACAAGATGACTCAACTGCACTGTCCTTGCGCCGCTGGAAGTCGGGGTGGGACTTGCACCCTCCTCTGGTCCGCCGAGTGGACGAGCCTGGCGAAATCTTATTCTCCGGTACACAGAACGGCTACTTCTTCTGTTGGATCCAGAATAGTACTGTGAGCCATGCCACCAATACAACGCGCGTCGCGCTGACACTTTCCATAGGGATTTGAGGAGGCGTTCTGTACCCAGGTCGTCTATCCCGGTGAGATCACCGGTGAAACGGCGTAACATAAATGCGCGGCATCTAGGGCTATTTTTGCGATTTCCTATGACCAGTATTTATACAACGGGAAGCAACTAGCACTTCTGTCGTTACTAGCATCCTAGCTAGTACACAGACCACTTGTTAGGTGATATAAAGGAGAGTCAGAGCGAGCCCTAACTGCTGACTGTAGCACGAGGCTACACTAGTGTGACGCGCTAGCTGCTAGTTGAGTGTACAAACAACCAGGGATTAAACCACCGCCTATACATTCATGAGACATGACCTAGGAGACTCTAGTAGTCCAGAGATGGCTTGCGAGGGAGCTAGCGATGATCTAGCAGACGGATATCTACGATGGAGGTGCAACTAGGGGCCGCGCCTTGAGCTAGGAAGCTCGGTGCGAGATCCGGTGGTACTATCTAATCTCTAGATAAGCAACTAGGACGGCGATAGGCGGAATAACCCGACTAGCGACCGGCTAGGGCTTTGACAAAGACATAACACGACACCAGAGATGAGACAACACGAGGCTAGGGCCCGATCTGGGCAGCTAGGACGAACGGAATAGCAAGCAGGCTATTGGAACGGAGCTAGGGACGATCGTACAGTCCGCACCGATGCCCGGAGGGTTGATCGACGTCCTGACAAACGAACTATGACCATTTGATGTCGGTCGCAACGCTGCGTCGCCTAGATGTAATAGATCGACGCTCTGACAGAGTAGAGATGACCTAGGCCACCGGTTACTTCACCGGTTGGTCCGGAAGTGGTGCTCGGCATAGACGGAGGGCTGAGGATCAGTTGATATACCCACGGTTGAACACTAGCCGGTCAGCGAGGCTGACCTGGCGTATACCAAACCTGTCCCAAAACCAAACGGCAGTCGTCTCATTGGCTGACCGTATTTCTTTTCATCTAATATTGCTTATTGTATTATTCAGCTCGCTTTTCACATGTATCTTGAACCTAGTAGTATAAAAGGGAGCGCAGAGCAGACTAGGGTCTAAGAACATTACGCCCCAGACTTTGGACGAAGCTGGTGCTGGTGCTCTCAGGCTGCTAGTGGAGGTTGATACCGAACTTCACTTGTAGTAGTCTTTATATTGGAATCAGTAGACTGTGGACTCTGGAAACATCGAGTGACTAAGTTGAGGATTTCGTGTTGTTGGTCCTAGACCTCCACATATAAAATAAGGGTGTTCTCTTCGAGACCCAGCTGCAGTTTGCGCTAGTGACTTTGCCTTCACACCGACAAGACGGAAGCTCTGCCGTAGTGTGTTGGATCGCTTGCTAGGTGGATTGTGTGTTGGCTTGAGCCCACTAAGAAGAAGACGGACTAGGTGCCCCCACCTCTAGTTTGGCTATAACTTGTCAGTTACTTCGCCTTCACCCCGATATAGACGTAAGCTCTGTCGTAGTGTGTTGGGTCGCTAGCTGGACACTTGTAGTGAGCTAGTGCCGATAAAAGCGGAAAGGTTCCTGTTCTTGGTTAAGGAATAGGTCGACGGTACAAGGACTCTTCTGGGACACCCCCAACTTGCCTTGCCGTTTGAGGATTGAAGTCCCTTGTTGTTAGCCTCAGTAGTCTTCGGGTGCGCCCTTAGCGAGGATTTTCACAAACCTACATACTCTGCCCTGGTGTTCTCGACCTAACCGTCCAGCCACCTTGTATCCACCCCCCATATATAAAACACACCCCCCGGACCATCCCTAGGTTCCTAGCAGTGTTGTTGTTGGCGGTTGCATATTGCTAGTACGTTGTAGAGTGTGTTGTTAGAAGCCTATAAATCAAACTTGTGTTTGTTCAAGCCTGCTGGTCGCATACTACGGCCCGGACCCGAACTCACAAAGAGAAGCACTTGGATCTTTGGAGGTAGATTGGTTGTGGTTGGTTGTTTTGGGTGTTTGTTCGCAATACCTATCAATTAGCCATTCCTAGTCATATAAGAAGTGCACCGTTTCACCGGCATGGTGTTCGATACTACCAGCTACAGGCTCGCGATCTGCACTCGCAATGACATCGTTCAATCCTGGACCATCGCCAGAGACCCAGTGACCCGTAAATGGACTACAACCACCGTCTGGTCGAAGAAAAATCCAAGACTACGGCCCACGGGGGATAACTTTTGCAGCATTCGACAACAGTAAAGACCGCGATATCGTCATTTTTGGATTCCACAACAGCGGTCCCATGTAAGTTCCCACTGGTTATTGCCAAGATATAGTTTCAAATCGGTGCAGCACCACTCTTTGGGGCGGGACGGGAGGGATAGCGGCGGAGTGGTCTGCAGGGATGAGAATGTGGGTTCTTTTCGGTAATTAGATGATTTTAGCGGCTATTGATGAAGGCCTCCTAGCGGAGACGCCGCAACAAACTGGGGCGACGGATTGTTCTGCCTGGACGATACATCGGCCGGACCTACGCTCATCCGCATCTCGGACCAAATGAAGATCCGACAGTTCGCGACCATGAGCCAGAGGAAGAACGAAGTACGCCCAAGGCATGTCCGCTTCGGGGAACACGGCATGGTCATCGTCTCTGGGAGCGACCACGGAACAGTCTAGCCCGTGGGATCTGCCGAATGGGTGCAAACGGTAGGGGTAAGGGTCCAGGGAACTCGCATTTCGTCCAGAAAACAGGCTAACGAAATCACGCAGACGGCAGAAGTGAGGGGCGCCTCTGTAATATTTGCAGCTCAGACCCGCGCATACGATGGACCCGAAGAAGTCTTCGTGTAGAAACGGGCTCGAAGCAGTGGCATTAGCTGGAAGGAGGTATCACTAGTTCTGCAGGTTCTGACGATATGCGGATGCATGGCGTTCGTCTACCAAAACTTGACGGCCCTCGGGGTGCTCACCATGCGACCAATGCAGCGTCTGAATTGGACGGCAAGACCACCCTATATGCGGCTTGTCCGTCCTGCCATAATATCTATGCCCTAGACCTTTCTACATCCAAGACACCGACTTGGCCTAAACATTGTACAAATATGATTGTCAGAAAACCGTTCGATCCCAATGTTCCGTGACTTTGGTGACTGAATGTGAGGGGAAAATGCGTCCAGTCAGGCCCTTCCTCTCCCCATGCTTCCTCGACTACATCGCCCGCCTCCTATCCAATCCCGAGACCGAAAAGTTGTTGGATAGTGCGTCTGATGCCGCGGCGCAGGCAGCGACGGATAAAGACAACCCCGATTTCGTTCTTGGTGTGCATGACGGAGACTTGCTGCGAGTGTTCCAAGGACGTGATGGAACACTCTTTGTGAATCGCGGTACAAGAATGCACCTTGCTTTCTCTCTCAGTTTCGATAACTTCCCGCCGTTCGGCAGTAGGAAGCGCTCCAACAACAGTTCCATTGGGGTGCTCAAAGCAACTTGCCTGAATCTACCCGAAGCCGTGCGCGACAAGCCCGAGAATATTGCTGTCGCCATCATCCCGGGGCAAGCTCCCAAGGGCGAGCATATAAACCCATATTTGAGACCTTGGATTGATGTTGGGGTCTTGGGCTGGACGCGCGGCATTCACTTCTCGAGCACCGGAGCCTCTCCTGACCTCGGGCGCATCGTAGACCTTGCTTTCGTTTTATCAGTAAGTGATTTACCTGCTGCTCGGCAGTTGGCAGGCGCGGCTCACCACAATGCCCACATCTTTGCACCTGCTGCGAGTGCCGAGGGCGTGATAATGTGTACCGGACCGATTTTGAGAACTGGAAGCGGAGGGACCCAGCTGAACTGTGTCGTCAGGCCAAAGCTTGGCGGGATGCCGAGACTCTGGCCGAGCGGGAGATCCTGTACCAGCAGAACGGTGTCCGTTGGTCGGAGTTGTGGCGGCTGCCCTACTGGGATCCCACCCGGATGCTGGCGGTCGACACCATGCATTGCATTCTCGAGGGATTAGTTCAATACCATTGCCGGAGAGTTCTTCGGCTCAACATCGATGATGCAGAATTGTCAGAGAAGTCCCCGGCGGCCTACGAGTACGACTTCCTGACCTTCGATCCGCAGACGACGCCTTCCAAATGTAGTCCGAAGAGCGAGAAGGAGCAAGAGCAGATCGAGAAGATTCATGATCTTCTTGTTCGTCCCTTTCGCACAGTGGCGGAAGACGACATGAGCGACGACTTAACTAGGGCAAGTTTGTTCTCAAAGCTAATGCAGAACAACAAACCGGCGCTGCTATTTGTTTGCTGGTCTATCGGCCTAGGTGGTTCATCGTCCGTTTCTGACCTTGCCGAGAAGGTGGCTCTCCTTGTCCGATGGAAGAAAAAGGATCTCACCGAGTTCTTGGTGACATGGGTAAGTCAAGTCCTCCGAGTCGTTTAGCTTATGAAGTTTAACTTGCTCCCAACCAGCGCTTATCAAAACCCCTGTGAAGCGACAGCAGCACTCATCGGCTGAAGACCATCCCAATTCAAAGCCTCCGCTTCGTCCAAGAGGTGATTAATAACACAATAACCCCGGCTGGGTCAATCATGTTCCAAAGAACTACGGGGAGCCAGGAGCCGGTTCTCTGAAGGCAGACGAATGGCGACTTCTGGCGACCATATACCTGCCTATTGCACTGGTAATCTTGTGGGGAGAGCAAACCGGGCAACACGCAGCCCATTTCAGCCAACTTCTCAAACACAGCATGGCACTGTTCCAAGCTACCACGATCGTTTGTCGCTATGCCACACACCCTGGGCGCGCTGCTGCATACCGGGACTTCATGAAGGAATGGCTTGAAACCCTGTATATATGCCATCCTCATACCCGGCATCATCAGAAGAGAACGATTTGCCACATGGCCTTTCACATCTATGATTTTATTTTGCTTTTTGGGCTTGCTCTCTGGTGGTGGTGTTACCCGATCGAGCGGCTCATTGGCGTGCTTCAGCAGATGAATTCCAATAATAAAATCGGCGGTAATTTGCTTTCTTCGCCTAACTTCCCATCAGCTCACAAATTGTGTCACTGCAGGTGAACACGAAGGGTCAATCCTCAAATCTTGGATGCGAGGTGCTAACCTTCGCCGCTGGATCAATCGCAATGACTGTCCTGAGGCTCTTCGACAATTCCACCGCCTGTTCAGTCTCTATTATGGTATGAATCTCGGCGACAAGCAGCCCCGGGAAAAGCCTTATGGCTTGGGTGAGTGAGCACACTTCAATCATGAAGGAATGCACTTTTCTCGCTCGAGTACACACCAGGGCAACAGTCTGGTCTTGTATTATCCTCCAGGCTCGCGAGACGCCATTGCTGGGAGCATCGAGAAGATAACCGTTTTCGCGGACCACACGGAGTTTGTCATCCAACATCAAGCACCTCTTCCTCAGCACAAGAACGACCCATTTAAATTGTTCCCTCACTTTCCAGTAACAACCTACTCATCTAAGATGTTGGATATCCGGGACACTGTTTCTCCTATGCGAATTGTGGGGCATTGTGCACGGTTCAAGTTCTCAGATGAGCGAGCGGTCTTAGTAAGCTTATCGAGGGTACCGTACTTCTTCTTTATTTGCTCGTCATACTGATTACTCGAGCCAGGGTTAACACGCCGGGGACACACATGTGCAGGTACGGGGAGAGTTTGGACCTACTTCCTTTTGCTATACTTTGTATGTACTATGTAGACTTTTCACCATCTCGTCTTGCGCAGTGAATTCAGAAATATGATATTATTCGTGTGGGCAGAAGTGAAAAAAAAAATCATTAAAGCTGGGGAGTATTGTTTAAAGTTGAGATTTAACACCTGAAATTATGCTGGACTGGAAGTCTGGGGGTTGTAGACACTGTTGAGGAGGGGTCATCAACCCGGAGCGTGACAAGAGGTGAGGGTGAGTCACAGATGTGACCTTCCTTCCGATCTAGTAGTCTGCGCCACGACCAGGTGTTCATCGTCTGTGCTGTGGATTGGGCCGAATTCTGGCGACCGGGTGTATAACGCTTGGCCGTCGTGAATTGGCGATGACCAGGTGTTGATTGAGCTTCAAAAGCTTCACGAAGGAGGTCGTTTTGCCGGGCAGTTTCTGCTAGGGCTACAACCAGGTGTTCATCGCCTGTGCTGTGGATTGCGCCAGACTCTGGCGACCAGGTGTATAACGCTTGGCCGTCGTGAAATCTCACCGGGGATGGCCGTCTGGACGGCCCACATTCGACATTTTTTTCGTTGTGATCCACAGGGGAGGCGGGTAGACGGAGAAGCCCAATATGATGCATTTCTGTGCGCCCACACGGCGTGTACGAGATATGTGCCTGCACACGTCTTCGAGATGAAGGATCAGCAGACGCGCCGCCTCTGCGAGAGCGTGCTGTGAGCAATATCCTCACCTGCAAGGTCTGCATCTCGTTCTTATTGTTTTAGTCTACATTAATGCCGATTCCATGCTGTAAAGTGTATCACTGTATCATCCACGCACGACCCGAGTCCACCCCCATCTGCGACTTGCTGTGAAGCAGACAGGTCTGGGAGGTCTCGTTGCTTCGTCCAACATACGCGTCGGCAACCCAACTGGCGTCCTCCAGGGACTCGAATGCCATCCTGGGGAAGGGGTCCCCTCCCTCTCTATCCACTCTTTATGTTTCCAAGTTACGGAGACTCAGGTATGTCTGGCGTAACTCTCAAAAACGTCATCCGCTGAGAATTCCACTCAGGGCGAGTCAATCGACTCCAGTTTGTAGTCGATAGCTACTTGCATGTGCCAGACACACCAGGGTAGACCCGCATCTGCGGTTGAAGGAACAATATCATAGCAGGGCAGCTGTATTGCGCTCCCGCTTCCCCCCGACCCGGCCCACTCTTTTGGGCGCACATGGGAGCAGGGGCCCCCTCGGGGTCATATCTCACACTCGCGATGGTCGCTGGCCTTTACTCCGGTGTCCCTCCCCGACTTTCTCTATGCATTAGAAACTCAGCAAACTCGACCCTCCACCTGCACAGCCACAATTTCCCCTTTTGGCGATCCGTCTTGCCATCGCAATAGCCTCCTTCCTCGAAATTGGGACGCGGTGTGCCTTAGCACTTCCGGGATGTTCTCGCTGGATGGTGGGATCATCGTCTCCCGGCGGGTCTCAGTGTTTCATGTCGCAGAACATATTGTTATTCCATCGAATACTGCCAGATGGGCATTTGAAGTAATCTACAAGCAAGAGTGGTACGCGAATCTAATTTACAATATATGCTACAGCTAATTTCTCTACAGTACATTATATTGGACTTGAAACCAAGTCACGGGTCCAAGAAAATAGAAATGTAAACGAGAGCCTCAGCGCCGTCTGAATCTGAGCAAGCCTGCCGAGTACCGCGCACACCGCCTTCGGGGACGAAGGTTAATCCTTTCAAGTGTTAGGTTCGTTGTGGAAAAAATCAAGGAAAGAGAAAACTCACCGTATGACCGTAGGCTCCTCAATTATCGCCAAACTCTCGCGCGCAATCGTCTCTATCTCCTCAAGGGAGCCTCCCGTGCGCATCCAGTGATATTCGTGGTGGCTGGTGCCGCACGAGCACGGCTCCTCGAATCGGACCCACCCATATCCTTGTCCAATCAGCCCCAGCCGTATAACGCGCTCTAGCAAGACTCGATTGACGCGGAAGAATAAAAATCGAAAAAGAATAACTCACCAGCGAGGAGACGCCGCTGCACCTCGAACACCACGAACCACATCTGTGTTTGCCCCGTGCCCCCGATCGTTGGCGTTGGGTCCACCGAATGTATTCGCTACCCGTTGGGTTTAAGGCGGTTTGCTGAAGCGGAGGAGCGATGAACACCCCTTTGCTCACTCGGTGGTGGTGATCAACAAGACGGTGTTGGTTGTTGCAGACAACCAACTCGAGGTGGTTTGGGGAGCGCGGACCCGAGAACTAATGTGGGAACCGCAGCTGACAAGTCCTCTCGGCTGCTGGGGAGAAGGTACAGATGTGGGCGGGCATGGACGATTGTGGCTGACGCTGTCGAGCGCGTCGTTGAGGAAGCCGATGTCACTGTCGGAGTCGTGCCCCAGGTCATTGGGTGTACAACCTCGAGGGAGAACGACAATGCGCCCAATGAGGGTCGATGGGGACGGAGACGTCGAGATGGAGTCCGGGGACGATGAAGATGAGGACGCGGACGTAGAGGAGGGTGAAGGCGGCGGGGGCGCAGAGGAGCGCACAAACCGGAACAGCTGCACCCTCCCTCCCTCTCGCTCCCGCCACCCGCGCTCTCTACGTCGAGCCTCTCAAACCTGCTGCGATGCTGTACAGTCGGATTCTCACTGGACCTCCGGGCCGCTACCCCCCACACATACACAGTGGCTGTGTTGATACCCTCGGTTCTCTTTCATGTTCACTGTCTGGCTCACATCGTCCTCTGTGTTAGTGACCCCGACACTCGCTACGTCTCCGACACCCGTGCCCAAACCCGATGAACCACTCTCCGTAATCAACCGGGCGAGGAAACCAGACGCCGCCTCACCCATTTGCTTGCCTTGCCATGGTGCTCAAGAACGGATCTGCACCTACATAGTTCTGTTTTTTGGGGCCATTTGCTCCCTCGTATTTTAATGTTATTTCATACAAGGTGTACTTGTACATCGGTTCTAAGCCTCGAATGAATTTTTTTTTTCCGTATCTTTGAGGGTTGACCCCAGTGTTAGTGAGTCAAGGTTAGCGGGTTGATCTGCGGGTTGACCTGCGGGTTGACCCCGGGGTCATCCTGAAACTGGCTGTTTCCGCAGACTTGTCCGCGCCAGCGGATTGTTATTGTTTTAGCTCGGCCGAATATCGGCATGAAAAGGCCTGTTTCGGCACGGCTTTCCGCTCACGCAGAAACAATAAGATTCAGCTTATGTGATAAACGAGCGGAAAGATTTACTTTCAGCTCGCCTTTCACAATAAGATGAATCAGAATCTTATTGTTTCCGGTGGTTGTGAAATGATGTCGGAAAATGGTCCTTTCCGCTTGCCTTTTCGAGATTAGAAAATAGGTAATATCCTTCCACCTTTCCTACCACTTTGAAACTGATATTTCCGTTACACTTTCCAACCTATAGGAAATATTACTATTTGCGGTGTGAGGACAAAAAGGCGCGAATTCAAGGGAAAAGGACTCGAAAAGCTCTCTCAAAAGCTGAGTAAGGACCACAAAAAGACACCCAAAAAGCAACTTATAGGCAACTTTAGACGGTAGAAAATCATATTTTATTCAGGACTATCACAGGGCTACTAGTACTACTGCAGGGCTACTAGCGGAGCAAGTAAGTGTACTGCTGCGGCATCTCGGAAGGACAGACGTACCATACATACCAATATTCGCGCAGCAGACCCCGCCACCGTCTCATGCGAGCACGGGGATGGCGGCGATGGTACACCGGGTAGAGCCTGTCAAAACGACGGCATCATCAGCCTGGTGAAGTGGAAGGAGGAAGGGAGGAGCGAAGAGAGGGAACGGGCAGGGAAACCCACGGGCGGGACAGAAGAACAGACATACATACCATACTCAGTGTATTCCGGCATGTGCGCGTCCCCCCTTCCCTTCCCCCTGGGTGAGGAGCGCCTCATACGCTGGACAGGACACAGGGAGGCGATACGGTGCGCGTGGGGCTGGCCATGCCTGCCAAAACGACGTCAGCGGGGCTCAATGGATGAGATCGAGGCAGGGAGGAGAGGGAAAGAGGCAAGGAAGGAAGGAGGACAGGGAGGAAAAGGTGGGGCAAGAGCTGGAAGAATAGAAGAAAGGACATGGCATACTATATCCTCGCCTGTGCGGCAGACGCGACGAGGAACAGGGGCAGGAGGTCTTCTTGGGCACGCGGGTGCAGGTGCGAGCGACGGGCAAGCGGAGGTGTACATTGATCCTAGAGCCAGAGCGACAGAGCACAGAGAGAACACAAACTCGCAGGTCTTGATGTATCCCATCCGGCACAGTGGTTCTCTTGGTATCCAGAGGGGACGATATGTTGAGGGAAAGGTTTGAGGGAAGGGTTTGAGGGACACAAGCGAGGATTGGTGCGAGTTCTTGAAGGCAGACGGAGCAAGAGACTCGGGGAGACAGAAGAAGAAGTCAAGGAGCGACGTCAAGAGGTGAGCGATCTTCGGATCTTGGCAAACGTTCCCACGACCCTACCTACCCCCCGAAAAAGGAAAGTGTTTGGCAGGATAAACAACGGCGATCGCTTCCATCATTTTCTTTATCCGCGTCGACACGTCGCAGCGCGTCCCAAACACAAGTCCTTCGCACAAACCCACACAGTGCGAACTCTGGGAACAACATGGGCTCTTTCCCCTGTAAATAATGCACGTACCTCTTTGACCGCGAACAAACAAATGCTTCCATCAAGTGATGGACGTGACCACATCAAATCCCAAGATCCGAAGATCGCTCACCTCTTGAGCGACGTGGCGACGTGGCAGAATCACGCCATATCAGCACGTGATGATCGGAGCTTGAATGACTTGGCACTTCTCCCTCAACTCGCTCACATTCACCTTGTTCTGAACCAGTTGTGGCGGCAGTTAACTGTCCTGCTGAGTAGGCTACAAGAAGGGTCATTGTTGCGTGGGCATTGAAAAGTCTCAGCGCTGTCAGAGAGTTGGTGTTCACTGCGTGAATTTGTCCAACTAAGGTCGAGTTAATGCCTGAACAGCCACGCAACCGGACCAGAAGCCCATGCTCGTGTTCCATAGGTGTATCGTGCTCGCTTCAGTTTCCAGTTGAAACAATTTTCATTGTGAAAAGAAGAAAAGCCGTAAAAGTAGAAAAAGCGATTGTGTCATCCGAAAAGGGTCCGAAAAAGTCGTGGAAAAAGGTAAAAGAACGGAAGGGTCCGAAAAGCCGAAGGAAAAGGACTTGTCAACTTGCTGATGTCACCAGGTATTATCTTGACTTTGGCATGTGATCCTGGGTGGCACGGTGTTTACGCATTTGTGATTTGATTAGGAGCTAGTTACAAACACAACATTGACGCAAATCGACAAGGCCGCTGCCGTATTTGCGACGCGTGAGAGATTCGGAAAGCAGGAACTTGAAGTGAGATTCTACAGCTTCTGCCTCCACCTCCTTCCGTTGAACTGGAGCTAACCCTGAAAAATGTACTGCAGTTTGAACGTTATTCCAGGATGGATCTGCCTCTTTACGATGGTGTATTGAATTGCACAACAAGGTTCACGACGAGGCGAGAATCGGAAGGCCAGCAGTTGATGATCGGAGCACTGATTGCCCCGATGCTCCATTGGCAAAATAGCCCTATTAGGTGCCGCAGTCGAGTACCTACCGTGCACAGCGATGGCAATGAGGGTTCGTTGGCTAGGGGTGAGAAAGGGCTTGACCCTTGAGGGGGCGTGGATATAATTGAAGAGTCAATGCGGAAAAATGTAAAGACATGGACCCCAGGCCCAGGTGGCGCTTTGATATATCATGAATCTCTCATGGAGAGATTAGTGCTGATATATCTATTGCTCTCCTCGAGAGCAGTCCCCGGATATATCAAAAGATTTCGGTTAATATCGTAGGCAAACATGGCCGCTAATCTTCGGGTAATATCTCGGATGACCGCTCGCTGCTCGCCTGCCCACGCTGGCGCGTGACGGTGTTGTCCCGCCATATATCCCGTCCTGCCTAAAATGGCGATTTTTTTATGCCACCCCCGTGCTTGATTCTATCCGTACAAAACTTTCAAATTCAACGAAAAAAAGAGCTATTATCACATTCACAGTGCATGCGTACCCGTAAAGGCGATGCAAACGGTTCTGCGAAATGCGGGATTTGGCGTTGATTTGGTGGGATCCATCATTCTTTGTCTGTGTTATGCATCAATGCTCCCACGTCATCCGCCTTTTGCTTTCCTCCCAGCTCCTTCGCCTCAGGCTGAGCTAGAAGGCAACATCAATTGTTTTCTGTATCCCTCCTCATGGCCTATAATTGCCTTCTTTCTTCCTCGGGGCCAGTTTTGCAGGCGATCATTTATGCATCCTTGCTGCTCCCTCGTACCCTCTGGCGCCTTCTGCTCAGGTCTCCATCCGAAAGCAGGATGATCTCGTCTCTCGATGAATCATGGTCTTTGACTTCCCCTGCCTCCTCAGCACTGTACTTGCGACACCAATTTTGATGCCATGGCGTGCATTTTGCACATTGTCTTTTGCCCAGCGGCCGCCCTCCCAGCCCAACATGATTGCCCTACGCTGCCCGCAGCTCTCCCTCCACTGCTCACTGCTGAGTCGTTGATATACACGGTTTATCTCTCCCGAGAGTCGGTGATATATCATTACCCCAAGATCTGGTGAGCTACCGCCTCGGAGAGGCCTAATCCAAGTCATGTTGTTAGACGTGGCAATTGATTCCCGAAGACATGGCAATTGATTTCCGAGACTCCGAGTCCGATGCAGTCGGCCGAACACAAAACAAAAATGACACACAAAAAAACAGGATTTTGACTTTAGCAACTTGTGATCCGAGCAAAAGCATCAGCCATTCGCTGGAATAAAGAGCCAGCAACTGACCCTTTAACAACGAAATGTATATATATATAATTTTGAACCATTTTATGTTAATTTTGTGTGATGACTAATTCTATATGATGGATTTTTGTTTGTCTTTGTAGCAAAATGGCTCGAAATCCATGTTCCCCTGGGTAGCCAAACCTAAAGGTTCAGCAATAATCCAAATGCTAATCCATCTCGTTAATGTGAATGTCAGTTAGGTTATTGACAAAACGATCTCCGTCGAGACTTGTATTGTGTTATCTATGATGGGGCCCAAATCTACTTGTATGACGAGGATGGATGATTGAAAACAATGTTTCCGTATCGTAAACAGAACATAATAGGAATGGAACATGGATAAATTGCAGAGCAGTAGACGTTAGGCCAGAACGAAAGGGGTGGTATAATCAAAGGAGGCAAAGGCAGGGAATCTAAGTAGGCATACAGTCCCAAAAATGCCTACAAGATAATGCACTTCTTTCTCTGATTGGGGGCAGCATCAAGTAGTTTGGTTGTTTGTCGCAACACATGAACGAGAGTCGTGAAGACCTATTCCACGTTCCGAGCTTCTTTTGCCAAGGTTTCGATGAACTCGCAGTGGTGCTGCAGGACTAGCGCCGCTCCCTCCTCTTGTGACACCTCGTGCTCATTGTCCTTGTCTCATTTGTTTCCGACCAGCATGAAAATTGGGTCTTCCCCTTTTGCTAGTCCTCACCGACTCTAGGAAGACCTCGAGTCTGTCGAGAGTTGACCGCAATGTGATCGAGTATACCAGGACAAAGGCTTGGCTCGGTCTGTGAAATGTAAGTCGGTGGAACTTGCGACAAAGCCGAAGACACGCACCGCACCCATTGACCCCGGAGTATTGTGTACTCCTCTGGCATATATGGAATTGAATTTCTGAATGCGCAAGAACAATTCACGACATACCCTGACCGGCAGTATCAATCACGTCCATGTAACACATGTGGTTGTCCACTACCAACTGTTTGCGGTAGGAATCTTCTATTGTTGGATCGTAAGTCTGGGCGACATCTATTCTGTGGCTGATATGATTGGACAACAGTACCTCTGCGAAGGACATCAGTTCAATGGGCGGTCAGCGAATCGGACCTAGATGGCAACTCACCAACAAAGCGGTTCATTGTGAACTGGGTGCCATTAATCGTAGACATAAGGGGGATGCGGGCAGAGCTCACCTGAATGGCTAACACAGTTTTCCCTACATTACCGGAACCTAGGACTGCAACAGTCCAGTGATCCATTGGTGGTCAGGGTTCACACAGTGTAGAAGGGAAAGATTAAGATCTAGGAAAAGCCAAAACCGCCAACAAGGCCAAACTAGAAGCATTGCTGAATGATGGCCGCATTCCGCCCGCATTATAAGATGTTCTGTCTATACACCCTCCATCAAAAAGTGGTTTGGGTCATGGATAAATTGTTTACTTCTACGTGTTGGAAGTCGTTTCTGGCACGCAAAGGTCACCTGCAAGGAAAGCCAAGAGCCGGAAAGCGCTGGTTGGACCAAGAGCGGCACTGACGCTTGCCGCAAGACTACCGAGGGCAATTACCACTGCCCAATGATGTTACGAGTACTTGATGTACTCGTTCTTTTCATCAATCGGAACCAGGTTTTTGAGTTGGCGATATGTTTATCAGTGCGTCCTGAGGATGTAATGAAATAGCGGCTGTGTTCATTAGATTTTTGAAGTCTTTTTAAGAGCCTAATCTAATAGATTTAGTGATTATATAATCCACCAAGATGATGCTCGTTCGAATCCGGCTAGTCTATTTATATATTTTCTCTTTGTTTCCTAACCTCCACCGGGTCACACCTTCTAGTACTCATAAATATTGTACACATACCAATCCATTTAGTATTGGTTTGTGTAGCTCTGTGTTGAGCATCGTGCCCTACTTGTAGGGTGAGTATTGCATATTTTTTGTATTCAAGCTCATAGTATCTACCATTCAACCACGGCTCTAGTAAAACATTTGAGAGTTGCAGAGGTTCCACTCATATGTTTAGCAATACCTTTGAGTTACGTTGCGGCTACAGAAATCCGTGATACATTTGACAGAGTTCAACTTTAGGTTGTGGCGGTGCAGACGACACGTACGCAAGACTTCGGAAAATCCCGAACAAATCAGATGGTTGGCTTCAACGGCGGTACAATTTCCACTGGGTCACCGCTAGTAACACATTTGAGATATCCTGTGTCTATATAAATATCTGACCCGTATGGTACACTTTAGTTTCGCTTCTATGTAGCTCTGTGCTTGGGGCAGCATTGGGAAATTGTGCCTTATTTGATCAGGGGTATTGCTTTTTTTGTATTCAAGGTTGTATCATCTACCATCAAACAACACCTTTGGACATCATTTGAGGGTGTAGGTGGTTCCACTCCATGCATTTAGTCATGTTTGAGTAGTTTGGGGCTACAGAAATCCGCGATAAATTTTAAAGAGTTCAACTTCAGGTTGTGGCAGTGCAGACGACACGTACGCAAGACTTCGGATGATCCCGAACATTTGATGGTTGACTGCAACGGTACAATTCCCACCCGGATGCTGTGATCGGACATCATCGAAATCATATCGGCAATCATGGCAATCAATGAAAGTGAAGATAATATGTGTCTATTTAAACACTGGATATAGTGAAAGAATTATCTCAAAGTACGAGTTATGCCGTGCGAAGCATCGGCCTCCCCCCAAGTAGAAATTAGGGGTGCATTCCTGCTTGGCTCCCTGAGGACACAGAAGCCAAGGCGAGAGGTTGGTTACAAACAGATGAGGTATGTACAAAATACTAGCTTTTATACCTGCGGAACCTGCTGATTCATCCTTGGGTGGCACATTAGCAATCCCAAGTGATTACTAACCCTGACTCCCACGGTTGACCGAGCTCCGATGCTCGCACAGCCACCCACACGACGCCTAAATGTGTTGTAAACTCCTAAGGGAGACTTAATGTAGTTGAAATCGAATTCGACTTGACTTCTTGGTTATATCATTGCATCTTATGTCTAGTTGATGTAAGATTTTTTGGTGTGTTGAATCAAAATCTGGCTGCCCATCTGCATTACTTGAGTATAATGTAGTTTGGGCAGGGATAAGGGAGCACTTGACATACTAAGAGTTGAACTGTCCCCAGGCATTAAATTGCTGTTTTGAAGCCTTACTAAAGTGAGCAACAATTGTGATGTACACCTAGCCAGGCTGATTTTTCAACCAATTTCGCAAAATGTGGCTGTCCACCACCTGCATTATATTGTAGTTTGGCCATTTTGGGCAGGGATAAGGGAGCAGTTGACATATTTAAGGTTTGAACTGACCCCAGGCATTAAATTGCTATTTTGAAGCCCCGTGAGCAACAATTGTAATCTACACATGGCTAAGCTGATTTTTCGATGTGCTATGATTGGTTTTGTTGTGCAGTGATTACATTGTTACGTCTCTTGCATCTCTTTTTTTCAATCTCTACGCCGACACTGCCTGCTTCCCAAACCGCTCATGTCCGCATCTTCGCACTCAGCTCTGACGGCCCTGTCCTCTCAACTTCGGGCCCTTTCGGGCTTGAAATCCGCTCCCGCACCTCTCTGACCCCAAAGTGCTGCCGCCAAAGGAAGCAACGGCGACAAAGCCGAGCCTGCGACTGGGCTGTCCGCGGCGACTGAAATCCACAGCCAAAAGGGGACTGTCCAAGGTGCAGTCCGCCGGTCTAGAAGGCCCGGAGGATGTGTTCGCCCACCACAACGGTGAAATCCTATCGGGCAAGGCTTTTAACCCCACCAGTACCCAGGCGGCACTGTGGAAAGCAGAGTTCGGGACACTGTATGACCTTGAGAAATTCACCTTTCACTTAGAAAGCAGGTGAAAACCGGGTGAAATCGTTATATAAGGTACTGGCTTATTTCGTTCAATTGGACACTGACCCCAACCCAAAGAATCAGTTAAATAGAGGAAAAGATACTGCTGCAATAAAAAAGTGATGAATTGAACGAAATAAGCCAGCCGTGAATACGGTCATACTGTACGTGATTTTCACTCGTTTTGCAAGTGAAAAATGGATTTTACTAACTCCGGATTCCACAGTGCAGTCCGCGATATGGCAATGATCGTGTTAGAGTTGAACAACTGTGAACAACAGTAATAAGAGTACCACGAGTGCGATTCCGCCATTCTGGGACCCACAAGATCATTATCCGGGACATGATCGCAAGCGTCCATCTAACAAAAATTCATGCATCTCACCCCATTCCGCCCCAGGCACGCTACGGAAATTTGCAGGACACGGAAAGTTTTTGTATTGAGCGGTCTGTCTTAACCAGGAGGGCACAGGAATGAAATCTGGACCACGCAGGGCTCGGGCACTACAGTGACGAAAAATACTGCAACAGGGTGTTCTGAGCTCGTTTCTGGTCTAATCCTCTCGGACCAAAGAGTGGACACGAAATTTGAGTAATTTTGAGATTTTTAGGACACTTAACCCATTGCCATATTATCAGCAACTGCTTAGTGGGCCAAACTAGTTAGTGGGCCACTTGCATAATAGAAGGCACTGCGATATAGAATCCCCGGATTTGGTGGTTATGAGATGGAATATGACCTATCGTGACACTGTGTGGCAAATTTCGAGGTGGAGTGATGCGGCGATCAAAAGTTATGGCTCATTAACTATGTCTGTGGAGAGGGTGTCGAAATCAAGTTTTCAAGCTGCGGAAAAAGAGGGAGAAAAGAGAGAAAAGAGGGAGACTCACCATGTATCTCAGATGATGAATACAAGAATTCTGAGCCTCAAATGCACTGTAGCGCGCACAATACCGCTCACAAACTTGATTTTTGTTACCTCATTTAGGAAGATCAGCGAATATCAAGATGGGGCAAAAACTAACTCTTTCCGGAGCAACAGCCTCCTTGGGAGTTAGTTGCAGCCAATCAAATTCAAGATCTTTTCGCATCATTCGCCCGAGTCGGCCGATCCGCACCCGATCCCTTTTTGCCGAATCGCAGCCGTAACCGCCCCATACT
The DNA here is from genome assembly GCA_029378375.1 of Mycena olivaceomarginata. Taxonomy (NCBI): domain Eukaryota; kingdom Fungi; phylum Basidiomycota; class Agaricomycetes; order Agaricales; family Mycenaceae; genus Mycena; species Mycena olivaceomarginata. Next base: position 18,766 of record JARKIC010000292.1, read on the forward strand.
ACCTGCACATCAAAATGAACTACAAGTTCAAAATACGTTCGCTTTCACTCAATTCTTGTCCGATTGTCTTCGGAAGTACCGGAAATTCAGCCGATAGGTGTACCCGTCCAGAATATAACCTTTTAAATCCAGGCCTCATAACTCAGACGATCCACAAGTACTGACATTGAATTATGAATACTAATGACCCTGCAATTGCTGCGCTAGGTACTCTATGATTCTGGACTCGGGAATATTTGGCTTCTTCCCTGGTGCCAGCACAGCATGCCCCAGACACCTGCAGAACTTTTGCCCACCCTTCCCTGGACACTCAAGCCGTCTTTGACAGTAGTTTTTGACACATACTGCACAGCGTCTTGGAGCATGCTTGGAGGGCCCTATTCCTGCACCATTTGCACCTGGCAACAATGTCTGCCAATGATGTTGTGCATGTTGAACAGATGAAACAGGTGGGTTGATTGGTGGAGGGTTTTGGATAGGGCCTGGTATTGAGGGGAAGACTTTTTGGAAGATTATTGGTGGAGGTGTGGGGGTATCATTGAGTTCTGGGTCACTGAACTGGGAGTCTCTGACTTCGCCCGCGCCCAGCTGTATGGGCATGCGATCAAATGAACTGGGATCATTGGAGCCTGTAAAACAGTTTGTGAGCTGGTGAATTGATATTTGAATAACAGAGTTCAAAACTAACCTCCAATTGAAAGGTCGAGTTCTCCATCGGGAGGTGGATTTGCAGGGAGGGCATGCACATAGTTGTCATCTGCAGTTATAATGTCAAGAAATGGTTGGTGAGAAATAAAATTGCTGCCAGCAGCGAGTGTGGAACGCTCCGATGTCAAAAGAATGCTTTTTTTAATGTGTGTCTCGAGCTGTAGAGGAACTTTGTAATAAAGTCGCTGATTGGAATCTGTTACTGTGACCTGGGTATTCCAGAACTGGGTAAATTTGAGGAAGTCAATGTTCTTGTAATGCTCGTGAGGAGGATATATCTTTCCGCCTTTCCTAAACATCGGATTGTTGATAAGTTGCTTGAACATAATGTACTCCTTGTGAGTGTGGACTGGAACAACTGCAGAAAGGACTAGCTGCCGCATTTGGAGATATTGATAAAGGTTTGTTGGTTTGGTGCGAAGGCGAGTCATTGTATGGACAGGAATATCACGGTGGTGGGGTACACCAGTGATACTTGGATGGGGAAGGGTGGTTATGTTGAGGTTTTCGGCAAGGGATTTGGAGATCGGAAGTATTCCGACAGTTTCAGAAGTCGCAATGCGAGTAGAGAGCAGGCGGGGAAGGGGGAAAGATGGTTTTAACCCAGCAGCAACAGCCAACTCAACAATTTCGTCCCGAGTCCAGAGGTCGAAGTGACCACAATACTTTGCGCCTGTGCGATTATGAAAGCCGACCTAATAGATCCTTGAGCAACCAAGTAATAAAGAGAAAAAGTCCTACCTTTGTATTCCGCCGTAGAATCCAGTTGATCGAGAGGCACTCAGCCAGTTCTGGAGATGCTCGTAACGAGCCAAAGATTCGTCTGACAGCCATATGAACGCCGCCCTCAAGAGAATTAGTGCCGCGAACAGTGCGGTAAATGTTGAGCCCATCTCGGTCCTTCCCCATTAAATAGTAGAGAGGAATTCCAGGGGGATCCGACAGGTATCCCTTTCGAACAGTGTCAAGGAGGTTTTTGGCCACCTCCTTGGCATCATCTGAGAAGAAGGAGCCTCTGGTCTTCTTTTTTGTGCACCGTATGTTAGCATAGCCTGCAAAAAATGCCTCCACCCTTTTTAAAAGGATGTTGCGAGCAGGGATATAGCGGCGGATTCGTCGATTGAGAGCTGCAGCCATTCCACGCCGTGCATAATCCCAACTAACACCATGCTTTTCCAAGACAGCACAGACTGCATCTTTGTCAGATTTATCACGGATGAATATTGCTTCACTGAAATCGTGACCAAAAGCCTTGAATGCAGAGTGTTTCTTGGACAAGAGTCGGAGGAGCCTGTCCATGAAATGAAATGCATCATCTAGGACACGAGATGAAAAGGTCTCCGATTCTGCAGCTTGCTGGAGGATGGGCCAGGTCTGGTCATCGTGCTGCAGAAGTGTTTCTACTGGGGTGTTCTGTGATCTGTCATGATAAGGACGTAAGTAGCGTGAAAAGAGGAATTGTGTAGTCTTATAGTTGCCTAGTGCCTAGTGCGTGTGCCAGGCAAGGCAATACCAGAGCTCGTGCCTCTATTGGAGCCTCTAAGAGGGCCGGAAAGGCTATTGAGCGAAGTGGTTTGTGATAAAAGACGATGATAAAATCAGGTGACGACCATACATGTGACTTGTAGCTAAAGAGTAAATAAGAATACGTATATGATCCCTTACAGAGCCCCCCACTCTTGAGCTGCAAGGAAAAGAACATGCCAAAGGGAGGGAATGGTGGGAAAAAATTTGCCCTGCGTTCCTCCATCAAAGGCCCTCACCTCAGACTCCATGGGCTGCCCTGCATCCACTCCGTCTCTGGCTCCGTTCCCTCTCTGGATCCACTCTGTGCAGTGGTCGCTTCGCTCCCAATCCCATACCACACCGTAACCCATCCTACTCCGCTTCGTGGTCGCTTCGCTCCTATACCATACCATACCCCATACCCTGCCCCCCACGGAAGTAGCTCCTTGCAGTGATCAAGCGAGAGGAGGTACTTTCGGAACCCATCCAAATATCATACAGCCCCCAGAATATATCCAGGAGTTGATGGGCTGAGGTGGGTGGGGGAATTGAGGCTGGAAGCACCGAACAATGTGCAATGGTGTATTGTGTGGACTGCACTGGAAGCGGCCTCTTCAAGGGCTTATGCGGTGTACAGGTCCAAGCCAACCGGATTTAAGCGAAAGCACAGAAAAAAATAAGAGGTTAATGAACTTCTCGGTGGGTCAGGGACTGGAAAGGACTCGCCTCGCAGGGGCTATTGCGCACGATAAAGCCCCTGTTGAGGCTTGGCGCTTGAAGGCGCTGCCATACGATCCCGCCCGACGGCGAAATTGCACGTTTCCCAAAAAGGAAATCACCGCCAGGCGGGGCCGGTCGAGCGCCAATGGAGTGAAGAGCATCGGCGGCGTTCGTGAGCGTGGTCCGTGAGACGAGTCACCCAACATCCATGGGGAAGGAGTAGATGACGGAGGTCCTCACAAAGGCCCTCGCACACGATGAGGCTCCCTGTCACTGCACACTCGCATCTGGCGTGACAGGGAACCGTTGGATGAAGCCGATGATCTACGGCGCGGGTGCGCATAGTGACGTGGAGCGTGCTGTGTGCTGAGGTCGAGGCTGCAGCTTCCGAACAGAATGGGGGAAGACCCTCTTCAGATCCATCCCTTGCTGAGCTCCAGCCATTCGGCAGACTTCACGGCAAGGACACCCGCGATATTGACGCGTAGAGCCACGTCCGATGTTGTGGGTAGAAGACGCGCGCGGGACATAGGAAGAGAGTGGACGAGCGCACTCATCGACGCGATCTGACGGTGCATGGCCGAGGGTGCCTCCACAGGCGAGCGCACGTGTCCCGAGTAGAAGCCTTACTGAGGGGTGATCGTATACGAGTAGGCTCGAGTTCGGTGGGTCCGCGGGCGTTGCACGTATGCGTGGAGTCGCGAGTGCGTGTCAAAGAATGAAAAAGGTAAGTGAAAATATGCAGAATCCAGTAAAAATAAAATGGACGCGCCTCGCAGGGGCGATCGCGTACGATGTTGCCCCCATCAAGGCTTGCACTTCTCTGCCGTAGCCTTGCTCTAGCCACCCACTCCCGACGCGCTACGCACTTCAATGGCAAGTCGGCCAGAGATATTGGGTCTGGCGTGGCCAGCAGCCAGCATTGAGTCACACTGTAGACGCGGGAGCCGCCCCCCCGCGGTGCAAGCATCATCGAAGCTGTGCATTGATGTGTAGTCCACGAGCAAGCAGCGCCCATCCACCCCGTCTTCGCTGCGTCCCCATGCCACAAATCGCGTCAGAGTGGCGTCCAAGTCACGTCGTGTGGTATTGCCCAGAACAGAAAGGCGAAGACGGCGCGGGTTTGCATGTTTGTGATGAACTTGCTGAGGAGGCATTGGAGAGAGACCGGAGGAAAGCGAAGAACAGTGAGTAAGGGGGAAAACCGGCAAGTTGAGGCAGGCATCAAATTTGCATCACAATGATCGGTGTCTTGGCGTCTTCTTCAAGAACTTCTCATCCCAGTGAGCATCATAGAAGTCAAAGGGGCTGGGCGGGGAGTCGTGGCGAGAGAAAGACCAGGTAGGCTACAGGTAAGTATAAGAAATATGCAAATGGGATGGCAGTTAAGATCAAATTACCTGGAAAACCAAGTCAGAGCTGAGAAAGTTGAGGAAATAATCTGTGAAGACAAGGGCCGTGCCAACACGGAATTTTCGGATCTGTATGCTAGTTAAATTCAGAAAAGACTCAAGAGAGACATCCATACCTTCTTATCGACAATCTTGATGGTGTTCTCATACACAGTGCGGGAATACAGTTGGATGGACGTGTAAGTGAGCCATTGGATCTGACAATGTTTAGCGGCAAAAGTCAGGGACAGAGCAATCACAAAGGTCCGAGGTCCAGAACGAGGCCCCAGTGTTTGTACAAAACCCCCTCCAGGCTCAGATTGGCGAGAACCCCCACGGGCATGTTACTCTTTGCTTTGCCTCCTGTCCACCACATCTCAGGATGGACAAAGGTTTGTGATTTGTTGGTGCCCTGTTTAACAGTAGAAGACAAGTTGATTGCATATGGCAGGCCCTCTCGGGCTGGGTGGTCCCTGGCCACACGGGAGCTTTCATTGTCGGTAGCATCAATTTCAATGCTTTCAAGGGCCATGGAGGTGCCCTTGTTGTTAAGAGAGGCAAGAACTGTGAAACCAAGTAAAACTCAGCCGGGCACTTCAAGGTGAACAACTGTATTAGTATATACCTGTGAAACGAAGTAAAACTAATAGAGCCGTAAGCATAGGAAAGGAAATAAAGTAGGATGAAAGAACGCACCTCAGCCGGGCACTTCAAGGTGAACGACTGAGGCGCATTCCGTAGGTACGAGGTTTATGTATGTGATCGGTAGGTAAGGAATGAACAAATGAAATAAGTATAGAAAGGGGGTGTAACGGTGCTGAAGGGCGATGAGAGTCGCCCCGGCTATAAGGCCGCCGAGCCATCTCAACAAGAACATATTTGAGAACAAGATATGAGGCCTTGCTCTCTCGAGTTTCAGGCATAGTGGAGGCAAACAGCGAGGAATGAGGACAAGACAGTGTTGGATGCGGTCAAGAGTAAACCAACATCACGTGGTTTGACTGCCGCTGTCAACTGTCACCGGGTATCCGATATACCGAGGCAGACGGTGAATTGTGTCACAGGTCGACCTGTGCATTTTTGCGGCAAACAATGGGCAGTGTCGTCAGAGGACACCTGACAAAAGGTGTGTATAAACTGTGCTCACCAGAAGGTGTGTCTTTTTTCAGAATCTGTACCTGTGCAAAGTTGACGACTGCAAAAATAGTGTATTCTTTTAGAGGTGTGCATTTTATTTGGAGTACTAGTAGTGAATTTGTTCCGAAGGTGTGATTTTATTTTCAAAAACTGGGCATAATTATGGTGCACTATTACCCCCAAATCGAAGAAACCGGTGCAAGAAATCCGTAACTGGTATAGGGGTGTCTCGCGACGCTCTGATTCGAGCCGTCGACGAGGTCGAGGAGCCGTGACGTCGAATGGACCGGGTAGATCTTCCAGGTAAGCTTAAGAAATCCACAGAGATTTGGGAAAACTGAGTTGGATTCAGTACGTTGCCGCGCGAAGTTGGATTCAGTGCATTGCCGCGCGCCCGCGCCTGTGCATTTCATTCCAGGTGCGGGTGCCTATCCCCTCCCGCAGCCATAGGAGGCACAGCGAGACGCCCTCGCGGAAGGATACAACGAGGTACGAGATCCAACGTGTCCGTAAGCGCGCTGACAAGCGCAAAATCCAGGTAGGCCTTGACGGAGGAAAGAACTGAGGAGGAAAGAGGGAGGATGGAAGAGGAAGTCGTACACGCAAGATCCGGAATGCCGCAGCTGCTCGGGTCGTCGAGCGCGTGTAAGGTATGTGTTTCAGCCGCTGCAGTAATGTCCTGCTGAGTGAGCGCAGGGATATCCACCCGCCCCCCAAGCTCGACCGTGTGCACGCCAACCGCGAGAATGGGAGCGGGAGACGGGGGCAATATGTTGTACTGTACGCATCCTATTGAATCTATACTGGTTGGCCTTTCCATTCGCCCCCCAAACTCGACTTTAGGCTCGACACTAATGCGCAGTAGATCAAAGGTGAGTTTTTGAGGCTGAATCTTTGATGCGGAAGATCCCCCTCCGACCGTCGCCCACACGCCCACAGACGGCAGTCTGGAAGATGTAGGCGCAGCGGCTGCTGTTGACAGCAACGGGGAAAAGATGGCGGGGGTGGACACCGTGCATGATCAGGAGCGTGCGTAGAATGGAGGACCGCGGCGCCTTGTGTCCGACGATTCGGTCTCGGTGAGTGAGCCCGTCCTGCTAGAGGGCCCAGCGGACTTTCAGCATGAGAACCACACCGTCATCGACTCGAACTGCTTGACGATGTCCGCGACGCAGACTCCGCTACACCCATGCCTGGACTTCAGCTGTTTGTATTCCGGCGCGCACTCGTTGGTTGATCGTCTCTCTCGCTGGTTCTCGTCCGTGCCCCTACCTTCATCCTCAGCGGCAGTGGACGCGCCAGTCGACGCGAGCAACAGTTCGCAATGTGAACCGAGAGGGGGGTCTTTCACCGCAGATATGGGATCCCCCGGAGATGTTTCCAGAGCGGCTCGGAAGACAAGTGTCTTGTGATCTGAGTGACCGACGGTATCACCCCTTGTCCCAGGCAGGCTCAACGCAGTGAGCGAGCTATTGTTGGGGAAACAGGCCGTGTACTTATCTTGGTCACTCAGATTTCCATCAGGATCCCCAGGCTCGCTCATTGATGCGAGTGACGGCGTAGGCGGCGAGTGGTGCGGCTCTACAGCGAGTATTGCTGCCTCAGGTGCGCGTCCCGGGGCCGTTTCCACTCGCTGGATCCTCAGTGCGTCCGTTACATGATGAATTGCTGTAGTCTCTTTCATCGCGATCGAGGACACAGGCGGGGACACAGGCGGGGACATCGCACACATCCATTAGGGGAGTTCAAAGTAAAAGCTCACTTTTGCGCTTTTACGCTTTTTCCGCCTTTTCCACTCTTTCGTAATGTTCCGAGTGATTGATGGCACCTTCGGCATCATTCGGCATAAAACACTGTGTGACGCAATTGTGTGATTGCTGTAACCCGGACCGCCTAAATTTTCTTTGAGTCCATCGGCGACGCTACGCGCTGCGACGCACGGCCTTACTCCATCGACTTCCCATCAATGAGCAGTCAACAGCCGCGCCGATCTCCCCGAAAGCACAAGAAGCCCGGTTCAAAGAAGGCTGCCAAGCAGACGGAGCCCGCTCTTCCAACAATCAAGTGGGGGGCAGACGATGGGGTGTTGACGTGGGCCCTGATTGCGCAGTTGGAGGTCAAGGAGAACCGTCTCATTGTCTTCGGGAAAGACAGGAAAGACGAGGTGCATGTCAATCAATCTTCCTTCGATCCCCGACTGACCGAGACTTCCAGAACACATCCGGCGATAGCAAGATAGCCGTCTACAAACATATCGGCGTCATTCTCCCTGACCTCTTCACGACAAGTCCGAATGCTCTCGCGAAGCAGGTAAAGGGCAAGGCTGAAAGGTGAGTCATTGCGACAATCTTTTGATCTTTTTTAAAAACATTTCCGGGCATATAGTCTAGTTGACACATATAAAACTGAGGTCAAGAAGCTGCGTGTGACCGGTGGGGGTCTCGAGAACACCAACGACAGCGATAGTTCTCAACACGAAGACAACTCGGAGACCGAAAACAATGGCGAGGACAATGTGCATCAGTTCCTAGCCTGCTACATCAGCGCCGCCGGGCCTGACCATGATACCACGCCAAAGGCTCGAATCATTTGGGGTATGTGCATACAGTACATTGGCCTCCATTACGGTGTTAACGCCTATACAGAAAAAACTACTCAAGACTTCAAGTACTTCCCCGCCCTGCACAAATTCCTTGCGGCACGCTCCAACATCATTCCACCTGTCATCACAACCGGTGTTGGACCAGATGGACGGAAGGTTGTGCATATGCAACCCCCTACCCAGTGCCGTAGAATAGATGATGCACTTATCGACCCCAGCCTTCGGAATCCAGTGACCCCTCCCTGCACGCAGCAGCAGCCGAATCATGGACCCGGTCCGATAGAAATTCCAGATTCGCCAACACCTGCAGACACGAAGCCACTGCATGGTACGACCGCTCCGCGTCCCTCCACATTCCAGGACACGATCAGCAAGGCCAGAACAAATGCGACGGGCACCAGAAAGAAGACCTTTGACGTCAGTCTTATCAAAATTCAAAGGTATTTCATTCTCTGTCCTCCCGTAATGTCAGACTCAATTTTAAACAGTCAAATGCTTGCATCTGCGAACACACGGGAAAACGCGAAGCTCGAAAACGACCGCTCACGCCTTCGTATGGACGAAATAAACCAGATAATCGAGCTCCATAAGATTGGCATCCTTGACAAGGAAGCTGTTATAACCCTAAACCCAAGATTGTTGAGGCCAGATATGCGGACCGTCCCAAACGTGTGCGGTCTCAGTCTCCTCCCGAAGCCGGCCCAAGCAAATGCCACCATCGAGCGACCTCTTCCTCCTCTTCCAGTTGGAACAATAGCCCAGGTAGTTCTCCTGAGCGGGGTTCAGATAATAGCTTAGGTTCACGTTAAGTTCATGTGCTGTATATCTCTTTCAATTTCTCTGATGTCTACCACCCCAGGGAGGGTGTACGCTCATAATCTAATGCCTCACTTCTGCCCACTAATAGGTTCAAAATGAAATAAAAACTGGTGTTTTCATGCATGTTTTGGTACATGCCCTATCATCACGTAAACAGTTTATCTCGCGGTTAGATCTGCCGACCTCCCCAGCCCATCCCAGGGGGGTCCCGCAACTAGGTTTTCCCATTCCCATGGCTCAATCCCCAAAGTTGTCGTCACACAGCAAATATGTGTACATACTGTCTATCTATCTAATCTACTAAAATGCTGACCTCCTTCCTTCCCACCCCACCGCCGCCACTGTATCGCGCACGCGTATCGGTGGATGCGACTGTGCCCGCACTATTCGGGCCCTCCAATCGCGAACCCACCTTATTCACCTCCACTTGCCGCCGCGCACGTCTCAATCCAGCGGAGGTACGCACTTTATTTACCTCTCTTCCAGGTTTTTTTTCTCACCCTCAGCCCCGGGTCCCTCAAATCCACCTCGGGAACACTACGCAACGGGACAATAAACCGGGCCTTGTCGTTGCGCAACCCCCACAGCGCCTTCACCGTGCACCTGCACCCCGTTCGTCACTATCCCCGTCCTATATACGTAGCAAGCAGCACAGGTGCGTAGTTTACTTACGACTACCCAAACAGTTTGCCTGATTGTCTGCAGTGTCACCGTTCCGCTGAAGGACCAGCACTCGGGCTTCTGTACTTTTCGTGGTCAGTCTGCAGCAGAGGATGCGGCATCCTGCACCGTACTGACGACTTATAGACCCCACAACAATATCAAGCTTGTCGTCATCCAGGACCCGCCGGTGCCAAAGCGTGAGGGATGCATGGAAAACAAGTTTGAGATGAGCGGGAACCACGTCCTACATACATCACAAGGCAGTACAGGTGCGTAGTGTACTTACATCTATTTCTACTTGTCCAATTGCTCATCTTTTCCTATTCAGGCTCGCCTAACCTCTCAAGTCCTGTGCACTACGTCAGGAATCAGCAGGAGCGGAGGTGCTGGTAGTTTGGACAAGGTATGCACCTCGCTGTTTTCTTATTCATTTCCTCTCCATCGCCAGCGCCTCGTGTCTCGCACCGAGTCCGTGCTTCCCGCACCCGCACCGCCATGCGGACCCGAGCACTGCCGTATAGTGCGCACACTGCGCGTCATCTGACTCGGACGCTGCGGTCGGAGAATGCGCGGCGCCGAGTTAAGCGAGTGGCGTGTATTGCGACCACTTTATGTTGATTTGCAGGGAGTGGGATACAGGACGCGAATTGTGCTGCGTCGTCGGGCGCAGACCGGCTGCATGTTAATTCGGTGCAGATGATAGGTGAGCTCGAGCGGCGCGGCACCAGTGGGGGGTGTCACAAATGTGCTTCACACGCGTGTAGCCACATCATGTAAAAGTTTCTAGAATATGCTGCCGTAGTACATTTCCGCTCAATACACGCCATTTCCTCCCAATTCCGTGAACCGAATCCTGAATAGTACGATAAATTCTGGGAAATTCCAATGGAAACCATGGAGGAACTCGGGTAATCGGGCGCCAAACTGGCCAGGATTTGCTCGTTTTAGGGGAAATTCAGGACCGGGGTTGCAAAAAAGGAAATCGACCCAACCTAACTAATCTGGTCGGTTTGGACCTTTTTTCTCGGAAATTCGGGGGAAAATGGGCGTATTTCCAAAGGAGGTTTTCCCTGATGTCGCGCTCGTCTTCGGCCTGTTTCTTCACCAATTCTTGGCCAATTCACAAGTTTTTGGGCTCGTTCACATCCCCCGATTCGAATTAATGACTTCACGCCATACGGTATGTGAAAACGAATCTCCCTCGCCTCTTGGACCCTTCAAAATCATGTCGACCTGATTCCGAGTTGCACAATCCGGCCACCTCTATAGCGATCCACCCGTCATGGATAAGGACTTGGAACCTGGTCGTTGCATTCAATACCACTAACCCACCATTCTCCAGCGTTGAGTTGGCTTTTAATTGCCCGACTTCCCGTTCACACCGGGCTACTACTCTAACCCACCTAATTTCAGTTGCGCATAAAGATGGATTTTGTTGGACGGGTTATAGGTATGTGGGGGTCATCCTTTGCATCTAAGTATGTCCTAATACTTCCCTTGAAGCCATCTGGGTGTTAATGTCACGCTTCGTTACACTCTGTCCTTCAGAAGGTAGGCCATTCTGTCCGGACAGCAATCTCACCCATCATAGATGGCTGGAAAGGCAAACAGTTATGGTCCCCATACATGTCAGATTTGCAGTTTGAGTGTACCCAATAATGTAGCTCTATCTATTGAGTGATTTGGAATGCACTGTGGTGAATAATATGGATGTGCACGAACGATTTGGCCGAGTGGCCCACTAAGCCGTTTATTCGCGTTTTGGTATACCGCCAGAAATAAAATTCGGCAGGCCATGAAATGCAAATGTAACTTCCCGAAAAATATCTCAGCTCACTCATAGGATGTATACCTTCGTTGCCGAACCCATATACCTGCATCCATTTGACTTTCAGTACGGGCTCGAGGACAAAAATGGTAAGGTGGCCCAGTAACCAGTCTCAGATAATATATGGTAACTGGCGTGAGACCAATTTTTTGAAGATTTAATTTTGACAACATTTTTTGGGACCATAGTATAGCGAGAAACTGTGGAAAGCCAGAGTACCACCCTTTGAAACAAATGATGGCATATGCGGCTTTCGAGTGAATGTACCAGATGGACCCGCTCATAATCCGCAACAAGCAGAAGCGGCTTTGCATATCGGCCATCAAGGCAATTACTTCTGTCGGCGTTGTCTTGTTGGTGGAACAAATGAAGAGAAGGAGTGTCCAGACGGTTACCATTCCTTTTACCAGGTGAGCCCGTTGGCGTGTTTCTGTATTGTATTCTGATTATGATTACCGTAGGCCGGGGGCGGCCCCGAAATGTCGAAGATATTCGCAGCTGTGTCCGGTCCCAATTAGTGCTGGCCAAAATATGATATGAATATGAATTTGGCGTATCATATTCATATTTGTATCGTATTCACCCACAAGGGTCCGTATCGTATTTGTACTCACTAGCATGAATACAAATACGATACAATATGAATATATTCAAATATATTCCGCCACTCAACTTTGGGCAATGAAGACCCACCCAACCGTGCTGAACAATGTTCTGGATATCCCAATACATGTTATAGTGAGCTTTCTTTGGATATTTTGAAGCTGAATGAGCTTGGGAATGAAAATTTTGTGGATAAGAAGTTTCATGTCAACATCACTGAATTTTGATGCCGTCAATGGAGGCGGAGATGTCTGGCAGGTGACAGATTCTGTGCCTGGGGTAGTTGCCCTTGGCATATGTATCACTTTGATAGGACGGCTAGTGAATTATGCTGTTCCGAGTTGTGCCGGGTGACAGCCATAACGGCAAAACCAACAACTTTTCGTATTCAAATATATTTGAATATGTTCGGGTGCGTATCATAATATATTCATATTTTATCGTATTCATATTCTGGCGTATTCATATTCAACGGAAGCCTGCCAAGCCATATCGTATCCATGCATATTTGGATATATTCAAAATTAATTTTGTCGTATCATATTTTTGGCCAGCACTAGTCCCAATTAAGCTTGGCGACGTACGGAGTTGCCTCTCATGTCGACGCTTTACAAACATCGACTGGAACAAAGGACAAGATTGCCCAGCACTGGATTGATATTCCCAGAAATCTCGCGAGACGCAAGCGTCTACTACTGGTCGCTCCGTAGACGAAATTTCAAATGAACTTCTCGGCTCCCCCACAAGTCACATTTATGCTATGATATTTTAAATTCATGTATCTACCACCACACTGATGTCAGATTTCAGCTTTTCTCGACTCTCACGTACTGTCGCCCCAAACTTCTCGGGATTCCGGGGAATTTCGACCCTTCTCCCCCAATTTTCCCCACTTTCGCCCAATCCAACCAAGATGGCCAAATTTCTAAACAGGTTCCAAATTTCCCCGAAATTTTCGAAGGAGCTGTTTTCCTGATGGAGAGCCGTTCGGAGATAAGAAATGATGTGGAGATAAGAAATGATGTTCACACACTGGCATCTTGATCGAGAACCTCCCATAACTTTGGCTCATTAATCACTCGTGTGGAGAACTATGTCCCAAAAAGGCATACTTGAGTGATCCTAGTTGATCCTTGTGATATATTGTTGTTCCGGTCAATATTTGACATTTATCTTGATTGTTATCATGATTTCTCGGATCTTGTCAGTTTTTTCATGTCCTGTCCGTCCGTGTCAGTTTTCTCACGTCCTGTCAATCCACGTCGCTGCTTCTCTACCTTCTACACACACATGAAGAGCAAGAAGACAAAAGGAAAGGGCAATGGTCACGGAGGAGAGAGAGTGGGAGCGGGGAGGCCACCCAACCCAAATAAAGCTCACAAGATCAACCAGCCATCAAGAGTTCTCGGCCAGCCGCTGCGATGGTCTTCACGTCATCGACCCGACCCTAATGTTGCGCCGGCGGCTTTCTTTCGACCAAATAATACCAACCAACCAGCACCACTACTCCTTGATGCCCCAACAGCTGCTGCTCAGAGTCGGGGTTCTGGAGGCTCTGCTGGACCTTCTCATCCCGGAACTACAACTGCATTTTATGCTCGGAATGATGCACCGGCACCAACAGTTCATCGTACGAAAATCAGATGCTTCATTTTCAACATTTTACTGATGTACACTAATAGCAAATACAGGAATATTGCCAAATGACTGGGCCCAACTCAACTCGGATCTTAATTTTCTTGCCAACAATGATGAGCATGTTGATATTGCTGCTGGTAATACAGTCATCGATGAAAGTCTTGTCAACGAGGCATTGGATTCCATGGAGCCGAGTTCTGAGGCGCTTGTGGCAGAAACTCAAGCAGCAGAGGTTGTTGACAAGTCTGAGCTTCATAAGCAACTTGTGTTGATGAAGCAAGAAATTGACCAGGAGATAGACAGTCATGGCCAACCTCTTTGCTATCTGCGGGGCGATTTCTTCCACAGACCTCGTCATCCTGTCTTTGCACTTCACAACAGTGTCATTACCGGCCTAGATCCAACACAGCTCTATTTGTGCAGAGTTTGTATCTGGTTGCCATATCTACTGCCTGGCTCTCCTAGTCGATATCTGTGTACCTGTGGACGGGTTTTATCTCGAAATGGTAACCATCCCCGTACACACTTCACTTCATTCGTGGTTTCAATCCCTCTCTCAGGTTATAATGATGATCCAATTGCACGCCGTGTCCGAGATATCCCGGATGACTTTTTTCTGTACACAAATCGATTTGTATGTGATGTTAGACGGGTCAATGACACTGGATGCGGCACCAGTTGGCAAGGTACAGACCCCCATATCCTTGAACAACTTCCTCGCCATGTACAGGCTGCATTTCCGGGTAAGCTCCTTCTCTTTTGCACAAACAATGAATTAAATATCCCCAGCATACATCTCTGCCCAAGGAGCGATCTCAAAATTAATGATGCGACTTATGCGCAACACTTTTTCAACCCGAATGGGACCTGCACCATTTTCCGAAATGGTTTCCGAAATACAGCACCTTTCTCATGCCGACGGTGAATTGATGTACACTGCGGCAGCCAATTTCTATGGTCAGGTTGGGCTCAAACAATACTCTGCATTTGATGATCCCAATGGATATGCTGGCTCGCCTCCCTCCATTCCATATCTCAAAGGACTCTTCACTGATGTTATTTCTGCCCATCGAATTTTTATTGAGCGCGACATTGCAACAAAGCCTTTGACAGTGGCCAAGGCTGATCATACCTTTGATGTAGGTCAAGCCATTATTTGTTATATTGTTCAACCAATTCATTTTTACTAGGTCCTCAAACATATGGGTGGTGTCAAGGGGGAACGAATCTTCACTGCAGCTTACACTGTTATCAATGAGTTTGAAGAAGTCCGTGGCCACTCGCTGACCCTCACAAAATCACTTGAATTTGTCAAAGACATGTTTGCGGGCATCCAGCAGGGACTCCAAGACTCACAGAACCCACCGACCCAAATTTTATACACAGATTCGCCTCAAGGTGTGTAATGTGTCTTTCCTTTGTAAATCAAGCTCATCTCCAGAGCAGTTGAACGATCCTTTCATGAGTCAATCAACACTGCATTGGCAAAGAATGTTGTCCCAGTCACCGATTGGACAGATTATCCTCATTTCCAGATGAGCCTTGACATTCCAACTGTCTCAATCTCTGACTCAATGGAAATTGAGGCAGCAGCACACGAGATCCTGCAGGATTTCTGGAACCATAGTTCTCAGTCACAGCTCTACCTGATTGCACTTGCTATCAAAGCAGAGCATCGCTCCGGTGCAACACCCCATCTGCATGTGATCCAGTGCAGAACTAGGAATAAAAGTTATAGCTTCAAAGTGCGCTCACATTCGAATTATCAGTATTACACTGACTCGTTAGAAATAGGTTACTGGTCTGACTTCACCCAGCCATATCTTGCCATCCCTTCGCGCAATTTTGACAAACATGTCCATTATAAAGGTTGGCCATGAAATTCGGCAGACCCTTCAAACAATCTCTCAAACATTTGGTATCTCCGAGATTGAGAAGACTTTGGCGGGTAACAATCCACCACTATTTGACCTGGGCAAATTGCAAAGTTGAAAGGTCTCCTGGTCACTTCCACAGTTTCACTCCACGATTTGGCTGGTATTGTTCTTCAGAAGTGTTTCACTGTTCCCCAAATCTCTTCCGAGTCCTCCCCTTGGGTCCTCCCGACTTCAGAATTTTTGTTCACTGAACTCGACTGTCTGTGGAGCATTTATATCTCTCTTTCCAGTCTTGATTCAGTCGGACTTCCAGTCCAACCAATTCAGGCGAGAACTCATGGCCAGCTGGTGACACTTGTACAAGCATGTAAGCCAGTTGCTGAGGGCTCCATGGTATGCAACCATGTTGGATATCTTGATGCAGCTATGGATGATGAGGGTCATACAAAGCGGGTCAATGTCTCTTCTTCTCGCTCTCTGATCAGAATTTCTAAGGTACATTACTTTTTCTCTCAATTTGACATAATTAAACTTGACTTCAGGTTCTTGTCCCCGGAGCGATCCATTCATTACACAAGCAGACACTTGAGTGGATTATGGCCCATGGGGGAATGGCTGTTGTCACAACCTCTGTAAGGGATCATATACGTATTCTATTTACTCTTTAGCTACAAGTCACATGTACGGTCGTCACCTGATTTATCATCATCTTTTATCACAAACCACTTCGTTCAATAGCCTTTCCGGCCCTCTTAAAGGCTCCGATAGAGGCATGAGCTCTGGTATTGCCTTGCCTGGCACATGCACTAGGCACTAGGCGACTATAGGACTACACAATTCCTCTTTTCACGCTACTTACGTCCTTATCACGACAGATCACCACAGTCTACAACCTACTCAGTTCTCTGGATATCCGGAGTTCGAAGGAGTCTACCGCACGGGGGCACGGAATATCCGGCCCTTGGTGGTCTCTTGAAGAGTATAGACAGTAGTCTACCACTCAATAATGCTCGATCCCCGCCAGGGCAAGTGTACAATGTTTTCCCGGTTGTAAGCGCTCCTCGAGCCTTACAAAGAGGACGAATCCGGAATGTTGTCCTCTCCTGGCTGGATTCCCTTTGATCGAATTCTATCATGTCGGACTCCACCATGGACTGGATATGGTCCAAGTACACAATCTCACCTGATCCTGCATCGGGCATGCACTCCCTTCACCAGACATGCTCTGCACTCACAAAGCACGTTCTCCTCCCCTCACACATTGTCCTGTCCGGTGGCGGCTTCACGCTGCTGCCTGAGCTCGCTGAAATCCTCGCGGATGTTGTTCACCCGCTCGGACAATTACCCGACCTTGCCATGCAAGACTCTGGACTCCCTGGCATCCAGCCCTTTTGTTATGTAGAACTGCAGGTTCTAACTTGCACTACAGGACTGGACATTGCTACGCAAAACCAGGTTGTATGGAATTGGATTCACATCCTCGAGAAGTTGTACGTGGCAATGGTGGATCTAAAGACTCTATGGTATGGCCGCCCCATTCACATCCTGGGCTGCGAACACCCCTCACAGATGCACAAGATGGTCATGGCACTTCCTCATTCTCTGCGCGTCAAGCTACCCACAGAGTTCTTGTGCTCGCATGGCATCTCGGCCGTGCCACCTGCAAAGGCGCATCGTGCTTGGCGAGGGCGATCGCGTCCACCGGCGGACTCATGCACTCCATCAAATAGCGCCAAAGCTGGGGGGCTCGTGATTCCGCAAGCACCCCTTGGCGTTCGTCGTCTGGCTTCAAGCAGCCTCAGTCATACGGAGCATGACGCAAGCACAGCACACGTACCTCTTCTCCATTCCCCTTCACCCAGGATCACAACCTCCATGTGAGCTGAGGATACAATCCATACCGACTCGGACCTGTTGATGGCCGATCTTGTTCTTGGGTACAACCATGCCACAGATGCCGGATGGTCTTTGTTCTCCAAAACTAGAAGAATAATCAGCAAGAAGTCTCTCAGCAGCTCGGATATCATGGACCACAGCAATGATTTGAGTCCTCCGCATTCTGGAATATTCAGGCTGGAGCCACACCTGTTTTGCAGTACGGAGAGAGTACGGTGTGAGAGATGCAAAAACTCCTAACCTCGGCATTTTCATTTGTCCAAGGCCGTCCTTTCTGTTTCGTTGTCGATCCACATGGTGTTCTCCTGCAGATGCTCCGAAGCGCCGGTAGCATCTACGAGTTGCAGGTAGCCTGGAGGGATCTTCGCGAGAGGATGGAAATTGCGCAGCATAGGTTCGTCGAGTACCAGGCGGACTGCATTGCACAAAGCGCGCTGCCGACCGAGTTCCATGCCGCGCGGGAGCTTTCCGTACCAGCGCGCAAGTCTAGCGTTTGCGTTGGCGCCAAAGACGGAGGCGGACACGAGCCTGAGGAGCTGGAAGACTCAGTAAACCGAGCCAAGTACACCACTCGCCTGCAATCACCCACCAGGCATGCACCATCCGTTCCTTTACCCTTCCCTGGAACCACCTTGGCACCGAGCGTAACACGCGCAATAAAGGCGGAAGGACATGGCCCGGAAGTTCGGTCCAAGTCTCTTCCCCGAGACTATAAATAGGGGAGTTCAAAGTAAAAGCGCACTTTTGTGCTTTTACGCTTTTTCCGCCTTTTCCACTCTTTCGAAATGTTCCGAGTGATTGACGGCACTTTCGGCATCATTTGGCAAAGAACGCTGTGTGATGCCAACACATTATTCCCTTTCTGGATTAGGCCCTGTGACCTATGTCTTCTCATCAATAACGGCTCGTACGGCTCGTACTGACATGATTTAAGCGCAAGTCGAATTCAAATGAGGTTCATTAAAATGTGGAAAGCAAGATAGAGAATCAAAGAGTAATTAAACTTGAGTCAAGGCTACACTATTGATGGCCGAAAGTCAGTGTAACAAACCAACTATGAAGGATTGAGTAGACTTGACAAGGCAGCCCAAAAGGCTGTTACATCCTGACTATGATATTCTACACTGAGCTATAGATGGTGGCAGTAAGCCATTATCTTATGCGCTGGAGGTGAAACATCAGGGAACTACTCAGGATTATTGACTTGCCATCTCAACGGCCTCTGAATAGTCTGATGACTATTGAAACAGGATATACGAAGTCAGGATTGGTACAACCACATTAGGGCCGGCAGAGATATAGCGCCGCGCTATTTTGTGTATAAGGCCAACTGATTAGATTAGAATGAAGGCTTGTTACCGGGTTAATCATCACCGTGGTTAATCGGGCAGATCTGATCGTTAGAAACATGCGGGCCTCGCATCAAGGATTTAATGGATGAGGATCGACACTATAGAATAGCGCCGCGCTATCCTGTCAGTCTGCTTGATATTTACTATGAGTTCCACTGAGCTTGTGAAGTGTGGGACTGATAGAGAAATTGAATAGAACATGATTAAGACTGCCTTGACTAGTCAGCAATGACAGACTTGCTCAGTCAGAAAGATGGAAACCAAGACAACTAAGCACGCCTTATGGTGTGCTAGAGAAATACATGTGGACTAGCCCCAGTAGCAGGTCATAATACTGATGGCTGAGAATACCTTCTACGCCATTGGCCATTCACTACTCGGGCTCTCACCCTTTACTGTTCCTATTCATTCCGTCTATCTCCTTTACTTCTCTCTGAAATATATAAAAGCCAGTTGTGTACTCTGTATTAGCCAGTAAACTATCCCCCAGATATACGGGCAATATAGTAGACTCTAGATTTGTGACTAGACATCAGATATATTTGCAGACACACAGACTAAGAGATACGGGACGTCGAAAAGACTACCAATTGCATTGACATAAGAGCCCCGCTCAACCTGCACCAACCCGTCTCCTGTAGCAGGGCTTTAGGCCTCCAGGACTAAGACTTGTTGTGTAAATTGTACTCTCTTGTCTCCTGTAGCAGCGCTTTAGGCCTCCAGGACTAAAGGCTAGTTTGTGCTAGTAGAAGTGAAACCGCCACCTTCAGTGTAACTGTCCGCGCCCTAGCCCAGTGTCCACCTTCTGTGTAACCGCCCCCGTTTCGTTGATACCGCCGCCATTCGTGCAATGTTGGTTGATATTGAAGTAGCGTCTGTCTGTTGATAGTCTGCCCTACCTTCTGCTTCTTGGCTAGCTGCCAGTAGTGTTAGGTTCTGCCGCTCACAAAGAAACTGAAAGCTCTGAACAGTCTAAAGTTTACTTGAGTCTTGATATCCTGTTGGTGTGAAGTCCACAAAGAAACTGATCAACCATGCCCTATACATAAGTTCTGCTTGAAATTTATTGAGACACAGATGAGAGAGAGATATCCACACCATGGGGGTAGCCAGTATAATACCCAGAATAAGGGCTCATTAATCATTCGTGTGGAGAACTATGTCCCAAAAAGGCATACTTGAGTGATCCTAGTTGATCCTTGTGATATATTGTTGTTCCGGTCAATATTTGTCATTTATTTTGACTGTATCATGATCACCCACGTTGCCGCTTCCCCAACCGACAGGTGTGCCCATCCAGAATATACAGAAATTTGCCCAACACCTCCATCACCTCCATCACAGGCATGAGACCGAAAAACACTCATTTGACTGTGAATTCCAGGAGAAAACGTAGCTGGAACATCAGTAGTGTTAAACTAAGGTTCAGAAAAATGGTTCAAAAAAACTTAGAGCTGTTGTTGCAACAGAGGCGGAGGTGCTGGAGGCAGTTCAGAAGATTGTGTGCATATCCAGGTTAACATTTGAAAATCAGGAGTAGCATACCTTGAAGGCCACTGTTTGCATAGACTAGTACCTGAGCTGGAAAAACAACATTATGCCATTTGAGAAGGCGGCAGGGGTGTTGGAGGTGGATCAATCTTGCATTGCTGGTGATGCAGGCAGAGAAAGCAGGGAGTTTGAACTAGAGTACCTTAATGACAAAGAGGGATAAAACATGGATAAAACTAGTGCTAACCGAGCAGTGTAAGAGCAAGGAAGGTGCAGGATGATATTGGCCCTGTTGTCATGTTACCATTTATTGGACCTCTTAAAATATGACAATGATATTCATTCTGTATATACTCGAATAATGTACCTGAATGGAGTGAACCCACCTGATAATACCACAAATCGCCTCTAACTAGAGGGTACCATCCCCCCCCAATGGTACCCACTAGTTATAGGCAAACTGCCTGTGCCACAGAAATGCCATGGCAGCCACCCAATGGGTGGCCAGGGAGAAAAATGGGATTTTGGCCACCTGTGCCACTGATTTTGAAGGGTTTTGGCAGGGGGTCAGTAAAGCGTGATTTTGTGACAAAATAGTGCCATAGCTGCCACCAAACCTTTAGACCCGGATCAGTTCCAAATATGTGACCCAATTAGTGCCATGTATGCCACGGGTCAATTTTAGCAGGGTCAGTAAATTTTGTGACTGGGTTAAATAGCCACCCGTGCCATGGGTCAATTTTAGCAGGGTCAGTAAATTTTGTGACCAGGTTAAATAGCCACCGGTGCCACGGGTCAATTTTAGCAGGATCAGTAAATTTGTGACTGGGTTAAATAGCCACCCGTGCCACGGGTCTGTTTTAGCAGGATCAGTAAATTTGTGACTGGGTTAAATAGCCACCCGTGCCACGGGTCAATTTTAGCAGGATCAGTAAATTTGTGACCAGGTTGATTAGCCACGCGTGCCACGGGTCAATTTTTGACAGAATCAGGAAATTGGGGGCCGAATAGCCATTAGTGCCACCGGTGACATGAAAAGAGATTTGGTAATTTTGAAAGGGACATAGTAAAGACTCTGCCTGTCTGCCATCTCTGCCAGTTATCTACCTATCCCCTGTTTGTCCAAGGCTAGCAATGCAACTCCCTCCATCACCTCCCCGAGTTCCTCTCCCTGGGCATCCTCACCCTCATCGTCATCACTGGAACCATCTCCATCAAGCCAACCGTTTTCAGAACCCTCATCGTCACTTGCAAGGTCCATGTCAACATCCATGGCACCTGACACGGATGTTGTTGAGGCAGGATCCGACTCCCGGGAGATGGTTGGTATCATATCAGTCTTGGGGGAAGGTGAGGCAGAGGTGGGGTCAGCCCGCTCCCCCGGTGGAGGCCATGGAAATTGCATGGGCTCAGGCTTCACTGTCTGAGTCTCGTCTTTACCATCGGCATGGCAACTGGACCTCGCTCACCATGGGAGCCACCCACGGGACTGGTCGCAATGAGCCCGGTGACTTCATCAACGGGATTATCAACACCGCCGTCATTCTCGCCCTGGTTAGCAACACCGCCTTCATTGACCTTGCCGAATTTGCCTCGGGTGCGTTCCCTCTCCTCCTCTTTAAGCCCATGCTCATCCCTTCAGGCCTTTTCTCCATCTGGGCACCACACCTCTTCCAGTTCTATATCGACTACATGGGTTCCTTCTATCTCAAGAACCCCAAGCTCCAGCGGCCCTTCGTCAACAGCATCTGGTCGGCGTGTACCTTCAATCTCGGCCCTCGTACCTGCGCCTTCGGGCACCACGACTTCACCAACCTCGCATATGGGTGGTGTGCAATTACCGCTCTCAGCACGTTCGACTATACAAAGGGCGGCCATCTCATTCTTTGGGACTGCAAGCTCATCCTGGAGTTCCCACCAGGATGCACAATTCTCATCCCGAGCGCGGTCATCTTCCACTCAAACACCCGGATCGCCGAGCACGAGACACGGTATTCGTTCACCCAATACACCGTGGGAGCGCTCTTCCGATGGGTCGAGCGTGGATTTCGATCTGAGAAAGACTATATTGCTACGCTGACGGCGGAGGAGATTGAGGAGGAGCGCAAACTCGGGTTGGAGAGGGCTGCGGCGAGGGCTGCTTTGTTTTCTACGTTGGATGAGCTGAAGGCTGGCTGGGTGTAGAATTACTTGTTTCCTGCGCAATTTCTTGGACGTTTACTTATTTTGCCACCAATGCCATGTATCTTGACCACACTGAGGTCACAAATTTTGTGATGAATGCCATGAGTGCCACCGAAAAATGTGATGAACTTGATCATGCCACCCATGCCACCACCGGACTTGCCATAAAAAGGCGTGATCGCCAACCCTAGACGCCGTGATCGCCAACTCTAGACACACAATAACTCGATAACGGGTCTTCCTCAAGCCATAATTTAAAAATCTGAGGAAGCCAATTTGAAGTTTTAACACATATGTGGGTCCACGAATATTTGTTGCATTACTTCTAATTTCTACATCGAGATTTGTGTTTGTACATGAAACGGTCCAAAATGTGCCATATCTGCATATAGGTACCCCACTTCTCTTCTCTTACCACGACACACTTTTTTCCAACTTTCACAAATATGAAAGATTCTCACATGTTGGTCCTTCCATGGTCCCCTGCACATGTCTGGGCGTCTTATTGGTCTTTTTAGCCCGAATGTCCCAAAAATGCCACCTGTGCCATCACGTACCCCTGCTGCTAGACGTCTTGCTTGTGCAAGATATTGTGAAAAGTGAGTTTGGTATGCCTTAATCTTCAATGCCTGACTAAATTTTCGCAGGAAAAAGGAAGAACTGGCGGAGAAATCTTGTATCAAGATGAAAGAGTATCTGGCCGTCTTGTTGCCTTGTTACGCTGCTCATATAAACCTTAGATATTGCCAGAGGATCCAGGATGACCCAGTTCATGCCCAAGAGTACCAAGAACGTAAAAAGGCCGGGAATGATCGAAGGCGAAGGGGTCGAAAGTGAAGCCAAAGTCAGCCTCGGAGGAGCCAGACGCAGCGGAGACAGATGCCGACACCGATCCCAAGCCTGCTGCGGGGAAGAAGCGGAAACGGCAGGAGGAGGACAAGGGCGAAGTGCAGGAGGGCGGTTCGGGGAAGAAGTCAGCGGGTGGGAAGAAGGCGAAGCAAGCCGAGGGGAAGGGGAAGGAGAAGGAGAAGACGAAGGAGAAGAAGCAGAAGGGGAAGGAGGACAGCAGTGGGAAGAAGCGGAAGCGGGGTGCCAACGGCGAACAAGAGAAGCCGCCGAAGAAGAAGAAGCGCAAGCCCTTCGCCCACTCAACCAGCCACAGGAGTGCCGAGTTTGTGGCCACTGACGATGACGAGCCTGAGGGAACCATCGCCGGTAGCAACGCGGTCGCTGGTGGCAGCAGTGGGGGTCGCTGGTGGTGGCACTGGTGGCAATGCGGTCGCTGGTGGCAGCACTGGCCCCGGCACCTCTAGCTGGGATTGCATGCAGGAAAAGAGGGCAAAGGACCTAAAGGCTGCTGCCGAGGCGAAGCAGAGGATGGAGGCGGACATCGCAGCTGACATTGTGTCAGGTAAGATAAAGCCCAAGGCGAAGAAGAAGCGCCAGCCGAAGTCCGCCAAGGAGATTGACGAGGACGACTACAATAACGAAGATAGTTTATAGTCGCCAATCTCCGCTTCACCTTCCTGTCCTCCTTGCTGCCTTCTCCTTCCGGCCGCCCGCGTTTTTTTTTTTAAAACCCGCATACTACTACAACGCCTGCTTGGGCCTGTTGTTTTTATTTTGTTTTACATACACACGCGCACGAAATAAATGCTGTTTTCGTTCTCTCTGTTTGGTGGTGGTAAGTAATCTGTGGCACTGGTGGCAATGTCACTTGCAAAATTACAAGTGTTTTGGAAGTGATTGGTGGCACTGGTGGCAATGTCTCCGAAAATGATGAGGTTGCTTTTCAAGGCTTTTCAAGTGATCGGTGACGCCAATAGCGAAATCAGCCGACCACAAGTTGTCTGATAACCTACCTGCGACACAAATGGCTACTCACCTACCTACTGGTGCTGTCAAAAATCGACCCGTGGCACCCGTGGCTAATCAACCGAACAAAATTTCCAGATCCTCTTAAAATCGACCCATGGCACGCGTGGCTAATCAACCCTGTCACAAATTTACTGATCCTGCTAAAATCGACCCGTGGCACGCGTGGCTATTTAACCCGGTCACAAAATTTACTGATCCTGTGGAAAATCAACCTGTGGCACGGTTGGCTAATCAACCTGGTCACAAATTTACTGATCCTGCTAAAATTGACCCGTGGCATACGTGGCTATTTAACCCGGTCACAAAATTTACTGATCCTGCTAAAACAGACCTGTGGCACGGGTGGCTATTTAACCCAGTCACAAATTTACTGATCCTGCTAAAATTGACCCGTGGCACCAGTGGCTATTTAACCTGGTCACAAATTTACTGATCCTGCTAAAATTGACCCGTGGCATACGTGGCTATTTAACCTGGTCACAAAATTTACTGATCCTGCTAAAACAGACCCGTGGCACGGGTGGCTATTTAACCCAGTCACAAATTTACTGATCCTGCTAAAATTGACCCGTAGCACCAGTGGCTATTTAACCTGGTCACAAAATTTACTGATCCTGCTAAAATTGACCCGTGGCACGGGTGGCTATTTAACCCGGTCACAAAATTTACTGACCCTGCTAAAATTGACCCGTGGCATACATGGCACTAATTGGGTCACATTTTTGGAACTGATCCGGGTCTAAAGGTTTGGTGGCAGCTATGGCACTATTTTGTCACAAAATCACGCTTTACTGACCCCCTGCCAAAACCCTTCAAAATCAGTGGCACAGGTGGCCAAAATCCCATTTTTCTCCCTGGCCACCCATTGGGTGGCTGCCATGGCATTTCTGTGGCACAGGCAGTTTGCCTATAACTAGTGGGTACCATTGGGGGGGGATGGTACCCTCTAGTTAGAGGCGATTTGTGGTATTATCAGGTGAGTGAACCGGCAATTTTCTTGGGTTAATCAAAACACCTCCGACACCTACAACACAACTAATATTCCATAGTGGATGGAGGATTGGTGTGCTCTAAGCAATGACCTATACACCTACAATTGTTGAAGATCTTGTTTATATACTCACCCACAGTTCGTCCTTGTAATTCAAGGATTCCGATTCTAAGGATAATTCAGATCCTGGATTGTAGGCTGATTCCATGGATCATTTTTTGAGGGCAGGGGCTAGTGGAGACTGTTCCGATGTTGTTTTATATCAGAGAGAGACAGTGGCAGGAGCTGCCCAGCGTTCCAAATGGTGAGGGTAGGCGGAAGAGGCGGGGTAGGTGGGGTAGGTAGGCTATGCCGAGATGCCGATGTGGCGGCGACATAAGCGAGCCCGGTCTACGACGTCTACAACACCGGTGCAGACCTCTTAGGTGGTTTCACGTACCACATCAGAAATGACCTAAGAAGGGTTGCCGTAAGCACTAAAGTGGCTGTCTTAGGTGCGCGACTATGTAGCACACTGATCTCGGAGTCGGGACGCCGATTAGACGCCGTTGGAAACCCGCTTTGAAACAGCTTTTGAACCGTGATGGTATTCCCTGCGAAGTGATGGCCGGCCATGCACTCTCAAATAAAACAGCTGCCAAGCCGAAATTTCCTACGAGGAAATCATGACCAGCGGGGAATTCATCGAAAAGCGGACGGGTCGAAGACTCACCCAGGTTCCAACGTCACCGCTCCATTTACCGCACAGGGCTGTCCGCTCTCTTCGGCTCTCCCTGATAGCCCTGAGGAATGCGAGCATCAGAGGTCACTGTAACCACATTGTGACAATGAACGCCGCAAACCCGTATACGGCCGTAACGGTGCCGTACCCGTACCGTCGGGCCCAGGACAGCATGTTTTACGGTACGGCACGGCTCTGCCGTACCCGTAAGAACTCGTAAAATGTACGGCCGTATACCGTAACAGTACGGCGTCCAGCCCTAGCTCAGCCTATGGCACGGACACAGCCGCCATAGCACGTCACACAGCTTTTTGGTTCTCTTCTCCTTGCGGCGTCCGATAACAGGCCTTAAATACGGACGACGATTGTGACTCCTACCCTATCCTTTCAAGTCCATAATGTTCTCCACTATCCTCTCTAAAGCTCTCGGTACTGCTCTCCTTGCCTTGATCTTTGGCAACCGTGCCCATGGCTCCGAGCTCACGCCTTATGTACCCAACGATCTCGTTTGCCCCTCGAATTCATATGCCAGCTTTACGCACAACAACTACGCATACATCGCCCCGCTGCGCAAGTTCACGAACCTTACCAAGTCGTTTTTCGACCTATCGTGGTATGTAAGTATCGCGTATCCGTCTTTCATTGCTCGCACATTGCCTCTAAGTAACACTCTGGACAGGGCAGCACCGTCATAACTAACACCACTGGTACCGATAACCTCCCCGGCGCAGCCCGCTCTGGCCCCTTCGGCGGAGCTACATATGACGAGACCCTGAGCTTCTATCGCAAGCGCCCGGATTTGTTGACTTGGTCGTACCTCGGGAAAGGACTCACTTTCACACTCCC
This sequence comes from Mycena olivaceomarginata, assembly GCA_029378375.1. NCBI lineage: Eukaryota > Fungi > Basidiomycota > Agaricomycetes > Agaricales > Mycenaceae > Mycena > Mycena olivaceomarginata. Next base: position 45,617 of record JARKIC010000292.1, read on the forward strand.
TGGTCACCCTACGCTGACGTCCTATGGCTACAATGAGATGTTTCGCTTCCAGAGCATCTGCGGTGGCCAGGCGACGTACATCGACGTCCTCACATTTAGTTGTTCCGACAACCAGATTGCCAACTATGACATTTGGTACACATTCCATAACTCAGTGTTCCAAGAAATGGCTGCGAGTCTTGGGGCCCCGGTTCTGGCTGGAGATTGTCCTGGTGCGTACCTTCTTGGGGTTCTTTTTCTCTCAGCTGACATTGTGCGGTGACAGTGAATTTAGAGAAAGAATTAGTATGAAGATGCGGTAGCTAATAGGTTTATAACGACCCGCAACTGTCGTGTCTACTGTACAATAACCACCGTTCAACCGGTGGATATATGTTTTTTCTCGTCTCGTTACTGTGAATTAAGAGACAGATTTGAAGGAAATGTGGCTTAGATTCACTTTTATCTTGGAAACTTTTGCAACCATCCTAAATTGAGCCTAGAACAGAGGAAAGGAAAATAATCCAAACTCCGCGCTTAGGCCTTTCCCACAGCCCGAGTTGTACCAGCCTGCCTATTATCAATGACTGGGTACTGGGCCACCTTAGCACTTTTGGCCTCTTGCGCACTCATAAAATGCGGTGGATACAGATGTGTGGGTACTAGAAGTAAGGTACGGATCCTAGGAGTGGGTTGATATTTTTTTCGCGACCTTACGCGATGATTTCCTGGCCTACCGAATTTTTCTTCTGGTGCTTTCCCAAAAATGGCAAAAACGGGGTAGTGGGCCATCGGCTTAAATTGCTTGTTTGAATTCATGCTGGCCACCTCAATGTATCCCAAATCAACAAAATACACCCAAGATGTGAATCCGAGGTATATGAGGAGCATAAGTAATTCCCTTCAAGCCAAGGATTACGAGTGAAATCAGGGTGTGGATTGAATGGCGCGCTCTACGAAGCACAGACCGGGTTTTTGCCGGAAAAGACGGTACATATGGCTACATAAGAAGTATTGGCATATACTGGTTAGTAAAGAACAGCATCCACAGACCAAAACCCCCTCAAGAAAAGCTCAGCTATACATGCGAAGGGAATTCGGGGATTTTGACATGTACCCCGCTGTGACGAGCAAATAAAGTCGGTAAAATTCCCGCTACCTTTAGGTAAGGGTTTCTATAGAGAGCCTGATTTTTCGCAACTTGCAGTAAACAACATTTTTGGTCATTTTCGTTTACATCAGCACTAACCTCTTTGATCTCTCCACCAAAAATACTGCGGCGACGTTGATGGCCGTCTATGCTATGTCATTTTTGCTTAGCTACCGCCCGGATATCTTCCGAAGTACGTCATTTTTGCTTAGTTATATCCCGGATATCTTCCGAAGCCTGCCAAATAGCCACGTCATACATACTATAGTAACACCATCTCTTTGTTCTTTCCCTCACGGAGCTCACTCAATGGCTGCTTCTGCACTCTTCTGCAACTTACCACTTTCAACATCTTTCAATCCTGGCTCAGAGAAGTCTTGCGTCTCGCTAGACTGGGTCTTTGGCCTCGGGAATACCTGTCTCCAGATCTACTGCTAGCGGAATTCTCACTTTGCCCTATGGAAATACAATGTGCTCTATGCACATGAGTCTTTCAGTCAGCTCCCCACTGGCTTATGATCTTGTTCTTGGCGGGGATTGGCTGTTCTTCTGTCGAGAAACTTTACCCGGCACCTCTTTTCAGCTTACCTCTGGTGTCATCCACACTGGCTCCATTTCAAGTATTATCTCATTCCTCACTTCATCTCTTTCTTAACCCCATGTTGATAGCATCATTGTCTAACCACCTGCTTCATGACCATCCTCTGGCGACTCCTGATCATTGGGACAATATGTCACGAGGTATTTTGTTTGCTTGCTATTGAGACTGGTCCCCACTAATTTACACTTCACAGATTCTCATGGGGAATCTGGTGCCCTTAGCCGGCTATCTGATTCTCCTGTGCCCTATATCTCGGGCATCTGGCCCTCCGATGATGTTTCAATACAAGTGTCTGATCGTACATTGGCCTCCGGGCCTTTAACATCAACTCCTGGATCTTCTACAATGGCAATGTCCTCCAGGTCTGCTATGTCAGCCTCCGGGCCTTCAACCTCTGCCTCCGGGCATGATCTGATGCAAATGACTCCTCTGCACCTTTTGCGTGAAATCTTTTTGGGACATCATGTACGACGTACACGCATATCCGTATTTCATAGTGATCTCAATACAACATTCTCTTGAACTTCATGCAATCCCATTTAGCAACCTCAATTTAGTTCAATGTAGGCGTGTTCTCCTCCACCATAAGGTTACTGGTGCATGCACAGATTACCATGTTGATGCAGCCAAATTCCCTCGACCAGACCGTTCAGGCTGTCGTGCTATCTGTGGTGGTTTTGCATCAGCCGCGGATATGTCTATGGCAATATTGAATATTGTGCTTGAGGCTGATCAGACTCAGATGTCCACTGAAAGTCTCGCACATATTGCCGCTGCTTTGAACATCCATGTCTCTGGTGTGCGAAATTTACGTTTCAGGCTTCGTGGTGAACTACGAAAATATTCAGAGAACCTTTGTTCAGTAGACATCAAGCATCGGTCTTCCGCTACAGTTGCTGAATTGTTCCACTCCTTTGAGAAGCTTCGAAGACCGGCACTGATATCCATTGCTGCTTTGCATCGCATTCAGATTGCGAACAAGGCAACAATTCAATTTCTCCGCACCCAAATCACGCAGCACATAATCTCGGGGAATTGTTCACAAAATTCAGAATCTCGTCGTCCTGAATTTGTCTCTGATGTCGATCTACTTGTACCTGACTGTGCAGATGTTCATGATGAATGGCGGGTGAATCAAATTGACCCTGATTTACAGGTGCATATACTTTCCGCTCTCTATGGAAGTAAAATTTCCCACCCCCTGTATCGAGACATAACCATTAATGAATCCTGCCTTCAGGTCCTAGAAGAAAATCCAGTTCTCCCATTCAATATTGAACATATCTCAAACAATGTCGCAAATGAGACTGTAACGTCTCGGTATGATGCTGTTCAGTTTCCAGATCCTTCAACAAATCCGAGCACCACTATACCATTCCAAAATATAGTGATAACAGATATTGACTGTCATGCCTCTGCGAATGAGCTCCGAGCTGCGGCATTGCGACATGTTAAGAAGAAAGGTGGTGGTTACATTCAAATTCCTCATGATCGGGAACCCGCAAACAAGTTTGAGCAAGACGGGCAGTTACTGCCCTTGATATATCCTACCCTTTTTCCATACGGTATTGGGGGACCTAATGATTCAAAACGCACCGCTCCGCTATCTCTGAAGCATCATGTTAAGCATTTATTGAATCTGTCAGATTCCCGGTTTCAAGAGCATCCTTCGTTTATATTTACCGCATTTACAGCCATTTGCAGAACATAAGGCGCAGGCTGTTTTTTTCTATTTTGCGATATTTTACTTAGAACACTCGCTACGAGCTCGATTCTGGCCAGAATCTCTCAGGAGTAGGTATATTCGACTCGCACTGCAGATCTGCAGGGGATGGTCCTTTACAAATTTTGATGGGATCAAAAAATAAACTTTTTCCCATTTTGATCATGTTTCCGCATAGGACAGCTATAACTTTGATTCTTGATACTCGATTAACCTAATTGTTTGACGCAGTGTCTTTCCACATGTTCTCAAGGGGATGGAATACTCCGATAGGGAATCTGACTAAAATTGATTCCCCATTGCTCCCGTTTTCGGGGGCATAATTTTGCTGTCCCAATGTGAAGCACTCTATAGGGGTAATGCAATTCAGGACTTCTCATCAAGAGCCCCATCCCTTAGAGATCATGCATCTGTATAACATATCCAAGACTTATGTCAATCTGAGACCTGTGTACCAAGTTACACCTATCCTAAGTGGAAACACAATCAAAATGGCAAAAAGTTTCTTTTTTGATCCCATCAAAAACCGTAAGGTACCATCCCTTGCGGATTTGCCGTGCGAGTCGAATGCACCTACTCCCAAGAGAATCTGACCGAAATTGGCCTTGTAGTGGGTGTTCCAAGCAAATTTTTGCAAAACAGAAAAAAACGGCCCATGCCTTATGTTCCGCAAATGGCTGTAACATACTGCAGCGGCGTGAGATGCTGTTACATACTGGATTGAAAGTCAAACGAGCAAACTTCGCCTCTGTTGCTTCGCAATTCGCAAATGTATCTCCCACTGTTGTGAAAGAGGTTTCCGAGTGTGTTGCAAAAGGAGAGTCTGCCATACCGAGAAACGAGGAAGAGCGCAAAGTTCTCAAGTTGCTCAAGCAGGTAAATGGTGTTACTTCGCTTGTGCCAGGGTCCTCAGCTGCCCGTGTAGCGATGCGGAATGAAATCAGAGGCCTTATGATTGAAAAGGGGCTCCCAAGCTTTTACATCACCATTAATCCGGCTGATGTATATAACCCAATCGTTAAATTCCTAGCTGGTTCAGAGATAGATCTTGATTTTTTTCTCCCAGAAGACATTCCTAATTATTGGGACCAATCCGTTCTGGTAGCCAAAAATCCTGTTGCTGCACGCTTTTTCAACCTTTATATGAAAGCTTTTATTTCTGCTCTTCTTGGCTACGATCCAACACAAAAGAACACAGAGACTGCTCACTTGGCAAGACCAGGATGACTAGCCCACATTCGTGTTGCCCGCCTACTTCAAGATGATCAGACGCAGGTGTGTACCGGTCGTTTTTCTCTTCACTCATGCTGCTTACATCGTGTCCGCCTCTCATGTCGGCCCGGATCTGTTCGTGTTCATTCTTCTTACCTTCGCACCAGCGGAATGCAAGAACCTTCTGGCCATGTGTGAGTCTCCCTCTTTCGTTTTGTGCATGTCACACGGCGTGCTGACCGGGACCTCGAACGTAGTGTTTTGAGCTCGCCGTGCGCCCATTTCTGTGCAGTATGGGTGGTGGGGTGGGGATTGAGTCACCTAATCTGCCCTCGCTCTGGCAATTTATACATCGTGCGTCATGCCCGCCATGACTTCCCTTCTCTGTCAGCATCGTACTGACAGCCCACATGCCCCAGGTTCCTCTTGTTGCCATTTTCTGTACGTGCTAGGGGTCGGACACTCACTGCACTACGACACTGTGCGAGGACATCCTGCGCGTTCCCACTTGCGCATGAAACGCATCGCCCCCATCTGAAACCATACATGCCGTCTTGCAAAGTACGTCTTCCATCTTCGTCACTCGCATTCCAAGAGCTCAACTAACAATGAGTTCCAGAGAACTGCTTCCGCGCTGACTTCAACTTCAACGAGGTCGTGTGTCTCCTCACAATCTCACCACACCGACTCCCGACATTGCGCGTGCTGATTTTTTGAGAATGCAAGCCCTTCGTATTCTCGACACTGGGCAGACACCTTGCCCGCTCATCCACCGTCTCCGTCTTGCAGTGCACACTAGATTTTGTGCAAACTGGCTCCCGCACAAGCTACTTCGGGCCCGTGCCACGCTCGTCGTCTACGTCACACCCCATCCACGCTGCGTCTCCTGAGTCCGGACGTTCCTCCAGCGCCCAAATCAAGGCGGGATCCGTCACGCCTACCTTGCCTTCCTTCCCCGCTGCCCTCGATCCATCGTCCGCGTTGATTCGGGCAGGATCCGGATGGGTTATGTATGGAAAGCCGGAGCACCACGCTCGTTTGATCCCCGTCGCTTACCCTATAAGGAAGTCGGACCATGGCCACCCCATCTCCATCGCTAAGATTATTTACCAGGCTATATTGATCTACCTACTCACTGGCTGCCAGCCAGGTGGAATATTAATTAGAGCACTATATGAAGTCAGTTATTCCATAGCAGGCATAGTCCCGTTGGGATTGCGTTGGGATGAACATCAGTTGATTCAGTTTTTCCGGTTTCTATTCTGGCACATCCCGAATGTTGATTGGATGGTAGTAACCATGTATTAGTACTCATAATTAATCCCGGTGAGTGACCTTGCCATCCTATAGTGCACGGCAGCCGGGTTAAATCATGTTCCAAATTTGGTCAACCTCCAGTGTCGTTTGATTGTAAAGGTATTATCATTCGGATTTCTATTCTGCCACATCCCAAATGTCGATTGGATGGTAGTAATGGATTAGCAGTATGATTAATCCCGGTGAGGGACTTTACTTTCCTATGGTGCACGGCAGCCGGGTTAAGTTATGTTCCAAATTTGGTCAATCTCCGGTGGTATGATGTCGCTTTTTGCCAATGGAATCAGGCCTCTGCGATACACTATGATTTATTCCGACCGAAAACATCCACAATACAAGTTTTAAGCTCTTTGGGAACACCAAAATACAATTACGGAGTGGCACAATCAGGTCACTCCACCCCGAGACTAATCAAGGTTCCTTTGCAAGGTACTCATGCAAGGCTTGTCTCAGAGATCCACATAGATTGAGCATATTTCATAGGGCCATAGGCATATGATTTACATGTAGAGGCATATTCTAAAAGTGGGATCATGCCGCGGCATTGTTGGCATCTGGTTGCGGTAGTTTAAACCATGCACAGAATTTGTTGCAAGCATGCTCTGCAGGGAAGGCTGCAAATGCAGCTGGCACATTTCCATCTCCAAAGAGGTCAATACCATCGCCGATTGAACTGTGAAGACTGTGAATTTGGTGCCAAAATTGAGATCAGAATAGTACTTACGGTGAGGTCATAAGTTGGGGATCGGTCAACCTTTCAAGAGTACCTGGCCAAGAAGTAAGTAAAATTAATCGTGTCAGTGTGAGATTACCTTGAAGGTCGGAGAGATAGACCATACCAGCAGTTTTGTAGTATTGTACGTGTTGTGTGAATGACAAGAAATACGCCATCTCATGAAGTGACTCGCCTTCAGAATCAGAAAGTGCAGAGACGGCATTCCCATTGTGGATGAATTTGTGGAAGCCATCCAGCTTTTCGTCAATGAGCTCCTCCCCTAGATATGAGCGGCAGATTGTTGACTTGGTACTAGCTGTGCGACCCGAGGGCTGCTCATGGACAATGGCCACAGCTGTATGCACAAAGCGGATATCAGGGATATTGAATGGTGGAGGATGGATGAAATGGTCAATGAATGAGAAAGTAAATGTCATAAGTGACACGGCCCACTGCAGAATATTGGCCTCCATAAGAATTTTGCAATATTCGTCCGCTGGAGTCAGCCGAGCAACAACCCAACCATCAGGGTCTATACTTGTTGCCTTGGCTCGACGCACATACATGCACTTGACCGCCACTGCTTCATTCGGCTTGGTGCTGAGACCCTCAGATGTGAGATGCACCAGGGTCAAGTACGCTGGATGTGCGGTTTTGAATGTTCCGATCCCGAGATAATTGTCCTTTTCCATGACGATAGACCCTTGTGCAGCTTTTCCTCAGATCACAGGTAAAGCCCTGAAATTTGCCTCCACCCACAGCGGCAATGAGCTTCGTTGAGAGGACGATAGGAAATTGGGAAGAACTCGACACGATCTGAGATAGTGAGAGCTATATCTGCATTCAACAATGGATGGACAAAAAGACCTTGAACTTGCTTACCCTTGCCCCGAAAGCAACGAAAGAGAAGAGCCGCCTTCGGCCAATGCATCCCGTAGTTGATCACGGTTCGGAGACTGGTAAGTCGGAATGGCACGCCTTTGGAAGGAGGAGGAGTGGTGGAAGTACGAGAGTACTAGAGAATCAAATGTGAGTTGATTTGTGGGGACCTCGAGCTCGTCTACTTGCAGTACGGGTACGTTTCGATGTGATTTGGCCAGACTCCTGGGAAAGGTTTCAGTTCAAAGCAGTGATAGTTACTGCCGTAATACAGACCATTGAACGAATAGTATTCTCGAAACTTGCTGAACTCGACCGATAATTGGAGTTTGGAGCGGAGAGGGTTTGAGGTTCGTTGTCGGGTTCAGTGAACCTAGACTGAGAGTCTTGAGTGCAGCTGTAGGGTAGGAAATGTCAGTTCGGATAAGCAACAAGTCAAAAACAACACACTGCTTCTTTATCTATCTGTATGGCAACATATATAGATTATCCAATAAAACAGATGCTGAGCAGAGAGGAACATACCTCTTTCTGCGTCAGATATCGTTCAATCCCTTCCCACTGGTCGAAATCAATATACAGGCCAAGTTCAAATGGCTTGGTTGGTTTTTTGAAAGTCGGTGCACCATCTTTTCCCCTTGGCTTACCGGTGAGGCAACGCGCATAAAAGTATGGAACGTGGGAGGCTCGGTATAGTTGAATATATATATTTTTACTGCAGAATATGTGCCTGAAACAAGTGAGACACTCCCAGCAGAATCGAGCGAGAGTGAAAAAAGTAACTTGTAAGTGCTAACTTTAACTTTGATCGCCCCTTTGAGTTGGCGGGGGAACAATTAGATCCCGCATAACCATGTGCGTCAAATATGTCCAAGTAACGGTGGAATGGCGCGTCTTTCGAGTCATCTTAGTGGGCCAGGAGGGAAGACAGAGGATCTTCCCGGGACCCCCTTCTATCTGCCTTTAAATCATGGCCAAGCGCGCCCTTATCGATGAGAATTCATGCCATCTAGTCAAGTGATAGGGGGTATCCCAAAAGGGTATATCACATCAGTTGTGGTGCCGAAGTTCGCCGATTTCCCACACGAAACACCGCTTAGCGAAAAAAAGTGAAGAAGCACCAAAAAGTGAAAAAGCGTCGTTTACTTTGAACACCCCTTTTCTGCATCTGAAATTGGTGAGTGCGGGGAGCAAAACTCCAAACCAACAACTCAAAAACCAAGATCCCAAAAACTAATCACAAAATCACTAAACTTCAACTCCAAAGATATAGTGGCAGAACGTGGGTTTCATGCTCAATAATATTATCCTGCCTACACCCATAGCTCAGCCGAAGGGAGTCACAATATCATCATGCCAGCTACACCCCCATTTCAAGCATTTGTTACACAAACCTTGAGTGCAAAACATTTTTGCAACAGTCAAGAAACACTTGAGAATGGTCACAGCAACATCTCACAAACATTTACAGAAAACATCTCACTGAAAAGGTCCTAACAATGTTAGTTCAACATTGTCTAAACATCGAGAGTCAAAAATGCTTCAGGAATTGACGATTTTTTGTTTGAAAAACGTTGAGCGGTGACCATTTTTGAAATGTTTGAACCGAACGGCGGTGTAGCTCCCTAGTGGTCGGCCGAGCAATATTATCTACCTAGGGGCACTGATTCAGCTGAACGTGGATTTCATGCTCAATAATATCATCCCGCAGGTGGCCAACTACCTACTTGTCATCACATAAAGTAACCTGAAACTCATGTTTTACGGTCGCAATTTGTAGAATATTTTGGTTCAAACTACATGTATGTGTTTTTTGGGATATATGGCCGCCCTTTACCCCAGGAGAGGTTTCGAAAATGGTGGGTATGTGCTCAATTAGACTCGCGACCAGTCTGTTTTAGGTAACCAAACTTTTGATCACGAGACAGCAAGGGATCAAAGGGTTCCTAAAATGTAGGCTCGTGACCAACCGCGTTCGCCAAGCACGTGGCTGCGCTTATCACGGTTGGCGAAGCGGCTGGGATCACTGGTTGCCATTTTGGCAGAACCCGCGAAACATGATTTTGGACTTCGTATTTTCGACCTTCCGCACCTTGGAAAAAAGTGTAAAAACTTGTATTCCGGCCCGGAGGTGGGGTCCCGATTTTGGATATAAGGGCTCTGCCACTGAAGCCATTAGAGACCCAGAGTATTGGATTACAACCTGGCCAGTTGCGTCCCACTCATGTGGTGGTACCCAATCCGAACTCTGGATTATTGGATTGGGCGCCACCTTGCCAGTGGCGTCCAGCCCATGTATCCGCTTTCGGTAGTACCCGTTCCGAACTCTGGATTATTGGATTGAGTGCCACCTTGCCAGTTGCATCCAGTCCATGTATCCGCCTTCGGTGGTACCCAATCCAAACTCTGGATTATTGGATTGAGCGCCACCTTGCCAGTGGCGTCCAGTCCATGTATCCGCCTTCGGTGGTCCCAATTCGAACTCTGGATTATTGAATTGAGCGCCACCTTGCCAGTTGCGTCCAGCTCATGTATCCGCGTGTGTTTGGTACCCAATTCGAACTCTGGATCATTGGATTGAGCACGATCTTGCCAGTTGCGTCTAATTCATGTATCTGGGTCTGGATTCAGTACAACCTTACCAGTCATACATATATAAACATTTGGGCTCTGGGGGATTATTGGATTGGTGTTCCGAGTCCGTTTGGCGTTCCGGTGGAACGAAGTTGGAACAGCCTCAACCACAACCACAGGTGAGTGTTAATAGCTTTTCTTTTTGTCTCCTTAACAACGTCCCAGGACGGCAATGCCCTGATCTCGGAAACTATTCAATTATCCATATCTTTCTTTAATCTTTGTTGTATTCCTTGATGTATCACTGTATCAGGTATGGAAGACCACCAGACGACAGCCATTCGTGCGATATTCCCAGTAAGCACTGTTTGTTCGTTGGCCTGAATCTAACCTGCGATATTCAGCTCCAGGTTTGGGACATCATTTGTTTCTCCATTTCCGGCACGAGAGCTTGCGTTGGGTTTTCTATTTCCAACGAGCATCGTTTCTTGTTATTAGTTGCCCGGAGTCTAACCTGCGATATTTAGCTCCAAGTGGATCATTTTGACCTATTTCCGTTCGGGTCCTGGGGGCATTGAGGTCGTAGCCTGGCAACCTGCGACCTCTGTTTGGGTTCTGGGGCATTGAGGTCGTAGCCTGGAAACCTGCGACCTCCGTTTGGGTTCTGGGGGCATTGAGGTCGTAGCCTGGCAACCTGCGACCTCCGTTTGGGTTCTGGGGGCACCGAGATCGTGGCCTGGCCAACCTGCGACCTCCGTTTAGGTTCTGGGGGCATTGAGGTCGTAGCCTGGCAACCTGCGACCTCCGTTTGGGTTCTGAGGGCATCGAGATCGTGGCCTGGCAAGCTACGATCTCAGTTTGGGTTCTGGGGGACAGATTGAAATGTGGCCTGGCCAGTCACAGATTCTTTCTGGCCAATTGAGAAGGCCTGGATGGTGGCAGTGCAACCTGGACAGTTGTCTTGCCCTGTCGTGGCGCTATCGCGGGAAAAATTTGGCCAATTGTTTGCATGATAGATCCGGTTGGTTGTGGGCTGTGTGGCCCACCTGATGAGTTCAAAGAACGAAACCAACCAACCTCGCTCCAGATTATCCCCGTGCACGGGTTCGACTGTAGATAGTTTTGTAGTGTATGGAAAGATCATTCGGTAAACAGATATCTTCACTCAGCTACTGTTTGGTCACTTGGGGTGAAGGGCCCGGCTAGAAACCCAATCCTTTTTTTTCTTTTTCTGGCGCCCTTTCTTGGTCTGAATCTGTTGGCATCGGGATTACCGTACCCCGTAGTCTGTAGTTGACCGCGCGATCGTGTATGCGTAGTGTCGTTATTATATAATCGTCGGACTTTCAATTCGTTCCCACGACCTTCCTCTGCGCGCTGCCATCGCTCTCCGGCTTCCCTGGCCTCCCTCACCCAAACCACTGCCCATGGCACCTCTGTATTTCTGGTGCGGCCTCCACAGACATCGGACCATGTCTACAATTGTTGCGAAGCTGATCCCGGGAAGACTACGTACGTCGAGCTCAAGTTTGGCTCAAGTTTTCCGGTCGTGCGTGCTCACTCTGCGCTTGCCGTCTGCTGGACTCCAACGAGATGAAGTGCTTGAAGCGGAAGGGTGTCTGGCGTCTGTCTCAACTGCACGGAAAGAACCCTGCGACCGCCAGCGCGAGTACGCGGTCGCGAACGCGCAAAGAGATGGGTAAACGGGGTGATAAATGCGAACGAGACAATGTACGTGCTGAGATGGTGTCTTTCTTTTCCATGTCATACTCACCCTTGGGATGGCACCCAGAGGCCAGAGATGAAGCTCAATATTCAAGTAGATCAAGATCAAGCTCACTGACTGGGAGACGGCTACAAGAAGAGTTTGAAGTCTAGCTCAAGGAGGCGAAATCTATTCAGTACGTTTCTTCCCCTTCTCTTCTATCTTCGTTGTCTTCTTCTTGACGCACCTGCACCCACAGCTCCCTCGCACTCGCGCCCATCATCGTCTCAGGACTGCAAGTCCACTTGGACCATTCGCTGGCCAACCACTTCAGGCTCCCCTACCGCTTCGAGCGCCCGCAATGCACGACCATCCTACATCCCCGACCCGAACGTTGTCATCGTTCAGGAGAAGGAGACGAGCGAGATACCCGGCGCGGCGCATTTACTAAGCATTCTCGGTGCGTGTCTCTGTCTTCGAAGTGGTACAGTGGCGCTCCGGACGATGATGACGCAGTCCACCCTCGACGCCGAGTCGACAGACATCGTGCGGGGATGTGAATGACCTGCTAGCGTGGGTGTTTGTATCCTTCCTCCTGCTGCTCACTCACGTTGATGCTTACCTTTCATTTATGTACAAATGGATGCTGCAGGAGCAGTCGCACCTTTTCCAACCTATTACATCGACCTATATCGGATACCAAAAAGCACCGAGATCTCACCTGTATGTTTATGTCTTGTACGTTATATGGTGTGGTGGTTGTTTAGGGACGGTGTCTGCGTCTTCAGAGACAATAGCCTTGGCTATCTCGCTGGTTCTGCTTCTGTATATATACCTATTTCTACGCAACTTACTGGCCCGAAATTTCACAAAATCTTCTCTCTTTTCATAATATTGCGTTCTCCAAATCGGAGGTTAGATCACCCGAAAAGGTCAAAGAAGTCTGAGTCGATGCGGACAATGAATAAGGAGCAACAGGGCAGTTGAATTTGGACGAGGTGCCTTTTGCACAGTCGATGGGTTAGAGAGTAAGCTTTGCCGGCAGCCGTGTGTAGTATGTACGTGCGAACTAGCTTCACTGGTGGTGGTATTGGTGAACTTTCGTCCATCGGGGTGCTCAGAAGGATAGTAACGGGGCTTAGACGCGTCGGATTGGAGGATTGGAGGTGCCAGCGAAGGCCGAAACGCGAGAAGACGCGTGGCCGTCACCTGTAATGATTGTGGGAACATATTCAAACTCCGATCATTATATAATAACGGGCACTAGCGATTGTTCGATCGAGGTGAGTGACAGACTATAACAACCGAGGTACGAGGTAAGTAATGTTATAGCGTCTGTTTATAAGAGACTACGTACCCCGGTGCTGGTTCTTGCTGACCTCGAGTGTATACTAGTCTCCGCTTCAAGCACTTCATCTCGTTGGAGTCCAGCAGACGGCAAGCGCAGAGTGAGCACGCACGACCGGAAAACTTGAGCCAAACTTGAGCTCGACGTACGTAGTCTTCCCGGGATCAGCTTCGCAACAATTGTAGACATGGTCCGATGTCTGTGGAGGCCCCGCCAGAAATACAGAGGTGCCATGGGCAGTGGTTTGGGTGAGGGAGGCCAGGGAAGCCGGAGAGCGATGGCAGCGCGCAGAGGAAGGTCGTGGGAACGAATTGAAAGTCCGACGATTATATAATAACGACACTACGCATACACGATCGCGCGGTCAACTACAGACTAAGTGTATACCAAAAATCAGGGTTCAAAACATTGATGTCCAAAACACCCGGGTGTGGGAATTGAACCATTGACCGGCGCGCAGAAATCTAAAACAAAAGAGCATTCAAATGGCTGGCATTTTGAAAAGCATGACCTGACACAATAGAGCTGCATTCAAATGGCTGGAATTTTGAAAAGCGTGACCTGGCGGCATTCAAAGGGCTGGCATTTTGAAAAGCATGACCTGATGCAATAGGGGTGTGTTCAAATGGCGGGCATTTTGAAAAGCATGACCTGACACAGTAGAGCTGCATTCAAATGGCAGGCACTTTGAAAAGCATGACCTAGCACAATGAAGGCACATTCAAATAGCTAAAAAATTTAAAAACATAACCTAACACAATAAAGATGCATTCAAAGGGCTGGAATTTTTGAAAAGCATGACCTGACGCAATAGAGCTGCATTCCAGAGTCTGCAGCTCGGCATGCGAGCGGAGCTGAATATATTGATTGATTTCTGCGTGCCGTTGGATGGCGCCAATCTGCCGGAGTAATACACCCATCACTTGCAAAGTCACTGGCGGCGACCAATGGCCACCAATGGCTATTGGCGGCCATTGTCAGTTGACGATGGACGGTGTGTGACAATGTGGAACCTCTCACATCTAATATATTATGAAATGTCTAAATTGATCAAAAATTGATGATGTTTCCCTCCTTCTGATTGTCTGGACGGTATTTCTGGGTATATCAAGAGATGATAATTGACAGTGGACCCATAGAAATATGCACCCCAATTTAGGGGGGTTATGTGCTTTCTAAATGGTTCCATGAATAAATAAAAAGAGGGAAACAATCACCACCTTAATCAAAAATTGATTTGGATCCCCATTTTCACAACAACACCACCTTCCTTCGGGCAATGCAGCCAGCTTCCTTCGCACGGGAGGTCAAGCTGCGCCTACAGATTAAACGTCCTGATGTCCACCCCGCCGACCCGTACCCCCTCGCTGACCTCTATGAGGCAGCTGAGTTCGCTCTTGCCGGAGGTGGCACATTCATTCTTGATCGACCCACTCCTGCTCCCGTTCCCCGCCCCTACCTCCATACCCACGACTATCGAAATTAAACCCGACCCTAGCATTGCAGCTTTGGGTGGTACCATGACCGAGTTCATGAAGGCTTTTGCAGGGCAGAAATCCTCGAACGACTCCAGCAGCGGTGCAGCCCCTCCGAAGAAGCGTCCTGATGGCTGTACATATTGCAGTGATCTCACGCATTTCATTAACGATTGTGCTAAAGTTTTGGAGGACATGCAGGCTGGATGTCGCCGCAATCAAGATGGCCGTGTCGTTCTTCCGTCCGGCGCTTTTGTTCCGCGCACTATTCCTGGCAAAGACCTGCGTGCTCGTGTAGAGAAATGGCACGAACTCAATCCTGGGCAGCTGGCAGCTGCGCAGTTGCTGGTTGAGGTTGCACCTAACCTTCACTCCACCCCTTCCTCCTCTTCCACGGTTCGCACGTTCACCCTCTCCGACGAGCAGCGTATGCAGATGTTGCAACATGAATGAATGCACTCCAGACTCGTGCCCAGGCCAGGCGCGCGCTGCAGCGCAAGGCGGACGAGGAGCCCGACCGCAACCATTCCCCCTCCTGCATCCAATCCACCCCTTCCCACCGCAGCTCCGGTTCCTACCGATCCACCACTTCAGGCTGCTGGTAAAGCGCCTCAGCACCCCTTCCGCGACGCTCGTGACGGCGCATATGCGCCCCCGAAGGACCGAAACCTCGGTCTCCCAGCTGAACAGTCTAGAAATACACCTGCATATCGCACCAATGCACCGATTTACAGCGAGAAGGACGCAGCAGAGGTTTTCAAATCGACGCTAGATGCTCCAGTAACCATTACACAACGACAGCTACTTTCCATCGCCCCCGAAGTGCGCTCCCACATGCGGGAAGCCACTACATCACGTCGAGCACTGCCCAAAGACAACAAAAATCCTGTTGCACCAGCGCCACAGTTCCTCCATGATATTGCGCCCCCTCTCCCATTTGCGGATGATTCTGAACTCGAGTATGATTCGTTCGAGGAGCAGCGTGCAATGGACGCGCAGCAGACCGCTATATTTGACTCCTTCCCCGCCTCCTACACCAATTCTGCCCACGCAGATTTACCGGAAGGTGGTTTGGTTGTTCCGGACCCCTACGCGGTTTATTACGACTCTGGTAGTATGCCGGAGGACCTCGTTGTTTCAATGGAGTCCTCCGCCATTCGCTCGATCCTCCCTGTTATCGACAATCAACAGCAGGTCGAGTGCATCGTTGATGGTGGCTCTCAAATTATTGCGATGTCCGAGGCTGTTTGCCACGAGCTCGCCCTCTGGTACGACCCCCGCGTTGTCCTGCGCATGCAATACGCCAATGGTTCCATTAATTCATCGCTTGGCCTCGCACGTAATGTCCCGTTCCGCATTGCCGACATCACCCTTTACCTCCAAGTTCATATCCTTCGAAATCCCGCGTATGACGTGCTTCTGGGTCGCCCCTTTGATATCTTGACCCAGAGCATTGTCCGTAATTTTGCGAATGAAGACCAGACCATCACAATCTGTGATCCCAACACAGGCAAATTAGCCACTGTTCCCACCATTCCTCGTGGCCCTCCTCGACAGCGCGCGCAGGGTTTTTCGAACTCGAGGAATTGATCAATGATCAAGGAGAGCTTGCCCTAATCATTGTCCCTGACCCCAACAGCCCCGGCAACTTCATTATTGAATCTACTACGGCACTCGCATCGGACACCCCCGCGAACATTCAGCATTCGTATTTATCAGCATGCACTAATCTTGGTCCCAACATCAGCACCGTTAATTTCGCCCATACCATCGTTCAAACCGGCTTTTGCTCTATCCCGCGATTCAACTCGCGGTGATGATTTAATTCCTATATTCTCTACTTCCTCATCCCTTCTCAATTCAGATCTCGCCTCACCATCTCATCCATTTCCCACTCAATATTCGCTTCCTCCGCTCGCAGAGGTTTACGCTAAAAAGAAGTATAAACCTGTTGGCCAGAAAATTCGCCCAGCCCTCGGAACTTTACCCGACAAATTCCGCATCGAGCGCCATATTTACGGCGAACCTCTCGCGGAGATACCCCACCTCGTTCCAAACCCCCCTCCCTTCGAGCCTACTGGCCGTTATACGTACGAGCGACGTGACCTCATGGACGCTGCGCATCCGGGTGAATTTCTTTGGCCAGAAGAACGACGGCTCATGCACCATTTTATGTGCTTGCAGAATGAAGCTTTTGCTTGGCAAGATTCCGAACGCGGTCGCTTTCGCACCGACTTCTTCCCACCCGTTGACATTCCCGTCATGCCGCACACCCCTTGGGTACAACGGAACATCCCCATTCCACCTGGCATATACGACGAGGTGTGCAAAGTCATACGCACCAAGATCGCAGCCGGTGTGTATGAGCCCTCGAATTCGTCCTATCGCTCCCGTTGGTTTTGCGTTGTCAAAAAGGACGGCACCAGTTTGCGTTTGGTTCATGCACTCGAACCACTTAACGCGGTTACAATTCAACATTCTGGTGTAACCCCTTTCACCAACCAGATTGCAGAACATTTTGCAGGGCGTGCATGCGGCGCCATGCTTGATCTATATGTTGGCTATGATGAGCGTCTCCTCGCCCCTTCTTCCCGCGATTACACCACTTTCCAAACGCCTTACGGCGCCCTTCGCCTCGTCACACTTCCCATGGGTTGGACCAATTCGGTGGTATTTTCGCCCGGGGTAACATATTCTGGAACAATTCTCACATTCAAGAAACTGAAGATATTTTGAACTATTTTCGACAAAAATGTGTGAAAATTTCTTGGGGGGGTTTCCCTGATGCCGATCCCTCTGAAATCCACAGGAGAAGTAGTTTTGTAGTTCCTCAATATATGGGTATCCGAATTCTTGGACTACGCAAGCTGCGAGCGGAGGAGGAAACGCAGGATGAGGGTTTCGCGGCGAATTCCCAAAGCGGTAATTCCGCGTTTCGGAAGCCCGATCCGAAGGCCGAGTCGAGTACTCTTGAGTACTCCTCGCTTTCCAGTTACCACCAGCTGTGAATCTACATCGCGTGCGGAGCTGGGCGGCCATTAATCCACCTCCTTGCCTCGAATCTCCATCGCGGCAGAGCTACTGAGCTAGCATCGAAGTGTGTCATTCCGCCCTTGCGCTCAAAGCTCTGCTTGCGCGCGCCACCAATCTGCAGCTGTTCCCTCAAGCTGAGCTCTTGCGCGAATCTCCGACGCGTGCACTCGATCCTTTGCTCTTTGCCTAAAGCCGTCGAAGTGGAGACGTAAAGTGCCATCTAGAGCGTTCTCCCCGTCTTTTGTGGAATCTCGACTGGACACGGAACACGAGGCTAACGCTCCGTCGATTGACGTGAGCGCGCGCGCGCTCGACGTGCTATTCCGAGTCGTCGCGACTCGGGCGACTCAGTCTCGCGAGGTCGTGTCCGTTATGACGAAACGTTCGCAGTTTGTATTTCGAGCCTTGGCTACAGTCCTCTGCGTGCACAGCGACTCTCTCTCTGTTGCTACCAAGCTCGCTGCGCCGGCGCTTCAGCCTACTCTAGCGCTCCCTCGCCGACCTATACTCGTGTGCTGCGCGCCGCTACGTGCTAGCGTGCGCGACCCTCATCTGCTTAGGCACCCCGAGTCCGCGCCTCGATACTCTGCTCTTCCTTGAGTCACCGGCAAACTTCTCGACCTACGCCTACCTGCTGCGGTGTTCCCGCGCCCCGCGCGCTGTAGCGTTGTTTGGCGGCGCTCATACTCGTGCATGGACAAGATGGTGATTAATTCACGTGCCGCCGGAAGCAGAATCCTGCGATCCTCTGCCCGTTGAGTAAACCCCGCCATGCTTTAACGGCACATCGGGGTGTCGCCTCCGTCCCGAGACGTCGAGTGCGGCATCGTTCTACTGCGGTACCATTGGTCGCTCTCATTCCGCCGTCCTCACCATGCCGCATCGTGACGCTGGGCTGTCTCGTGCGCTGGATCTGGAGCCACTCGACTCTCATCACTCGCGTGCCATCTCGTAGGCTGCGCGTTCGGACAACACTGCTTTCTCAGTCCAAAGCATGCACATCGAGCTCTTCTGAGTCTCCGTCTATGCGCTTCACGTCGGTACCCAAAGCACGAACTCACCTTTCCACGGCCCTTGCCGTTGACTTTTCTCTTTTGGATTCGCGCTTCTTTGGTGTATTCCTCGCCGACGGATCCCTTCCATGAACGGGAAAGATGAGCCGAATATTCATGCACGTCTCCTCGTGCTTCTTCGCCTTTATCGCGACGGATCCCTCCCCGAGTGGGAGGATGAATGTCATGACCCATGCCCAAGAAACGTTGAGATCGCCGGTGGCTGCTTCAGCTTAACAGCTCCGTATTGCGAACGTCGAGCCGCCTCTGTTATTAAGGGTCAAACTGCTAAGCAAGACGTGACAATTGCCATGCTCTGAGGTCTTTATCCGGCGTCGCCATCGGCCTCGATTTCTTATGCGTGAGTCCGAGAGCGAGACTTCGCTCGATATCTTGCTGTCATCAAGCTCGACTGGTCGGCGGTGCCTTCCCTAACATCGAAGCAATGGGGTGTTTGGCCAGGGTGTAGCTCTCCGAGGGTCATTGCTCTCTCGTTCGCTGCACCTCCAGATCCGACAATACCGTAAAATGAAGTGTGTGAGCCGGCTCTTTGTAGATCGGAGCTCCACCTTCTTTTGCAACCTGATCCGGACTACCGCGGGCTCCTCGTCAATCTCATATCCTGGGGAACTGTCTTTCCTTTGGGCCTTAAACGGCTTGGTTGTTCGCTTGTCAAGATATAGCGATTATATTTATTTTATTCCCCGCGGCTCGTTCAAGACTCGTCCTAGGGGGCCACTGTTTTGCGACCACCTCCTCTTCCATCAAGTCTTGAACATCTGCCGCGGATGTCTATACAATTCTTTCACAAGTTGAGACTTTTGGGGTTTCCTTGTTTTCTTTTATCTTATTCCACACCCCACGTGTAATCATGCCGCCGGCACGCAGTCCAGTTCACACACACCTACCGCCCTTCACTTGGTCAAACGTCTTCGTGGAACGAAACCAAAAGGCTTCGGCATCGATAAACCTCCCAGCAACGTCCGTTCTCAGGCCATTGCCACGCCAATGTATCCGTTCCGTCCCAAGACGTCGAGCGTATGATGGGCGCGTGGTCGTTCTTATCCATTCTCTCTGGTCCGAAAACAATCTTGAGCACTCCGGCCCTCGGCTATGTCCCTCTGCGCGCGCATCAAAGCGCTGTTATGCTCGCTGGACTCGTACTTTGGCCATTTTAACGCGCTCCTCTATGTTCCGCTGTCTCGCTCGAAATATCATCCGCGATGCTGCGTGAAACTGGAGGGCAGGATTTGCTCTTTATTCTGGGGGGCTACGTGTGCACACAACGCCGTGTGAACGCTGGAGGGCAAGGCTTGATCCACGGCTCATTCCTTGAGCTCCACCCGCGTGTGAGTCATGGAATTTTTGGGCAAATTTTTTCCCCCAAACTGGGCATTGTGCTTGGATCTTTTCGACGACATATGGGAGTTTTTTGTGATTCTTTGTGCACATCTTGAGTATCAGCTCAGGGATGCACAAAAAGAAGCGGGGGGCTGTGTAGGGTATGTGTAGTGCTTTACCTCGCTCTCTGATTCCGAGTTTTATCTAGAGGTCAGAGATGCCAGGAAAGACTTTGCTATTGTTGTCGGAGACGAATGGCGTCCACTGCACCAAAGCAACACAACCTCACACTTCTCTGATCTCATGCGTATCATGTGCATGTTCGAGGTCAGCTCCCGGTTCTCGCAGGACGAATGGCGTCCACCATGCGGGAACTACACTCTCATCGAGAAGTCTGGAATGAGGTGAATAGCACCGCCTCTCTACCTCAGAGAGTATTCCTCGGCAGTGGTATGCAGCCCTGCACATCCAAAGCCGGCATCTCGATGGTCGACACACATTCGACATCTTGGAGAATGGTTCCAGCACAAAATTGGGTCAATTTTTTTTTTCTCAATGCTGAACCTGCGCCCAGCGCCTTCATTGGGGTTCAGAACTCACCTGGAATTCCAACTAGCTGCATGCCCTCTGGCCATGTGGGGGGCTCTGTGACACGGGGTATTACGGTTGTGCACTTGGATCATGGCCAAAGGACGAGCAGGCCCAATTAGGTAGATTAGTCAGTATTCCGTGGAACACACAGGGATTCTATCAATATTCTGCAATGAGCTGACAGACAGTCATGAACATGGAGTGTTTTTGTTTTGTTGTCTTTGACCCGAATAGTTGAATTCAATGTTCTGCCAAGTCCACAGGCCTTAACGTTGCAGTTTTTCTATTTAGAGGCATTGTGATAGGATACTGAAGACTGGTACTGGAGCTTGTTTTATGGTGGGGCTAATTCTGAGGTCATTGTGCGCTGGAAAGTAATTCCAACTTTCAGTCTAATTTGCGAAGAACTTGGTCAAAATTTTAAATCATGGCTTTTCGTGCTCACCGAGCGTTATGGAGTGTATATAAGAGTCTTTTTGTCCATTAATCCCAAATATGATTTGTGAATGCGTCAGTCAACGTCAGATGAAACTGACACATGGTGGCTGTGCATTGACGCCGGGCAGCGTGTACTTATTGACGCTATTAACGCAGATCGGTTGGCTGTGGAGTTGACATCCTGTTGAAAAACCACCAGTGGAGGATTATGGAATACAAGCTGTGCCTTCGCTTCGCTCCGGCGTAAGTGCTTTTATAGGGATCTCAGTGTTATTGTGTTCACAGTACTCAATTCATGTCAAAAGAATAGTAACAACTATTGTGATTGGGTTTTATGTACATAATTTCAATAGGGGGTTTCAGAATTACATTTTCGAGCCCAACTTTTGCTCCAACTTTTGTTCCAACTTTATGAAAGTTGGAACAAAAGTTGGAGCCAAAAGTTGGAGTTGGATGTCAAGTTGAGCACAAGAGCCCGACTTGACATCCAACTTTTCAGCTCCAATTTCTCCTCCAACTTCGTGTTCCAACTTCGGCTCACTGTTCTGGTCGACCGTCGCCGGAGCTTTTACTTGGATCTGCCTCATGTTATGTAATAATATTATATTTTCTTAGTGGGCAAGACTTGCAACTGTCCTCTGCATTCATTTTATGTATTGTTCTCTGATCCTATGGCCCTATCCGAAGCTGCACCGAAGCCCAAGGCTGCACCCTCAAAAACCCGAGCAAAAGGTGAAAAGGCCACTGATGAGGTGGTCAAAGTCATCGACGATGATAACAATGACGATTGATCCTCTGATGTTGACTCTTGAGCCAGACATGGTGGGACGAGATGAAAAGTGCATCTTCTCACTCGGGATTACCTGATTCCATGGTGTGAATGTCGGCCCGGGTACATAGAAAGTTGTGAAAGTTGAACAGAAATCTAACAGGGTGTTTCACAAACAAAGCCCCAACTTTTGCTCCAACTTTTAAGAAGTTGGGACGAAGTTGGAATGAAAGTTGGACCAAAAGTTGGGCTCGAAAATCTAATTCTGAAACCCCCTAATAAATAAACAGTCAGGGTGCAATGCATAGACATGATAGGAAATACGGTGATATGTTCGAATCGTGGTCACATACACTTGTTCCAAAACCGGTTGTGGACGATGTCCGTCACGATCATATGATCGAGGGACGTGCGCTTGGTCCGACGAGCGCAGAGATTCAATTCGGTGTTGGGGCTGCGACCCTTCGTCAGCGCGCCGATTGCGCCCTTGTTGTCGGAATAAACGCGAAGGTGCACGTCCCGGAATTTCAGCTGGCCCAGGAAGTGGATGAGGAGCTCGAGCGCGATCGCTTTGAGCCAACAGATGTCGCGGCCCGGCGTCTTCCAACCCGGGGCGAGTCTGAGCGAGTACCACAAACGTCCGATCACGATGCCGATGCCCCAGGAGGTCGAGGCGTCGACAAAGAGACCAAGGTCCTGCAGGGCACCGAGCGGGCGCAGTTGGCGGAAAGCGGTCTTGTCAGCGAGACGCGCGTTCCACCAATCGAGCGCGCAGACGGCCGCGCTCGAATACTTGCGCTTGATGAACGGCTTATTGCGGTAGCCTGCGAACAAATTCGAGAACGCTGGCAGGTGAGAGCTCCCTTCTTCGAAAATGAAAGCGATGTGGACGAGCGTCCCATGTAGCTCCTTCCACCTCGCGCAGCGGAACTTGGACTCCCGTCCTTGGCCTTCGTCCTCGCTGTGGCGACGCGCGCGTGATACTTGGCGCGCTTGAACTCGGGGAGTCGCACCCGGCGCAGGGGAAGATCCCAGTCAAAACCGATGAATCTCGTCTGGTCATCGAAAGACAGTCCAGTCTTTTTCGTGTGCCATGGGCAGCGCAGGGGAGCGATCGGTGCGAAGACGGATTGCCGGTCGAAGCGGTAAAGGTAAGCATGGCCGCCGTCGGGTGCGGAAATGGTGGCATTTGGGAAGCGGAACTTGTCCAGGTCGTCCTCAAACTTGAAAGTCTTGGTGTCGGGTTTCGTGCCCGTGGGGACGATGGCTCCCGTCTCGGCGTCCCAGATGTCCACCATCGCGTTGCAAATGATCCCTGCGCTACCACTCGCTGAACGGAGGCCGAAAGGGGCGCAATGGTCCATGTAAAATACTCCGTCGACGGAGACGACGAGCCAGGGCTTGTGGTCCGGTCGGATCGGACAGGTGCGGTGGAATGCCTTGATGTCGAACGAGCAGGCTTGTGTACCCGGCGGGGCTTCGGCCACCTGAAAATATCCGAAGTTGAGGAAGAGCTCCAAGACGAAGGAACCCAGAGAGATATGAGAAGATAGGCGATGTCGGTGCAGCTCTCTCGCGCGTAAGTGTGCATATGTGCACAGGCGCGGAAACGGACGCCGAAGCGTCAAGGGGAAACTGTGCAAGCGCCGATGCGCAAATAAATATTCGTATGCGCCGATGCGCGAAAAATTTCGTATGTGCCGATGCACAGGGACGGGCGCCGATGCGCGAAAAAATTCGTATGCACCGATGTGCAGGGACAAGCGCCGATGCGCGAGATTTCGTATGCACCGATGTGCAGGGACGAGCGCCGATGCGCGAGAGATGTGTATGCACCGATGTGCAGGGACTAGCGCCGATGCGCGAAAGAGGCGTATACACCGATGTGCAGGGACGGGCGCCGATGCGCGCAAGAGGCGTATACACCGATGTGCAGGGACGGGCGCCGATGCGCACAAGAGTCGTATGCACCGATGTGCAGTGACGAGCGCCGATGCGCAAGGGGGGAAACGGGGTGGAGGAAAAGGAAAGGAAGCGATGAAGACCAAAAGGACACGCACCGTCTTAGCCACATCGAAAGCCATGTCAAATCGGGTGGGAAAGTCGGCCTTGTCGATGAAATCGTTCACCGCAGGCGTGTTCGACCCTACGTCCCCGATTGATAAGTTTCTGCATACCCTCCTCTTGACGCCTAGGCCGGGGCCCTCCTCCTGTGTTACGACAAGCAGCGGGGATGAGTAGAAAGGACCGCGGCACAGCAGCTCCATCTCCCCCCTCGAGAAGGGGCCCGACATCCGTTCGGCTTCGACCTCGTTCTTGATATATACGTAGACGGCTTGCGCGTCTTCGGGGGACTTGAACTGATTCTGCAAAATGACAGTTTTCGTGAGGGGGGGCATTCTGCCGATCGGGAAACCATAGGTGAGGTTTGTAATGAGATTCAGATAGTCAGCAGTCAGTTCGTGCTTGTCAAGAAGAGAGGCAAAGGCCTGCGTATCGTAAGGATGGATGACGCGGTCGAATATTTCGTTGAATGTCGGGTTAGGGACGTCGGGCGGCGGGCGACGTATGACAGATGGTGCCAAGTTTGGATACAGCAATTTGGTGTGGCGGCCTAGTAGATGTGGCTCAAGAAGGTCGGGCTCGCGTCGGTCAGTTGCGGAACTTGCCGTTGCGCGCGCGGTGGCAGTTCCTGTGGAAAGAGAGGGCTGCGTGGTCGCCTCCGCAGAAGCTGCAGATGTGCCGCCCCTTCGACTTGTGCAAGCCGTCGCAGTCCCACATGAGGTTTGAAGGTGACGCATAGGTCTTCGGTGTCGCGGTCCTGGTGCGGATTGGCGATCTTGAGCTTGCCATCGACGTATGTGGCGAAATGCGGCTTCCCGTCGGAGAAACATTTTTTCGCGGGAGGGTGAAAGCGGACCTTGTGTTCCTCGCCGCAGATGACGCAGATCGTGGGCCGAAAGTCGCTGGCCGTCGCCTCCGGAGCCGCCGCTGTTCCTGTGGGATGAATGCCTACGATCCTCGTTGCGGTCCCGACTGCGGTCGCGCGAGTGGTCCCGAAAACGCTCGCGATCGCGGCGCCCGCCGCCGCGCTCGCGAGGGCCATCGCGGTTCGAGGAAGAGCTGCGGGAGTTCTGTGATGAGGGGGGCTTGCCGACATCAGACAATCGCGGAAAGGTAGAAGATGCAGGTCCGGCTGAAACCAGTTTGGCAGCCTTGTGCGCAAGTACAACACCTTGGACCTTCGAGTGCCAGAAATTCAGCTCGAAAGTCGCGCAGGCAGTGATGATCTTGTTGCGCAGTTCCTTCTCTGTGCCGTACCACACCTCGAACAGCTCTTCCGCGTCGTCGACGTTCTTGAAGAAACTGAAATGTTTTTCTAGTTCGCCTCCGTAAGTGTGCGGGTTGAGGTCGTCCGCGTCCGCGCTGAGACTTTTGAAGGCGTTCGTGTAGTTGAGGGCCGCTTCAGCCCAGGTGTAGAGCGAGTTCGACTCGGTCGTGTCCGTCGCCGCCCCATTCTTTCGTCAGTTTGGTGATGTCCACGAAAGATACCTTCGCTGCGGAGTTGTCCTTCGAAGTGGGATGCTGGTGCTTTGTCGGCATCTGGTCGGCGGACTCCGTGGCGAAGCGAAGGCGGGCGTTGGTGAACCACCATATGGGGAGAGGCGTTCCGTAGCGAAGAGGAACGAGCAAGATCTCGGGCGTGTTGGGCGGCGGGCGCGAGGCGGCTGAGAGCTGGACAGGATTGGCCATAACCAGGCTCTTCAGCAAACCTTTGGTCTTTGCCTTCTCGTCGTCGGCCTTCTTCTCTTCTGCCAGCTTCTTCCTGGTGCGGCGTTCTTCAAAGACGGCCATCGCGACGTGGGGAGGAACGGGTGAGACGAGAGTGAAAAAATCGGTGTCGACGACGAGCGTCTCGAGCTCGTCCTCGGTATATCTGAAATAAGCCTTCAATCTAGGGCCTACATCCTGACCTGCTGCCAGCGTCCCATCCCTCGCAGCCTCCATGTGAGCGCGTGTGATATCGATGCTGGTATTGTTGAACGTGTCGATGACAATATTGCGTTTGTTGCGCGCCTTCACGTCCATGAGGACCGGGATGTCCGCGTCGGGGGGAGGAGTCATCCACGAAACGTAGTCGAAGGCGTCCGGGAGAGGCAGAGGAACCCCAGCTTGAAATGTAGTGAGTGAGCGAGGATGCGAGCGAAGGATGCAGAGGACGAGGCGCGTATGGAAGTACGCGACGAGAACAAAATGATGGGAGATCATAGATGCGGTACATCCCGTAATCTAATCCTCCTTATCTAACACTGAGCCCGCGCTCGCAAGCTCGCGAAGGCTCAGCTCACACCAAAAGGACCGGTTGCAGCTTCTCCTGCAACAGACCGGGCCTGACGAGGCGGACCGTGGCCCAAATGATTTGGTAGTTGACCATCTATACGAGGAGGTCCTCAAGGAGTGCCTCCATGGCATGGGAAAGGCTGATCAGGCCTTGACTTTATCTGTTCTCCATACTATCCTTTGTGCAGAGGAGAACATGTTTCTTCCAGACATTGCAGCATTCTCCCTCAGACCAAAGATGGGGACCCAGGACATCGAAAATATCATTTTATCCCTACACTCTGTGCTCTACATCGCTTCCGGTCGTGTGCACTCCTACCACAAGTCGTTTTCAGATTTCGTGCTCAACCCTAGTCGATTTGTCGACAAGGACCTCGCCAGGATCAGCAGTCCCAGTTCTGCAGTTCAGGTTCGGATGGCAACTTGCTGCTTTCAGCTCATGCACTCACTGCGGTTTAACATCTGTGGTTTACCATCATCTCTTGTCCAAGACACCGAGGTAGCTGATCTTCCAACACGGATTAATGACAACATTCCGTCATCACTTGGTTATGCTTGTCAACACTGGGCAGAGCACCTGTCCAAGATTGAAACTCAGGATCCCATGGCTACGGATTCTATTGCTGCTCTATTCTGGAAATGGCTCAATGAGCATTTCCTGTTCTGGATAGAGTCTATGAACTTGCTGAATGTGATGAGAGAGTGCTCGTTTGCATTCACAGTAACGCGTCGATGGTTGGGACTGGTAAGCCCGCAGCGATATACAATTCATGAATCTCATTTTCTCCCCCAGGATATCACGTCGGAGCGACTGAAAGACCTCTGTGCAGCAGAGAACCTGATGGCTGTCTTTGGTGGAAGTAATGCAATTTCCAAGGCTACCCCTCACCTCTATCTATCTGTCCTGGCAACTTCTTCGCAGGATTCAATGTTGATGGCCAAGTGGCGGGCAAGATTTCCTGGAATTCCAACTGTCACTGCACGCCTAAGTACCGCGGGTGCATTAATATGTCTGGAAAATGACGATGAAGTGAACTCGGTCTGCTTCCACCCGGATGGGGTACGCGCCATCACCGGGTCTAAATATTACGCTGTGCGCATCTGGGAAGTGGCAACAGGACAGCAACTACGTCTTCTAGCTGGACATGCGGCTACGGTTTTCTCAGTCGGGTTCTCCCGAGATGGGATCCGCGCCATTTCTGGTTCAGCAGATTATACCGTGCGCATTTGGACGTAGAAACGGGACAACAGCTACTTCGACTGGACGGCCATGAAGACTCTGTGAATTCAGTTGGGTTCTCGCCTGATGGATTGCAGGGAATTTCTGGGTCTTCTGATGAAACCGTGCGCATATGGGAGGTTTCCACAGGGAAGCAGCTTGAATGCCTGATAGGACACATACACAAGGTATACTCAGTCGCCTTCTCACATGATGGACTTTATGCTATTTCCGGGGCTAAGGACCATACTGTGCATGTGTGGGAGGTATTGACAAGGCAGCTGGTACATCGGTTGGAACACAATGCCCGAGTCCGCTCGATCAATTGCTCGCGGGATGGGCTGCATATCATCTCTGCAGCAGAAACGACTATATACATTTGGGACATGTTAACAGGGCAGCAGCTGAGTCGGTTGGGGGGTACTGGGATCGTATACTCTGTGGCCTTCTCGTGCGATGGATTGTATGCCATTGCCGGAACTGCCCACTATAAGGTCCATGTTTGGAGGGTGTCTACAGGGGAGCAACTGCTTGAGCTTGTTGGACATGAGGGCATTGTCCATTCTGTCGACTTCTCACCAGATGGGTTGAGAGCCATTTCTGGTTCACATGATCACACCGTGCGCATCTGGGACGTGTCGCCAGGACAGCAGGCAGCCAAGTTGGACAGTCATAAAAGTGCTGTGACATTCGTCTGCTTTTCGTACGCAGAGAATCAGTTACGGGCAACATCCATTTCAGATGATGGGACTGTATGCATATGGGATGCATCAACCGGGCAGCAACTCCAGAAACTCAATATCGGCGGCACCAGGGAGTCATCCAGCGCGTCGCAGGACGGGCAGCATATCATATCTGGAAATGGCAATGTCTCCGTAGCCATTTGGGATGCCCCAACAAGGAAACAATTGCATCGGCTGGATGGACACACGGACATCGTGGTCTCAGTAGCTTTCTCGTATGATGGGCTGCGTGCCATCTCGGGCTCCTTGGACAACACTGTATGCGTTTGGGAGGTTTCAACGGGACAGCAGCTGCAGCGCCTGGTTGGACACACGGAGATTGTGATCTCAGTTGGCCTCTCACGGGATGGATTGCGCGCCATCTCCGGTTCCCGCTCCCCGGAAAGGACCGTGCGCATTTGGGAGGTATCCACTGGGAAACAGCTTTGTCAGCTCAATGGACACGACGATTGGGTCAGATCTGTCAACTTCTCCCCGGACGCTCGCCGCGCTATCTCTGGATCTGACGATAGAACTGTACGCATTTGGGACGTGGTGCGCAGGAGCTACACCGCTTAGACGGACATTGGTCACGGGTACTCTCGGCCTCCTTTTCCCAAGATGGGTTGCGGGTCATCACTGGCTCAGAGGATCGGAGCGTGCGCATTTGGGACGCTTCAACTGGGCAGCAGCTGTTGCAGCTGGACGGACACAAATCCTATGTGAACACGGTCTGCTTCTCGCTTGATGGACAGCACATTGTATCTGGTTCTAATGACATGACCGTGCGTATTTGAACGCTGCCTACGCCAGGTAAGGGTTCTTTCCAGACTTATGTGGTGGTGCTCACCATGACGGCAGGCACGACCAGTACGGAGTGGTACGTGGCGCCAAATGGCTGGATCACCTCTGCTGGAGGCAAGCGGCTCTTTTGGCTCCGCCGGGATCTCTTGCGTTTTCTTCACACCCCGCAATGTCTCATTATATCAGCAGAAGGTTCTGTCAAGGTGGGGTTGGAAAATGCTTGCTTTGGGGAGCAGTGGATGAATTGTTACGATCCCAATGTCTTGTAATACATTGTTACCATTCACGTCTTGTAGTAGTCGAGTTCCCTCCAATCCACGTTAGTTTGAGTGCCAGAACAAGACTTGCGGCCCGCTTTTGCCTCTCGAATGTTCAGACTTGACGAAATCAGCCACTGCAGGCTCATGAAGCAAACAACTACTGTATTAGATTCAGGGATATGATACTATAAGAAAAACAAAAAGAGTCTCAGGGTGTCGTGAATCTATCCGAAGAATAAAATTGCGAGCCCGCAAACAGGCCGAGAGCCGTGATGGAGGCGAGAGCGGTAGCCGTCCGCCGCACACCAAAGTAAAAAAGCGAATCGCAAATGAGCGCACAGAACGAACGACTGCTTGAAAGGAAGGAATGCCCGCAGCACGCGCAGCGCATCGCAGCCATCCGCGCGCCGGCTGGGATCGCACATCTCCGCATCCCACACATCCGTCCAAAGAAAGAAGGAAAAAAGAAAGAAAAGCGGCTAACACGCGCGGCCTGAAAGGGGAATTCTGCGAGCCCGCAGCGCAGAACGCAGAATGTACCGCACGCGCCGCAAAATCCGCGAATCGTCCGGCACCCGCACGCCGACCGCGACCGCGCGATTGGCCAGAAGAATGTCGAGACAATGGCGCAGGGTGTGGCACCCGTGAGTCCCACTCCTCCCCACGCCTCTCATCCTCCGCCCGCGCGGAGAAGTAGGAAAAGGAGATGCTGGTGCGTGTGCCCAAAGCAAATAAATTTCAGCCTGTGGCACGCACGATGTGAAGTGTGGGAGGACGCGAAGCGCATCATGCACAGCGGCACACACCGCCCCCACCCCGCACTCGCATAACTGGGAACCGTGCTGCACTCCCCAACCCTCGAGCGACGGCGCCAGGATCAAAGGACCACGGCGGGCAGCGCGGACGACCACGCGCCGACACAATATGCAGTCAACAATGTCCTACCGTCTAGGTCCCCTACGTATGATAAATCCCTAGAGTTTAGGGTCTCCCGAAGTCTGCCGGATTTTCGGCCGAGTCCTGAGCCTCTGGGGAATAATAATATTCACTGCGTTCAGCCCCCTCCTGCACAGAGGCTTAACTCAGATACCTACGCAGAGCTTCACAGATGGGTCTGTGTAGGTCGCTGGACAGGCTCTGTTTAGCTCTGTGCAGGCCAGCGTAGGTCAGCGTATGTGAGTGTAGGTCAGTGTAGGTCAGTGTAGGTCGTGGTAAGTCTGTGTAGCCACCTCTACAGAATCAAAATATGGTATTTACTCCCTTTGACTCCGGCGACTCCGAGAACACCGTCTTTTCCTCCGTCCGGAGAAATGCGAGTTCAAGAAGTTGACGATCGAGTACCTCGGCGTCATCATCTCGCACAATCACGTCGAGATGGACCCCGTCAAGGTCGCTGGTGTCGCCGCTTGGCCCGAGCCCGAGAACAAGAAGGACGTGCAGCAGTTCCTCGGCTTCACGAACTTCTACCGGAGGGTTATCCGGGCGTTCTCGGACATTGCCCGACCGCTTTTCGACCTGATGAAGAAGGGCGTGGCCTGGACCTGGACCGCTGCTTTGGCCGCCGCGTTCCAAGCCCTCAAGGATGCGGTGACCGCGGAGCCCGTCCTGGTCCTTCCGGACGAATCCCAGCCATACCGGCTAGAGGCGGACAGCTCCAACCGGGCAACCGGAGCTGTCCTGTCACAGCAGGGCACTGCCAGAAAGTGGCGCCCCGTCACCTTCTACTCCAAGAGCTTGAACGACGTCCAATGGAACTGCGTGATCTATGACAAGGAGATGCTTGTGATCGTCCGAGCCCTAGAGGAGTGGCGGCACTTCCTTGAAGGCGCACAGCACCCAGTCGAGATCTGGACAGACCAGAGAGTGCGCGTAGAGCATCGGAAAAGGTACTGGAGGCGGCGGGAAGGAAAGAGGACGCCGGCACGTGGCCACCAGGCTGGCAATCTAATTGGCCGCCGTAATCTTATCTTTTCATCGATTACCTCAAACGCCCCCGTCACCGAGCGGAGGCGCACCTCTTAGGTAGGTTGTTTTCATACAAAACAACCCACCTAAGAGGTCCGGTACATAATACCCGCGGTGCCTACTGAGGTGATTGTGCAACGGAGACTCCAGCAGGAATGATTCTTCAGTGGACAGGCGATCAGCATGGGGGACAGGCGAAAGGTGCGACCTTCCACGATTGCAGTCTTGGACTGTTTTAAGATTCGTTCTAGGGATCGGATTATACCTGCAAGAGCTTGCGCAAGGGATGCCTGGTAAGTATGACCTGCATGAACCTCACAGGCGGTTGGCCAGCCTTGACCCGTATGAACATCTACGCCGCATCTTTCGTTTATGCACCGTTCACGGGATGAGAAATATTCAATCTTGTGCCGTTTCTGACCTGGTCCGTAATCTAATGCGGAGCTTATTTTGTTTGCGACACCCCAATTGGGATGATACAATCTCTGCTATTCAAACAACGGGAGGGAAGGCGGGTAAAGGTGTGTGTTATCTTTTGACCGCCCTAACTGATTCGTTCTCACCCATTCATAATTTAGATTGGGTGCAAGACAAAATTCGCGGCAAGTTTGCGTTTCCGGCTCTTTGCTGGGAACGATCTTTCATTCCCGAAGACGTCTGGAAGGCTGGTGAAGCACACAGCAACTTGATTGAAAGCGTTCACGCAGATGTCAATAGAGAGGGTGTACGGTGTACCTTGGTCGGAGGCCTGAAAAAGGGACAAGCCTTCGACAAGATAAAGATGAAGACGTTAGAGGTGAGTGAATTACAGACTCACAGTCGCTCTTGCTCACGATAGGCGAAGGTCTTCGAAGACTTCAACATTCGTCCTTCCAACAAGTCTGGACATGTGTCCGAGAATGCTATCAAGAGTTTGAAGCGCAAAAGTGAGCCGGCCATCCTTTGGTGTGACCTTGAAACTTCTGACACATTTACTTATCAGACATGGCGAACCATCGCAACTTGAGCAAGGAGGATGAAAAAATCTCTGCGCACAATGACAAGGCTCAGAAGTCGTACGGCGCTTGGCAGAAGGCCTCCAAGTCCCAGCTGATTGCCGCTGGGATCCTACGAGGCGTAAATCCAGAGACGCAACATGCCCTTTATCAAACACGATTCCAAGAATTTACAAAATTGCGTCAGGCCTGCGAGCGTGCAGAGGGAAAGTACCAAAAAGACGTTGAAAGTGGGGTGGCTTTGAAGGATACGGGCTCTGGCAAGATTAAATTGTGGGCTTCGCCCGAGTAATACTTGGGATAAACGAATATATTGATGAGAAAGTTTTACAGTCCGATACTTGGTATAAGATAGCAGGCGTCGCCCGGCCCGACCTTTGTTGCTTTGGCCCCCACCGCTTCCCTTTTGCATCAACACACTGAGAACATTGCGCATTGCCACTTGAGCTGCGATCCTGTTCTCTCAGATGGCAGAGTCCGTGCAATGCGGCATATCGAGCAGCGCGGGCCGAGTATCGAGGTGAATTGTGGGAGACCATTGAACGCTGGCAAATTCGAGAATCAGTTGAGACAAAACAATTGAGGGCAAGAGACGTACATATCTCAGTCGTAAACTGAGGCATACAGCACGACAGGGGACAGTATTGAACGCAGTCCAGAATTTTGTCAGAACGACCGCTACCCTACAGCAGCACATGCACCTACGGCGACGATGACATGAGCACCGAGTCTGATCTGTCGCGTTCCAAGGAGTGTCAGTCAATGAGCTATAGAGATCGGATGAATCGAGTAGTAGCACCCACCGCGGTCCACGTTCTCAGTATAGGCACTCGTCCAGAGGGGGTCACCCAGTTCTCAGTAAAGTGCGGACGTGGTCCGAGAGGCCGAAGAGGCTCAGCGTGAGTAAGATAAACCCATAACGCGGGCAAGGGACAGCCGTCGAGTCGACCACGCACAGCTTGACGACAGCAATGGCGTGGGCTGAGTAGCAAGTGAGTGAGTGGGAACGCTACGGGGATGCAATCGAGGGAGGGACAGCAGGATCGTTGGGGAGAATCGGCCGCTGAGGACGAGCTATAAGAGCAAAGAGTGAGTATGGAGACAACATCAACGAGAAATCGAGCCGTCTGACCTTCGTGGAAAGCCCCAGGGGCGCTAGAAACAAAACTCACACCAGATCGCTGTCCCAGATCCAATTCGGCCTCAGATTGTGGTGGCAAGGCCGCAGGCAGGGCCGCATTAGTGGTTTGCCACAGACGCTGGAAACCCGCATGAAGCGGTTAGCCGGGACAAAATGCACGTCTGGTCGAATCCTTTGCACATTGTGGGAGCGTTGGCGGTGTTTCTGACTCCGATAGAAGGCTTTTGAGTGCAGCCAGCTCATAGTAGAGCGGAGGCAGCCTCGTCAGGGATAGATAGGGGTATGGGCCACGAGGAAGACGAAGAATTCAAGGAGAGCGAGAAACCAGTGCCAGCGAGGCAGCTACCAACCAGTTGGTAGCTCGGCCAATCGGCAGGCTCGACGGACCAGCCGGACGCGCAAGAAATCAATACCTGGAGGTGAATTTCGAAGCGGAGAGTTGAGGCGCGATTGAATGATTTCCCAAAACGGAAATTCAACTTTTGTCCTTCTCCACTTTGCACGAAACGGCTGAACGCACCTCTCGACTGGCAGAGTGGAGCCTCCCCCACATCCCCCCACATCCCTCCGCGCCCCCTCATGCCGCCCAACTCCCACATTAGAGCAGGGTGGCGGTGGGTGCGGTGCGGAGGAGGGTGGGAAGGGCGGGATTGCCCGCGACGTCTTTTTTGGCCCCAAATGCACGGCGAGCCCGCCGCTGCTCCGCGCGTGCTGTCGTACGCGTCGGCACGGCCAGCGAGCTCGGGCGTCCGTTCTTGGGACCCCGGGCCCAGCTGCGAACCATGGCGGCTCTGCGTCCGAGTTTTCCCTCACGACGCCCGAAATGACCTTCCCGTGCGAGAAGGTCGCGCCGCTGCCAACCGGCCACGACGCTCCGTGCTCACCGTCCGGCGAAAGCACAAATCCGTTCGCGGAGCTTTACGCGGCCACGGAAAGGGGACGTCCACCAACGCCTTCTGCGCGTACGCCAAAGGGCCAGTGCTTGAGGTCCGAGGTCGAATGCGGAGCTAGGACATGGAGCTGCCAGAGGGGTCGCTCTCGCTAACGCACCCGCAGTATGACGACGCCACTGGCGATGTATGCGCCGGGGGCCCCTTTGCCTCGTCGCCACGGGCATCTTCATCGTCGCGGAGATTTGATTGCTGTATACTGGGTTCAAGTACGCCTACCCCCGTGGTACGTCCTCCTCTCATTTTCGTATAAAAATATCGTTTTCTAGAGTTTTTTGCCGCAGGATAAGGTGCGCGATTCCTCGATTATCATTTTCTGAATACTAACAAGCGGCTGCTCGGCCGCTTTGCGGCCTCGCACCCCCTTCCTTTCATGTGGACTGGATCTGTTTTAAGAATTGATAGAGATGTATTGTGCCTGCAAATTCTAATGGAAATAAATTCAACACACGGACCGAGTGTTCACGACGGCCCACCCCTCGGACGTGCCGAGGCTGTACATGTCAAGTGAGGTGGGGTTTACGCGGCCACGGCAGGCACGGCATGAGTGGGAACAGAGAGAACGACAGAAAAGGTTAGAGCTGATGGCGGAGTTTAAAAAGGCTTCGGACAGACACGCATAATTTTATAAAGAGAGTGATTTGAATGCAGGTCAGCGCATTCGCGGTGATGTTGCCTTTCGAGCTTGTGCACGACACGGAGAACGCCACGGGTAACGAGCGCCTCAAGAAGTGACACGCAGTGCCCGAGCATCGCACGGCAGCAGCCGAGGGACGAGGACCACTTGGCATGCTCAGTGGGATACCATGCGCCGAATGTGTCGCCCCGCCCGCCGAGTTTTGAATATGTAGTACTTATATTAATTCCAGTCGAGTTTGAATTGAATACTTAGATTAATAATTGCACTCGGGTTTGAACAGAATACAGTTGATATATCCCAAGAAAAATACATCCAGGGTGCACGACTGGAGAAACAACAAGAAGATACAGTACACACAAGTAAGGAAGCGGGGTCTACGCCCCCTCGTAAACATATGTATCGCATACCGCCATATGAGCAGGAAGGAAGCGGGAAAGATAGATCTTGCGGCAGCGACCGCAGCGCCGAATGAGCTTCAAGACGTCGCTGTTGTTGAGCGGCTTGTTGGCAAAAAGGTCGAGCATGACCGCGATCTCGTCCGGGTCGGCGTGCACGGTGTTTTCTGCTCAAGGGTTGGACCAAGCACGGTCAACGTAGCAAAAAACACTGACCATCCTTTTGCTCGACTGAAAGTTCAGTCTGCGTTGCAGCGTGGTTGTAGCTTTTAGTGGGGAGAATGCCTGAGCGATAATCAACAAAGAGATAGGTGACACAAGGACTCTCACTGTGGCGAGGGCCGGGACGCCCATGAAGGTCAGTCGTGAAAAGAGGGAACTTGATGCGCTGAATGATGCCTTGTTCAAAGTCCCCGATGTATCCGGTCAATTGCTGTGGGCTGAATGGGTGAAAGACGCGCGCGCAATCGAGGATGAAACTTGAAAGCAAGGGCGTGGTATACGGGGTCGAGTTGAGGAGAGAGGCCGGGTATTCGTACCGCAAAGTGGCAGTACGATGAATGGTATTTAAAGGCACTGTAAGCAAGTCAGAGGAGCTCGAGGACCACTAGAACAACACGCACCAAAAAAAGAGCAGCGCGCAGGAGTATAATGACAATAAACATAGCAATTTTCCGTCTCAACGAGTATTTGACTGGGCACAGGCCGGCCTTCGAGGCGGCTGCAAAAACAGGGCCAATGGATTCCCTGCGCCTGGATGAATTTGACGAGAGCCAGAGGCTCGGGGGGTACGCCTTTGAATGTTGGCCTAGATCGTAGCGCTCCACAAAAGGACACAGATGGAGAAGAGAAAGCCCACCACAGAACCTCTATGAGGCCAACCAGAGCGTAACTGTAGATGGTTAGCTCTTTTTTGTTGAGCTAAATCCTGTGCGAGATGGGTGTCAAACAGCTGGACGGGCGGGGGAAGGGAGGCCATTATTCACAGTTCTCGGGCGCGTCGTTCAAAAGATATAGCCGTTTCAAAGATCCAGGCACATAAACGTGCAGCAAGAGAAGTAGCCCAAGACAACACGCAACCAGAGAACCCAGACTTAAGGCAGGTCCAAGCATTTTAAGAGTTTTCAATCTGACGGAGATGAATATTAAGAACAAGAAGGAAAACACGATTCGATTTCAAAGTTGATCAAAAACAAATAAAGTACAATTACTAGCAAGAAGAATGGACTAGCGATACGTGGCAGCTATTCTGCGCCGGCGGCCTCGTCAACCAGATCATTGCAGACTCCTGTAACGGTATGAAGGTGGGCGGCATGCGCTGGGAACGTGCGGCAGAGGTGGCACGTCGAACACTCTGTGGTAGCGGTCGAGGCTAAAGCCCAGACGTCGAGGGGAACACCAAGTCGGGAATTCCACTCCATTAACACTGCGCCGATGGGCGAATCAAGAAATTCGGCGGAGGTTCCGAGCTGCTTTCCAGGAGGCAGCTCACGGATTGCGAGATCATGAGGGAGTCGCTCCGGACGGGGTACATGTGCAACTGGGAGTGAGAGATCAGTACGAAAGATAAAAGAAGGGAGAGAAAGAAATCGCACTGGTCGATGGTGTTGGCCGATTCCCGCAGAGGCCAGCCCTTATGTGGTCGTTGAAGCCGTCGCGACTGAATCGGCATTTGCAGCCCATGCAGGTGCTGCAATCGTCTATGATCTCCGCGAGGACGTCGCAGGTGACCCCAAATGTAGAATTGAGAGCCTGGAGGGCTTGCCCGATGTCCGTACCGAGAAACTTGAGTTCTTGAAAAGTGCGCGTAAGGCACCTGGGATAGAACTTCTCGTCGTATGGCTGCAGCACCCAATGAGTCGGGACTCCAGGTTTGGGAAAGGCGAGATGGGAGGAAGGAGAGGCTGTCAGAGGTATTAAAATAATGAACACGATAGAAGAAATTAGTAGAGACTCACTTTCGAATTGGCCAGAGAACAGACCATCCCAGCAAACATCAAGAATTCGCACATCTGAGTGCCAGTTAGAGAAAGTACAAGAAACTGGTGTAAAACGTACCAGAGATAGCCCGGGCCCTTGCCACCGATTCAGAGTATCGAGAAGAATGCAACGTTGGCCCTTTGGCTCGCAAAGGAGTCGGAGTGGGGCTCGAGGTGGGAGTCGTGCCAGTGCTAGACGGGACTCGGGGGTCCCATAGAATTAGGTCTTCTACTTGTTCAGTGGAGGATGAAGAAGCGGCTGGGCTTGTGCGCGTTTGGTCAACAGCATGGTGCTCATGGTCGGGGTACGACTGCAGGCTGGCATTTCCAGCATGGAAAACAATTTTCTTCGATGCGATGAGCTTGTCAATCGCGGTAAGTGCCGACGCGAGAATGTTTGCACGAGCGGCGGTTGCCTGAGCTATTTGAATGCGACGACGTTCCGCTTGAGGAACCGGAAATTTGGTTTGTTTGAGAGGGGGAACTGGTTGGACCCGGTGGTACCTTGGCTCTTCCACAGAGCCAGTGGATGGCGGGGATGTAAGCGTCTCTGCATCCTGGACAGGGGTACTTTCGTCTGCGTTGCCCACACTAGGTGCTTCGCCTGGATCCTCTTTCCCACTGTCGCCTGACTCTCCAGAGGAAATGTCCGAAATGTAACCTGGAAAATTTCACCCGCAGGAGCTGACACGACTGTCGCATTGATCTGAGGCGCAGGGGGCACGATTGCAGGAACAGGGAGACTCATGTGAGCTGGTGTGGTCGCTGGGAGAGCACTGTCTGGCGGCGAAACAATAGTGGTGTTCGATATGACGGTCCGAGGCAGGACAACAAACATCTTTTGAAAGCAGTGGCGGGGGCACTTGAAGATACGATCAGAAATTATGAGGTTGAGCCGTGAAGTACTGATACCTATGTCTGGAAATCACATCCAGTTCCTCCTTATCCCGCAATTTCTTGTCCTTTCTCTGCTGCGTCCGCTCAGAGCCACCAGTGTAAGGGCCATTCAGCTTCTTTTCTGCCGCTTTCCAGTCTTTTTTGACTTGTATTCGATTATGGCCTCGTAAGCAGTTGCGATGGAAGCATCATCGTTGTTGCCAGCAAGTGCGAAGCTCCTTAATAAATTCTGGCCCACCAGATCTTCGTCAGATTCACTGGACTCGTCGTCCGAAGGGAGAGGTCCATCTTCGCACTGCCATTCTGTGTCGCTTCCAGGATCGGGGGACACTGTGGTGTATAAATAGCTCAAAGAAATTAAGGGACCTTGTCGCCCTCCGTGCCATCCCAATGACAGTTGTTGGATTCCGATGAATCTGAGGAGCTGACAATCGTGGCCTTGCGGGCTGCACGAGCAAGGGCAGCTGGGCATTCATTTCTCAACCTAGCTGTGCGTCGGTCAGTAGGTAAATTGTAACCTCTCGTGTGGCTCTGTAATAATGTTTGACCGTCAACGCCGCCTGACAACCACGGAAGCCCCAGGGTCGGGTGCAAGTCCTTCGACAATCTCGGGGAGATTCCTGAGTACAGAGACCTGGAAGCGATCATAGTGCTTCCACGCGCATTGCTCCAAAAGATATTGCGACTCTTGATGGAGAATTCATGCACTACTTACGGCACCACAAGTATCTACAGTCCATATAAATTGCCGCTAATTGAGATGTCTCGTAAGCACTCTACAAACGGCTTCGGCACCGTGTCTCGCCCACTCTCTGTCCACTGGTAAAACTCTACCCAAAACTAATGTGAATTTGTCGGAATGGAACAATTTAAGGTTCTCTTTAACCATCTCTTGGATTCTTCCGTGGGTGGAGTGCCTCGGGTTTCTCTGAATATGAAGTATTCAACAGACGGGGTGTTGATTTCGGGATATATCTCACCAGACCCGCGCAAACGGGCTTGTTTGGACTTGGGCTTGAATTTGGGTGGTGTGCCAAGCTCAAGCCCGGAATACTGTACTATTTCGATCAAATCGATAGTCACGCGTCACGCACCCCTGTGTCGATGCCGAACTTTGGTCGAGGTCACGCGTCACGCGAGCCTTTGTCGAACCTTCCGAGCGTGACACGGGTGTAAAAATTGACCCGAGGGCGCCAAAAAGACGAATTTTTCGAAAATTTGCTGTCCGAATGTTGAAAATTTCGGGTGTGTCACACAAAATTTGGGCCGGTGTCAAAATGTCGAATAGGTAAATCGGGTCACGCGTCACGCCCGGTGTCGATTTGATCGAAATAGTACAGTATCGGCTTGCAAGCCCGGCTTGCGCCCGGCCAAAATAAATGACGGGCTTGGCCGAATTTAAGGCCTCTGGCATCTTGTATATCTTATCCTTGATCTTCATTAGCATTCCTGGAGTCGTTGCCTTGGGTTGGCGCAATTTCTTCCGCTTATTTGAAGCCGCAGCCATCAAAATTTACCGTATGGCAGGACAATGACTGATGGAGACGCCCAGTTCACGGAAATGTTGTGGCTTGTGGCCTCCCATAGATTGATATCATGTTTCCCCCTAGGATTGTGATCGGGGGTTGAAGAAAAATGTTCAAACCGCACCTCGATGAGGCAGGTCTTTGGGGGGAGTTCGAAATATTTCAACATAAACAACAAAGATTGGATAATTTGATCATTGAACGGTACCAGGGTCCTACATGGCCATTAGAGGACACCGATAAGACACTAATTGGCGGATACATCATTTCTCCCAGCTGGCCTCGTGGTTAAAAGATTCGGGTTGGAGATACTTCAAGCCAGAAACTTATGGCTTGGGCTTGGGCTTATGCACATGCTTTTTAAACCGAAGTGGTGTGCCCCGCCGCGCTCTTGTAACATCTACGAAAGTTGTAATAGTGTAAGAGAATAAATAAACATATTCATTCACCATGTTACCCCTTCATCGGACCGAAATCAAATCTTCCCCCCACGCTATTCGTTGAATTGAACGAAATAATAGGTCCATAATCCACCCCGGTCCTGCACGTCCGCTACCGTCCATAAACAGAAACCACTGCCGCCGGCGGAGTCTAACGGAAAGTCTTTCGACAGAGCTTCGAAACGAGACCAGGAACGAGCTACAACCTCCTCATCTGGTTGTATTGAGTGGAAAAAAGCATTCGGAAAATCAAGATAAACTTTTTCCGATGCCGAGATCTCTCCTTTGGCTCGTTGGTTATGGGTGGACAGTTCATCGGCGAGATCGTAACGGGCGCTAAGCGGCTCCAGATATGCGAACTTCAAGAGACGGT
Organism: Mycena olivaceomarginata; assembly: GCA_029378375.1. NCBI lineage: Eukaryota > Fungi > Basidiomycota > Agaricomycetes > Agaricales > Mycenaceae > Mycena > Mycena olivaceomarginata. The sequence continues at coordinate 86,166 of JARKIC010000292.1, forward strand.
TATTGAGATTGGCCCATGGGTAGCGGCGCGACCGGAGGCCAGCCTGCATGTATCCACAAAATCGTCATGTAGACCAGGAAGGGTCAGCGGATGTCGTCGGGGACAAGTTACCTATAAATGGCCATTTTTGTGTGTCCTGGGTTCGATCCGATGGTCTGCTGACCTATTTAGAAAATGCGGCATGTTGAATTGGGGAGCTCGCAGCATCAATTTGAGTTGGGCCCGTCATTTACAGTCGAACCATTGCTCGCAGGGAGTTCCCAGCATCAACTTAAATCTTGACCGCCGTTTACAGTCACCCTTGCTCACGGGGCGCCCAGAACATTAATTTGAGGCTTGAATACGCCCACTTTATAATGGATGACATGTAATAATCTTACTGCTCAATATATTTATTTCTGATTTATTTCAGTGTCTTTTAAGCTGTCTTCAAGAGTCTCCGGGAACATCGTCTACAAAGACGTGCACGTCTTTGCGGCCTTCCCAAAAACGAAATATCTCCGTGGAGACTTTTGACCCTGCCTAGCGAAAGACGCGCGTCTTGGGAAAAAAATGACGCGCGTCTTGGGAAAAAATGCGTCTTTCGCGTCTTTGACGTCTTTGCAAAGACACCAAAGACGTCAAACCCAGTGAAAACCCATATAAAGCTGTCTACAGTGCACGTGGACCACCGGGCATCGTAATTATATCTTATGCGCGACTCCGGATCGGATGAGGGCATGAGAGAGAGGATACTGTAGAGTTTCATTCAATTCGGATGTCACGGGTCACAGGGCCCGAAGTTTCAGAAAATTTCGGACCTGTCACGGATTCACTCGCACATTCGAAGATTGAAAGAAAATATATTTTGTATAAGGGCCTGATCGTGTGCACTAGAATCGTCTTAGATTCAGCTTAGATTCCAATAATAGAATGGGCCGGTCAAAGAGAGAGAAAAATATCTTCTCCACCTACAATTGAAATTATTACACACGCTTTGTAATCGTAGACTGAATTGCATATGCTCAGTCCCCTACTCAGCCTCACTTACCGGGTTGTGGAAGACATGGTTTTTGAAGCTGAATATGAGTAGTAGTGTGGAAAGACAAATCACGCAATTTGGGTAAGCGGAACTCACTTAATTCGTCAACTCTTTCTGGAAACATTGGATGCCAACCTTCTGGGGTTGCTTGGTAATACCACCGTCAACTTCAACTGTTCCGCGAACTGCTCCCAAGAGAAAAATTAATGTACACCACTCCTCGCAAAATTGGCGTGTGATGTACTCAAGATATTTGATTAGGTGTAAAGACTCTGACCCTTACAATACCACGAAGACGTCGAACAATTTGTAGAATTGTTAAAGTCCATAGTGGTGGTATGAAAGTAAGAGTAAAAGTGACTAACTAAGGTAAATAATGGTATTTGAAGGCTTCGGTGCTGCCGTAGGCAAATATATGTAAACACTCTTCAGGGGGTGGGTTGCAACCCTAACACTCTCCCCGCTAGATTGAACCCTGGGGTGCAATCTACCGAGGAAAAGCAAGGTACTGCAAGCCGATACGTAGAAGTCCAAAATAGGAAATGCCGAAAAAGGAATCGTAGCCGTGGAAGATTGGAAGTAACATAGACGTATGGACGGGTTCGTATCAAGATGTGAAGATGATGGGGACGGTAGTTTTTGAGCCAAAGCATTGCAAGAAATATGTAGTTCAAGAGGATGAAGATGGGGCCGCGCATCGTATGGGAAGGAAACGCACGAACCGCAAGTGCATGCAGCGGCGTCAGGCTAGCGTGATGCATCGGGTCCGAGCAGGGGGGACACAGACGCCGCATGCAAGAAGGACGCGGCAGCGGCGCGCAGAATAGATGCGGCGGCCGTCAGAGGCGGCGGCGGCGAGCAAGACCGACAGGGTGACAGCGACAAAGGAGAATGGACCACATGGCCAAGAATGTAGTGGAGGGTCCTTTCCATGATACCGTGTAGGTGTGATGTACTCCATCGATGTGCGCGTATTCCCAACCGCGATGCCGACGAAACTCGGATGGCCTGGGTCCCGGGCGAGTGCGCACGGCGATGACGAAGGAACCTCGCACGATCGGCGGGAGATGAGGGGTGCATCGGTTCTTCATATGCGACATGTTCGAGGGGAGCTTGGGAGGTATTGCGTCACCATGTGAAGCGGGCGGGGGTAAACCCGAGCGCACAGCTAAGGCTGACTGCGTGGAGAGCGGGGGCGGTGGAGATCCAGCGAACGAAGTCGCGAGCCAAGCAGGTGCGCAGGAATGCGACGGCGTGGATGCAGCAGCAGTGAACAGTGAATTGACATTGAGTTGTTCTGCACTGAGGTGGTGTGCCATGACTGGCCACATTTTGTTCTGCGACCTTTGTTGAGGTGAAGGAAGGCTTCCATAATAGAAGATGGTTTTTTTGATAGAAATGGGAATGATGAGGTCATTACCCACACCGAATATATGGCAAGTAGTTCCGTAACCGGGCCGGGCTTCTGTATATAAGTAGGGATTGTTAGAGTCGCATGACAACTTCTCCCTCCATCCCAATCATGCCCATTACCTAATCTCTTGTCTTCGACCTATTCGTAGACGCGCCCAGGTTCTTTGCTTAACCTTAAGGCGTTTGGAGAGACAGGCGGGGTTTTTGAGGAAGGATGAAAAAGGGATGGCTTTATATCTCCTCACACTATGTATCTTCCCCTTGTTCTAAACCCTCGAAGGGTCGTTCGCTCCCACCGCACGACTCTGACCGCACGAATCCGACCGCACGACTCGTGAAAGAGAGGCTCATACTAGTCCCTGTTTGTCCCCCCTCGAGGCACCAAATATCCATATGCCAATGCAAGGTTGATGCCAAGGGCTCCATAGCACCAGGGAGCCCCGCGTCACCGGCGGAGCTGTGTTCGAGCCTGTTTATAGGCCTTCCGCAACTTGTTGTCGAAAATTAAAACACCAAAGGATCCAGAGGCGCCAAGTTTGTACGAGAGGGAGAGCAGGTTGAATCGATTGTAATCGCCACTGCGGATATACTTATCCATGAAGCGCAGAAGCACATGACAGCTCGAGACATTGGAAAGGGCCGGTAGCCGGTAAGAAAAAAGCCACGGCGTATGTGGCATCTGGGATGACAAATGGAAGTAGTAACGTCGAAACCTTCATCCAAATGAAGAGGACTGAAGCTCGCTTGGCATGTCTTATCGTTTCCAGACATCTATCTGTGCGATACACGTTGGATTGGGGCTGTTGTTTAAAGTTCAGCATCATTCAGGGCCTGTAGTGAAGACGTACCGTGATGACTCCGGGGAGCAAAGCAAAGGTAATGAATAAGCCGTCGTCCCAGACGGCATTGACAATGTTCAAAATTTGGTGATGCGTGTCATTGTCCGCGTAGGCAACAACAGCAGCTTCTTCGGATGCGGAGGCGAGATCCAAATGGGCTAACCGGAAATGTAGCAGTACATTTGATGTCTAAAAGGCGAACGGACCTTGTGCCACAAAGCCTCGGAGAAGCAAGAAGTGAGTCGTGAATTGAGACATGATATGTAGGATGGTGAAAAAAAAAGTGCAATTTATAGATCTTACCAAGGAGCGGCCGAGCTTCCTTGTCTGTACGCGCGTGCCATGCAAGCAATATGCGCTGCGGGCAAAGTGAATGCACAGTGGTGCGTGCCAGGAAAACAATATGCGCTGCGGGCAAAGTCAATGCACAGCGGTGAAAAGATTCCTATATAGAGAAACATGATGTGAGAGCAATTTCATTATCTGCGGAAGCACGGAGTAATGAAATCCTGCCTGTTCGGGCTTGAAGCATTTATTGATCTTGATTGAAGGCCGCGTGTAGATCTAGATCTTGTACGCCGTTTTCCAGTGATAAAAGTATGACTTCTAAAGGGAGCAGTGTGGTGTACATGCACAGTTGTGGGCGGTAGAATTGAGCTGCCGAGTGCTTGAAAGTGAAAAAGAAACGAAGATGAGTGAAATTTGCAAGTGAAAGGAGGGGATGGGGGACCGCTCTTGACCGGAGAACCGCTGTCATTCCAAGAGCGGTGAGTGTTCGTCCCAAGGCTTTTTGAACTCCGGTTTTAATCTATCATTCGGGTAGCTCTGATCAATGTTCTTATTTTAGTTGCATCCAAGTGGGAGCCGGCGAGCACTTGTTCGTGTTAAAAACTTGCCATTGTAGGATAAAGCAGATAATGCCCACAGTGGCCGTGGAGATGGTATTAGTAGCCCATATCGTGAGTCATATGCCGCTGCGACCTTGCTGCGAGCTAGATCCGAGCGATAAAAAATTGAGATGTTTACTAACAGAACAGCATCAGACGTCGGAAGAATAGTTCTTCCATGTTTTTATTTCGGGTGTGTATTCAAACGCGAGTGAAATCAAGTCCATTTGTGGCCAGGTGGTTGTCAGGCCAATTGTGCCATGGCTCGTGTAATGTTCTAGGCTCGCCACTGACTGGCTGCTATCGCTTAAGACTTGAAGAGAGTCGGTGGTTCCAATTTTTATGCGGGAGTTCCCGGTGGCTGAAGAGTTGGCATTACGTTTTTGCATGGCCCGCGCTGAAGCCCGCCAAGCCTGCCAAGGCGGGCCCTTCAGGCCCGAGCCGAGGTCCGGGTCACCTGCGAGTGCCACTTGTGGGAATTCCGAATACCCGCGGGTATTTTTGATCTATGACGCACTGCATGAACATTTGGACAGGATTCACCCAATGATTTTTTGATGTGTGCGTCATCGTTCTATCTTTAAAGGAGCACAAACTGATTTATGTATTTACATGGTGTACTTATAACGAATCAACGACACAAAAGTCATGATGGTCGGCACCTTGCCTTCCAAAGTCATGTTGATGTTGGACGCAAGAGAGTGGGGATGAGCGTATTATTTCCGACGTTATAGTACTAGTGGTACATGGTTGCGCTAATTATTAAATCTTTCTGGAACGAAGGTTCATGTTCACGGCAGGAGTTGATCCTGATGTGTTGGAAGACGTCGTAGCAGCTGGAGGAGGCGGTTGTGGACCAGAACGTGTAGGGGTTTGGGTCGTTCCGACCGTTGCAGAGGCAGAAGAAGGATGAGGTGTCAAAGCCGGATTTGACGTCGAACTACTGGTGTCAGAGGTGTAAATAATTCGGCCAGGTGAAATTTATAATATAAAATGAGCTTACGTCGACGAGGGTGTGCAAAGTTGTAAAAATAAACTTCGTCTGTCGGCAGGAGTTTCATCTTGCTCAACAGTTTGGGAAATAGCGCCAAATTGAAGTTGGGGAGTGACGTTACGTCCTGTTGGCGTAGGTGGTCGGGTTCTTTGCCGTCCTACAGTTTTCCATGATGAGGGGAAGGATTTGTAATGAAGCGATAACGACGCACGTCACAAAAGTAGGAAACATGCACCTGATTGGCCGCGCGCCGCGCCTCTGTCCGTTTTTGGTCTTCCTCCGCCCGAGCCTTGACTTGCGTAGCGATCCCATCCCTCTATTGTGCCGCCCACGCGTCGCCAATCGGTTTCTTGTATAGTTTAGGTGGTAAATCTGGCGAGACACCATTTGGAGCAAGAGAGGTTGATTGAGAGGGGATAATAGATAGGTTGTGCAAAAGCCGCATGGGCCGCATGCGGCTTTTGTGCATTGTGCAAAGCCGCATGCGGCACCATGCGGCTTTTGTTTCCCTATCAATGATGTATTTGATCCTTGTGTAGATGCCGTAGAGTGCTTTGGAAGCTGTCGGTATTGGTCCGGCATCAGGCGGGTGGAGCAAGTGTGGGAAATGGCCTTTTTTTTGGCAGCATCATGGCCATAGCCGCACAGCGGCTGTGGAGAAGCCAAATAATGATGTCAAAATGATGCACATTATGGTTGGTAAGTGGTTCAATATACGGTATAGCACCTAATTTACTAGTATTTCATCAAAATGAATATAGATACATTCATAAAACCCTCAGTTTATCATGCGGCTTTGCACAATGCGCAAAAAGCTGCATGCGGCTTTGCACAACCTGTCTAATGGCTGGAGGACGAGCCAAAGCAGATGGATTGCCATTGTTGGCGATGACGGCGGTCGAGTCGCGATGCCCCGTGTAGGAACATCCTTCATTCTTGTTTTGACAGCATTGCTTGCACATAGAATGCGTGCACGAGCGCGCCGTCGCCTGGCGACGACATTTCGGGAAGGAGCACATCTTTTTAGTGTCTTGAGAGCGGGCAGTTAGCTGAGGGGGCAGAGGCGGTGGCTGAGGTAGTGGCGGAGCAATAGACAACGCTAGAAGGGTATAATCTATGGTGGGTGTGGGCGTTGGCGAGCGTATGCTGTCGTCGCGTGGGAACGGGTCTATGCCATAGCCGTCACCGGGATTGATACTGTACGGCGCGATCTTCGGCGGGGGAACCCATTCATAAAAGCTACAAGAAGGACACTGTGCAGACTTCAGCTCAACTATGGGCCCTTGGCATTGATCTCCTTACCCGCTTATAAAATAGGCCCTTGTTCTTTGGATTGCCGTGCCCGCGACACTCGATGGCGGCGGGGATTTCTCGCCCACAGTCGGGGCAGGGGACGTAGAGATGGCTCATCTAGACACTGGCAAGGTTTAACACACGGCGGTAGCAGCGTTGAAGAGATATATGGACGACGGTGGTGGGGAGAGTAGAGTGTTACCGGTCACATTCATGTCGCGTAACAGATTATGTCATTCTTTGGCTCAATTTGACGCAAGTCTACCAAGTCTATCGAGTCTATCCTTTTACAAAAAATTCTGCGGAAGTATACGAAGTCTATACGTGGTCTACCCAGTCTACCCGAAGTCTATTAAGTCTACTGAGTATACGTATACTCACGTAGACTTTTGGATTCACGTTTGTTCTCACACTGGCACATAACCCAGGTTTTGCCCATTCCTCTCGATGGATTTTTAATCTGCGTTCCTGCTTGCGAAATCGTTTTCTGCGTTCATCCCCTTCACGTCAACGGTGTGGTCGCAGTTACCTTAGTACTGCTTCGGATGTATGACACATTCAAAAACTAGGCCAATCGGGGTAGTACTCACAGTGCTACAACGTTCCTGCTTACAGCTAATGTCGGAACCTAGGGCGCGAACGAAAATTTTCCGTTTTGGGAACTTTTTTGTGGGAGACCTATTTCTCAAGCTTGATTGGGAGGTGATAGCCAGCACGATTCCATGCAAAACTGTCTCTTCAGATTTCCCGTTGCCGCCCTCATCATTGAGTCTAGGACTTTGAAGCTCTTCATTCTAAGGCGGTGGTGCAGTGAGCACTGTATTCCATCCGGTCTGAATCAATTGCAACGGCAATTCCTGGGACAGATCACTGCAGCTAAAGAAAAATTCGTGGGACATTGGCCGAGCCACCTTTCTCGAGCTTGATTGGGAGGTGATAGCCAGCCCGATTCTAAGAAAAACAAGGGCACACTGGGCCGCTTCGCGCCCCAGCACCTCGGTTAAAGACGTGAACCTCTTGAGAACCTCTGATAAGAAGTCAGAATAAACGGCACTGAAACGTAATGAAGTAGTGCAATGCCGAAGGCGGCGGCGGGCGCTTGACGGGCGCCTCCAAAGTTGCGGGTTGCAGAGGAATGGGCGCTAAAACGTGCGGGGATTGCGAGGGTCGCATTTTTTGGCATTGTGTACAATTTTATAAGTGTGCGTGCTCAAACAGAGAGCGGAGATCTGGCATATGAGCTTGTTGGACAGATGTGATTGATAAGGCGGGGCCAGCCGCCGATGCGAAAGATGACAACCAAAGTTGTGGACCGATAGACCCCAAAGCGGAGATTGAAAAGGCTTCGGACAGACGGACAGACGGACACACGTAATTTTATAAAGAGAGTGACTGTGTCTTCAGATTTCCCGTTGCTGCCCTCGTCATTGAGCTTAGTGCGTTGAAGCTCTTCATTCTAAAGGGAGGTGGTGCAGTGAGCACTGTATTCCAGTCCTTCATCCACGTCTTTCCCAGCCGGCGAGGATAAAATCTGTGTGAGAGAATCGAGCTCGTGCTCAATTGCAGACCGCATAACCTCCTCTGGAAGCTCCTTGCTATGCATAAGAGAAGGCCTAATATTACAGCCTTTTGCAGTTTTTTTTTTTTTTTTTTTTTTTTTCAACTGTTTCCAGCAGAATCGGCGCCACGGGCTCAATTTTGATCCGATTGCCTTGGGAGTAAGTGCGCTGTATTAGCATTGAAAATCTGCCTGGGACGAAACACCGTTTCTTTGATCCAATTACATAACGAGATTTCTTCCAAAAAATCTCGGTTTTACAGCTAATGTCGGAACCTAGGGCGCAAATGAAAAATTTCCGTTTTGGGAACTTTTTCGTCGCGCTGACCGATTCCCTCATAACTCCCTGAGCTTTGGTCCGATTACCTCGAAACCTATACCAATCTTCCAGAATAATTCCTATGCAATTAGTGATAGAAAGAAAACTGCGAAAATATAATTTTCTCATTTGTACGAGCTCTCATCATAGTAGGACGTGTTGAAATTTTAGATTGAATGTCCACCAACCAATCCACTCTGCAACCTTTTTTGGATTGTACTGATTTTATTATTTGTTTTTCTTATGCAAACGGCTGTAAGGTTTTGCATTTTTGAATTTGTGTGATCAATATAGGGGGAGGGGGACCGCGGAGCGGTCCCTCGAGCGCTTGTACAAATACAGTACAGCCCGGATCCGAAAAATAAAATAAAATAAAATGTCACCCCGGCTTTCTCAACGGCATGAGCGGTTCAGTTGGCTCAAAGGGCATGAGTGGGACAGGAATACCATTAAATATAGGCACAAATACTGTCGAGATTTTAGGGACGGTCGTTGTGGAGGACGATTGCATCGCTTCCGTGATCAGTTTGGCGTGGGACCCAGAAGTGAAAAATTGCGTTTTTGTGATACCACCGCGTCCTTGTATGTATTCAAAAGGCGTTTCCAGATGTACTTTTTTTCTCTTTCGGCTCTTTCGTCTCTTCCAAGCTTTCTGACAATATAAGGAACCCACAAATACATATGTGTGGGTTGCGGAAGGTAGTCACATCAGCCAGCGAGAGCAACATGGCCCCACAAAGGCGATGAAGACTCCGAAAATGAACCAGCAAAAAGTCATTCAAACTCCGCTCCATCAATCGTGTGATTGATGACGGATGGTTGGTTGATGCCACGTCGCTCTCCTTTTTCCCTCATCTTCCCGCTCCCCCCCATCCAGCGCTTGGGCTTCCCGTCCTTCAGAGAGTTCCAATTCCCATCACAATCCTGCAAGATGTTTCAAGAGACCTCAAGTTTCTTATCCAGTAACCGTGGTGGACCTTCAAGCTTTCAAACCTTGCTGTAACGTCAAGCACCCTGCCTCAAGCTGTCCTCAAGCTGTCTTCGCTCAGTGTTGTTTCAAGACCTCAAGCCCTCATTCCTACAAGTCTCGTTTTTGGGTGCCCGATGGATGGGGTCCCGACAGCTGCCTCGGCAAACCGCTCAGATATTCTGCAGGATTTTTTAAATGCTTATGGGAATTCATCCACACTTCAAATCGCTTTTGGAAGTAATAAGAAGCAATAGCTGGATTTTCATTGAGGTCTTTCAATCGAACACGATATGAGTGAGCATCTTCTTCAGCATTGGGATCAAAATTGGGCATGTGTTGATGCATATCTGGCCACTGGACATCCGCAGAAGAGAAGGTGACAAATAGATGAGGGGATCCACACTCTGGGGAACGAATTTGTGCGATAAGATCTCGTTGAGACTTTTGCCAGAAAGGCCGCGAGCCTGGGAGTCTAACAGCAGCATGTGCAACACGATCTGCTAGACCTTTAGCATCATCATCGTTCAACATTTGCTGTATATCTGCTACCGTCAACTCTTTGTCTTCACGGTGGGTAGTTGTGTACCACTTTGAAGCTTTTTAACATCATGCCGTAGAATCGTGTTCAGCGCCCAATAGCGAAAGCGAGGATGGCGTGCAAATCTGCCATCCTTAAACCGCATCAGATGAGCTGCCCATTCGGCCATAGTCACTTCATTGTCTCGTGGAGTATTGAAATCTGCTTTTCCAGTCGGAAACAAAGAAGGAAAGGCATCAATTGCAATTGTATGGCCAGCATGCTCATTGATAGGAGTGCCGTGGACAGCAGGCATGGTCAGAATAATTGGGGCTTCGTTGTGAAATGCAGCTGCATGAAGTTGTTCCATCTCCGTTTGTCTGGTGCTGACATTTGGCACGAAACCTCGCGTAAATAGTGGTGTAAACGTGCATTCACAGAAGCATCCAAAGGCAATTAACTGAGACGCTCCCAGTCTATATCGACCTGTCGGGATTGAAAGGTGGGATGATGAGCTTCCAAATGTTTCAACCATTGCTCTACAACAGGTCTTCGGACTCGGAAATCCTGATGTATGTCCTCATCACTTGCAGGATTAAAACCAGTCCGACGCATGATAATAATATCACACTCTTCTGGCAGGAGGGGAACTTTGTTTCGGAAAACCGCAGTATCACGGGAAAAATTACAGCAATGACCTGAATACTTGAACTGCCCACCTCTGACCTGAAACAGGGAGACCAGAGCATGCACCGGAGAAATTATCATTTCTTCAATCTGTGTCAAAGCCGGGAGATCTGGAGCAGGGCCTGGATCCATTTGATTACTAGCCTGAAACTTGGATTTCTTTCGGCATTTGTCACATTTTCCATCTTTGACATCAAGATCAAACCACCGCTCATTGCATGCATCGCAAGTTTGCATCTCAATTTTCATCCACTCCTCGACTTGCACTTTCTTCCTATAAGTTCAGTTAAGGTGAATTGACAAGGGAGAGGGTTAAAACAGCTTTTAAACCAGTTGAATACTCTAAACCAATAAAGCTGGATTAATCCAGATTAATCATTTAAAACACATCAAACCTCGGCCTGAGGCCGGACCGCATCAAAGTTCATAACGGCTGGAGGGTTGAAGTAGAGACTGGTCGCGGGGCGAATCAGGAAGTGTTATAACTTCAATTCATCGAACTACTGGCATCTGGGCTATTTTCAACCTCAAAAATCCTAGATCTTTGCCTAAAAATTTGAATTCACTGCTTCAGGGGGATCGCAGGCCAGTACATTGCCTCAAACACCTAAAGAAATGTTGAATTTGGGTGCCAGAAGGTCCTGGGACCTCCCCCGATAAGATTTGTCCGAGGTCTTTTTTTTTTTTTAGGGCCTGGCGGCCGACCCAGCGCGGATCGGCCGGCGGGGTGATTGAGGAGCGCCGGTGTGTATGAGTATGGTGCGGCGCATGCAAAAGGAAATAAGGACAGAGCAGGACGGAGAGGGCTGGATGAGGCGGTAGAAGGCCGATACGGACACACTTGGATGGAGAAATTGCTGTATTGCCCGCGCAGAGGGCACTTTGCATGCCAGCAGGGTGGAGGCTGCAGCATGAATATCGGTAAGCGGGGGAGGGAGCTGAAAAGGAACGCATGTGCCAGAGGGACGTCGAGGGGCGGAGAGTACGTAGTGGAAAGGAAAGGGGAGCGCGAGCGCGGCGCAGGCGTGCAGCATGTTGGGCGGTGGACGGAGTCGGCCAGTGGCGAGAAGCAAGGGACATTGATCCGCTCGGAACGTGCCGGCATGGCGAATACTGTACTATTTCGACGAAGTCTTCATAATTTTCGGAAATTTCACTTCCCGAGATGACCGACAAATTTACTGTCGAATTATGGCGATTTTGGAGACCTCAGAAAATTTGGGTGTAACCCGTCACCTGAACACTTGGTCGAAATACATAGTACAGAGAGGCGCCGTGCAAGGAGACGGGAAGGCAGTGGAGGAGCGAGTGTGGGGACTGCGAGTTCGAGCCAAGGGAGAGGTGGCTGCAAGGGAGAGCTAGGTGCCCCAAACGTGGCGCAGCGAGTGTAGGTGCGTCGGAAAAGCTGCTGCAGTCGATGTACGTGGGAGCGGCTACCGAGGTAGCTCGCGAGTGCTGCGCATGCCGTAGGCTTCCGTGAGGTGCCGGATCATTTATCACATGATTGTATCATTTTCGGCCGGCTTGCCGATTTATTGGTGTGTTGTTATCGCCCCTCTCAAGAGTTGATCTCGGTGAAATGCATCTTGGTAAATCAGGAGTTGTCCCGAGTAGTTTCTCAGTAGGGGTGCTCAATTCTTAATCCGAACTGTTCAGATCGGATTTTAATTCCAATATTTGTTCAAACAAACAAGGCCAAGCCCTTCTTGAAAGAGAGCTAACCCGCGCATTTTATCTTCGTTCCCCTTCAAATTTGCGCAAACTCCTGTTATTTTTACTCCCTCCTTCCGTTTTTTACATTCAATAGGACGGGAGAAAACACTGGGCTGAAGTAGAAATTCAGATTGGCCTTGTTTGTTGGACCAAATCACTCTACTTATAAAATTACGTTTCTCCGTCTGTCCGAAGCCTTTCAAACTCCGCTGTCAGATTTCCACCTCCGCGATCACTGTCGTCATGTTACCTCTTTCGTCAATGTTGGCAGTGCCGACGGGCCTTTCGACCCGAGAATAACTCCCTTTCAGCATCACTGCTTCTTTTTGCGACGACTCCCGGGACCTTGCTCCGGATTTCCCTGCTTCATTTGTCCTATTTTGTCCTTGGTGGGCGTTCTGCTAGACTGCGCCGATGAGCCCGGATTAGCCCCGGATTTATCCGCTTCATTTGACCTTTTTTGTCGATGTCATGCCGTCGGGGAACATCCTTGCAAACTGGGTAATTAATTCGGACAGCTTTCTTCCGAGATGTGAGATACCTTTGCCTTCTTGGAAACTAGGGTATGCTTTGTCTCGGACCAAATCAAAGGTTTTTTTTTACCTAGGCACACTAATATCTGTAAACATCATAGTCCCTTAGTACTGCGTGCAGTACTCACAGTGCTACAGCATTCCTGCTTAAAACCGAGATTTTTTGGAAGAAATCTCATTATGTAATTGGATCAGAAAAAAAAAAAACGGTATTTATTCGCAGGCAGATTCTCAATGCGAATACAACGCACCTACTCCCAAGGCAATCGGATCAAAATTGAGCCCGTGGTGCCGATTCTGCTGGAAACCGTTGAAAACCCCCCCCCCCCCCCCCCCCGACCGCGCCTTATGGTCTGCAAACGGCTGTAATCAGATGTAGCGCAAATGTAGGACCGGAGTGCTTTACAGCCGTGTGCGGAACTTTCATAGACCCATAGTACTGCTTTGGATGTATAACATATTCAAAAACTAGGCCAATCGGGGCAGTACCCACATTGCTACAGCGTTCCTGCTTAAAACCAAGATTTTTTGGAAGAAATCTCAATATGTAATTGGATCAAAAATAACCTGATGTCTTTATGTGCTGCTCTGATGTTCAGCTGCCAGTCTTGATTTACACAGCCCACGGTGTGCTAAATGAGCGCTCCAATCATTCCGTACTAATGCCGCTTTGCGCCGTTCACGGCAGCTTGCCGTCACCACCTGACAGCAATCCGACAGGCCTAGGCACTGCCCTGGCGCACTCTTGAATGATGGGGTCCGACTATCGCGTCGCCTTCTTGGGAGCCAAAGCTGCCACAACATGATGCAACACCCATGAGCAAACGCGCGGAGAGAAAATTTATCCCCAGTTTGCGGTCAAAGAACGAAGCTCCGTCGGAGTCTCACCGACCACACGTCTCCACCGAATCCTAAACTCGTAATTCGGCAATCAATCCTGGACGAACGTGTTCTTCTGCATGGATCTCTCCCATTCGGGATGTCGAGAAAGTTATTCACTGTGCTGCTATTCAAGAAGGATGTAGTGCATATACAAATTTCGACGCAGCGATGCAAGAAACCTAACCAGAGAATTATCAACGCGTACAAGATTGATCTTTTGTAAATCAGACAGGCCCTGCGAACAAAACCATGGAGTGAGCGGTGCTGAAAATATCGGCAAAGAGTGTAACATACCCGACTTATCCGTCCTTCTCATCACGACACGAGGCTGAGACAGAGAATAAGTTCTGTATTAACATACGCACGGAGCGACTTACTTACCTTCTAAGATCTACGCGGCCACCATTCGCGCAAGTCAGTAATCACCTTCCGCGTTACCTCCCTTGACGGCCCTTCCGGTGGCTCAGATGCAATTTTAGCATACTGGGGTCCGGCTTTACTCTCCAAGAATTCGCTAATCCACTGGCCCATTATGGGTAAGTCGTCCATCTCGATCTGAGCCTGCACGGCCGCCATGGCCACCGAAACGCGGGTCTCACCATACTCCTCGATGAGCTGGTCTACAAACCCACTCGGTGCGTCCCGAAACTCGGGAACTATTCCCAGTATTGCCGCGATGCACCGTTCGTCCCCGGTAGCCATGGCTGTCTGCACGGCAAGGCGGAAGACAAGGTGCGTTATGAACACAGGACTCTTAATGCGCCGGGGACCAGTGGGAGAGAAGAACACGTAGGAGCAGAACGGAACAGCTTCAAGAAACTGCATTTGCCGGAGAAGGGCCTGGGATCTTGTGTATCCGTCGCGTGCCGGCCCCATCTGCGTCAAGAAGAACACCTCGATGGAGGGTGCTTCGGTGGAGCAGGTGGCGCTCTGGACAGCTCCGGGAGTCAGCTCCTTCCCACAGACTTTTTTGTGGTTCGGCCAGTCCGATTTTTGACAGGTCCTGCAGAAATAGTTAGATGGTGGACCAGTATTTCGGATAAAACACCTACCTGGAGCAGTAGAAAACTTTGCGTGACACATTCTCATTGCAATTTTTACAGACCGAGAACCGGGCACCATTTCCTTCTCTGTCTCCGCAGCCCTCGCATATGCGGGTGCCCCAATGCAATGGGGTCGATTCATTCCCGTCACTTTTAATCACCCGAGGAATTCCGACGACGGATGAAATGGTGTTATAAAGGAAGGACACTGCGCGGCGTTCAATTTCAGCAGCACATCCGATCGCTGAACTCACCAAGGAAGCTGTCGCGCAGTGCTATCCAAATTTGAACTCCCGCCACGTGTCCAGCGTTCTCGAGCCGCTCGATCGTCTCCTTAGTCCAACCTGGATGCAGGTACGATGTAGAACCGCCCTCCACGACGCTCGCCGCGTCTGGAACATATTTCCTCAAGAGAGTAAGAAACCCTTCGCCGTTATCGGTTTCCATGGATGCCAGCGTAATATCGGAAGTATACATGCGGGTGTTTGGCATGTGGACCGGTTCTCGCAAGCAGGTGCGGAAAAGCCCCTCCAACATATGCGCCTCTCGTACCGTGGGTGTCAGTGTTTTCCAGCAGGAACTCGGCTCCAGGACGCTGGTAGCGGCCAAGACACGCAGCTCCGCCTGAATCACACGGACGCTGCGTACGAGGTTGTAGTTCCATTGCATCTTCTCCTGCTCTCCAGAAGCATTCGATTCCACCAACGTTTCCAAATTGCGAACCTTGGAGTCAAAGAAGGGGAAGCTGAGCTCCCAAGCGGCGTTCCAGGCGGCGATGCCGTCTCTGAAGTCTGGCATTCCGTACGTATACGGCGGGGTAAACTCCTTGATACGTCGAGGCATTGTCTCGTAGTGGAGAGCGGGAGAGTCGTGTGTCCACGCGCTTGATCTCCGTCTGATACCTCCGTCGGCTACCGGTAATCCGCCTCAGCCGGAGCACCACGCTTTGAAACAAATGATGATACTAGGGATCCGCCGAAAGCGCGAAATGCTCGCGAAGCAGACAGAAAGCTGCGGCGTAATCATGCTTACGCATCTCCTGCGGCTCTGCGCAATGCGAAAAAGCCACACGCGGCTCGTGCGGCTTTTGCGCAAGCTCTCTATGACTGAGGATTGGGCCTCTTCGAGGCGGGCGCTGAACCTTTAGGTTGAAGCTGACGAAGGAATTTCTGTATTTTTTTGAAAATATGCGTAAAACAAGGGGTCCGAAACCTTGCCGAAACCATGCAATTCATGTACCGAATTCACCGACGGAATGCCTTGTCGTGCTGTCCAGGAGGAAGATGTGGGTGTGTGTGTGAGAAAGGGATCATATTCCCTCTCGCGGCGAGCACTCTCGGGGTGAGAAAGGGATTATATTCCCTCTCGCGGCGAGCACTCTCGGGCCGGAACCCGAGCCGGTGCACAAGACCGCGCAATACAGAAGATAAGTAGGTAACAATAAGTAGGTCCAGTCGTAATAGGTAAGTGACCATGTAAATTCAAAGAAACAGAAACTGCGGTGAGCACAAGGGATGGTGGGTGGGAAAACCGTGAGAATGTCCGAGGAGCTCCTAGGAGGAGGGAGTACACAGCAAGTAGTGATGGAGCGAGCTATGAGCAAGCACGCTGGTGGGAGGAGCACCGGCTCGACGCGATGTGACGGTGCGAAGAAGAAAAGATGGAGCGTGGGAGACTGACACGTGCCTGCATTCCTCCAAGTGTAAACACATGTCAGGAATGCCTTGTCGTGCTGTCCAGGAGGAAGATGTGGGTGTGTGTGTGAGAAAGGGATCATATTCCCTCTCGCGGCGAGCACTCTCGGGCCGGAACCCAGAGAGAAACAGTCAGCGCGAAGCGGTTGACTGGAGGCAGGCAGGATGATAAGCCTGCATGGGGCCAGAGAGTGGCGGAAAGAAGGAGGTCCACACGGGGACAACATTGGCAGCTTCTCGGAACTGTATACATGCCAAAAGCGCGAAGAAGGAGGTCCACACGGGGACAACATTGGCGGTTTCTCGGAACTGTGTGCACGCCAAAAGTGCTACCCGGAGAGTCGAACATGTGATTGTAGAGTTGAGAAGCAGCTACTCGGAGAATGCCGAGTGTTCCGAGGGAGCAACGAGGGTTGGCCTATGAAGACTGTGGGAGGGAAGCCGGGGGAACGCAGTTGATTGGGCAGCGAAGAAGCCCGGAATGTGAACTCGGAGGCGCGAGAGGTCGAATCGGGACAATGCATCAGCCAGATAGTTCGATTTTGAATCAATCCAGAAACACTGGATAGTGAACTGGAAGCGCAAAGAGATAAGGAAAATCTCGCGCAGGAGGGCTTGAGATGTATGTTCTCGTAGTGAACCACCATTGAGGCCGCCCACCGCCCCGGTATTATCTACTCGGAGAAAAACACAAGTGCCGGCCCAACTCGGTGAGGCCCAGCAGCGAAGAGCGTGGAGCACGGCCCAGAGCTCCTTGAATAGGATTGTTTTCTTGCGATGCCGGCGAGGGACACGGGAAGCAAAGAAATCGAAAGGGTTCTCCCGGGAACCAAGATGACCACCTATACCCTTGTTGGACGCACCACTGGCATCCGTGAAAATAACGACGCCAGGGAGAGGAGAGTCAATGGAATAGATGCCATTCCAAGAGGGTAGGAATGCGGACCACCAAACAAGGTCGCGGCGGGCCTCTGTAGGAATGCGGCGACGTCGGAATGGTGAGGTTTTCATCGTGGCGTCGTAAATACGACGAATGAAAGCTCTCCCTGTGGGCGGCAACACACGGGTTGCAAACTGGAGTAGACCGGCAATGGTCCGAAGCTCCTGCAGGGAGGCAGAGCAAGATGTGAGAAGGTGGCGGAGTGCTGAAATCGTTCTAGCAAGTTTGTCGGCAGGAAGAGCGACTGTAAAAGCCACTGTGTCGATTTCGACCCCAAGAATAACTGCACGAGTACAAGGAGGAATATCCTTGCCCGGTTTGCCTACATCGTGAGGGGTCAAGCCAACTGCATGACAGATCGATCGCAGCACGGTGCGATCGCGGTGTGCGAGCTCAAGGGAACCCGGTCCCTGAGCGCCGAAGAAATCATCAAGAAAATGATCAAGCCAGACCCCGAGACGTTCGGAGATCCAGTGAACGGATTCAGCGAAGAGGTTGTAGATGAAGGGGGAGGAGCGTGAGCCGAATGGGAGGCGCAGGTCTAGGTAACCGACTCCGTCAAACATGAAACCCAGAAGAAGGGTATCTTCGGCACAAACGACCACGTGACGGAAAGCGCGCTTGAGGTCCATTTTCCAGACAAATGATCCCCGCCCGAGAAGACGGAGGCGGGCAAGCAGCCGGTCAAGGGAGGTGTATGTCAGAGTAGCGTCGGATGGCAAAATTCCATCATTAATTGAGTGGTGATCAGGGTAGGAAAGGTGGTGAATGGTGCGACAACCACCTCCAGATTTAGGAACACTCCCGATGGGGGAGAAGAAGACTCGGCTTCGAAGATCGTCAGGGAGATCAGCAACGTGCTGAAGTTCTCCGAGTCGGAGATTGGTTGCAATGTCCGCTGAAGTGGCGGCATGCTCGTCGGGTGTGGCACGAATATTGCGAGAAAAGGTGCGGCCATCCCGGTGGCCGCGATATCCAAAAGCCGCGCCGTGGCGACAGATGGCAGCAAGAGTACGGACAAAGTCCTGGTTGGGGTACTCCCGCATAAGATATGAGAAAGCCGCTGCACGGAGCGGTCCAGCAACAGTTGAATCAGGCGGGCCCGAGACCTTGAAAGAGATCGTGGTACTTGGACGGGCCGGGGGCACAGGGGGCAGGGATGGGAATGGGAGCGAAGAGACAGCAGCTGATTCGACAAGCTGCAATTCTGATATGAGGGTGTCCAAAGTCGAGGGGTCAGAAAGCCGGGTGTTGGGATCAGGTGACAACAGTGCTGCTGGGGGTTGCGGGGAGTCCAGTCCGATGAACTCACCCATGCAGCCCTATTCCGCACTGAAACACCGTGGATGCGGGCCGTTGCACGCCGAACAAGAATGGCGCCGGGCGCAGAGGGAGCCCATCCTGCAACGGGCCATATTGAAACTGTCGCAAATCTCTGGAAGGCTGGGCCGAGGTCCTGGCCGTCTGCGAACACGGACACGACTTTTTCGTAGGGATGGCAAAGCCATCAGAAGGAAAACCGTGAGAATGTCCGAGGAGCTCCTAGGAGGAGGGAGTACACAGCAAGTAGTGATGGAGCGAGCTATGAGCAAGCACGCTGGTGGGAGGAGCACCGGCTCGACGCGACGTGACGGTGCGAAGAAGAAAAGATGGAGCGTGGGAGACTGACACGTGCCTGCATTCCTCCAAGTGTAAACACATGTCAGGATCAGGGAACATCAGAGCTCGTGACCTGTCGTCACGCCCGGTGACGGCACTCTCTCCCTCTCCTCAGCCTCGAAGTCTCTGCTCCCTGCCGCGATGAACTTAACTGGGCTTTGCCAACAATTTGGTCCTTCTCACCCTGAGATAATATGATGGGAAAGGCAGTCTCCGATGTCTCAACGGATGAACGATGACGCTTGTTAACAGTGTTGTCCTTAAGAGTTAAGACTTAAGTTAAGTTAAGGCTTAATTACCCCTTAATATTAAGACTTAGCTTCAAGCTTCGGTACCGTTAAGCCTTAATTAAGACTTATTGATGGCAATTACATCATTTTTTCTTCGCATCTTCTTTGTCAATGCTGCCCACCTCATCTGGAAAATGGCCCAGGTCTGCCGGTGTCTGTAAGGTCTGTGACAGACTGGGGCAGTCTGTGACAGACCGTACAGACACGTACAGACACTCCACAGACACCGATAGTACAAAGGTCATTCCAGATGCTGCGACCCTCTGATAGAGTTCTTTCACCAAGGAACAAAGCATAACATGGCACATTTCAATGCCTACTGCTGGGCTTGTATTGCCCTCTATCACCCAGACAATGTCCCCATTCCAATTGACATTGACAGTGATGACGACTGGGAGGAGAGGGCAGCCTTAGCTCTTCTGGATGGGAGCTGGTTTACGGCTGATTGTGCAGTAGCTACTTACGATCTGACGTAGAAAAAAATTGAGCACCCCTTAACTTAAGCCTTAATATGCCCTTAATATTAAGGCGTAATTAGGTGTTAAGGCCTTAACAAAAAGATTTACCCTTATTAACACCTTAAGTGACAACACTGCTTGTTAACATTGTCGTCTAGGGAAGTTGACTTTCTTTTCCGAGGGTTAGGCCGGAGGTTTGATTTGCATCGTTCTAGTTCACTAGGTGAAAGAGGAATCGGACTCAACCCGGCAAGCGCAGCTTCTGACCGGAGGATAAGACAGAATTCAGTACATTGATGGGCCAGAAATTCGGCGCGAAGAGTATCTGCACTTTTCAACTTTCCATCGGAATCTCGGGCGTAAATATGCTGGTGACGAGAGGCCATTTGTCTCAATGTAAGAAGAGCAACGTGTAAATGGATGATAAGGAAACGTACAACGGTTATCTTCTCGTGCTCAATGAGACAGACAAAAGTATCAGACAACGGCACGGAACAGTCGTTTGACAGAGGATTATTCATTGGCATCAAATTAACATCGTCGTTCATATTAACATTCGAATTCGTCATGGATGAGGGCGTAGATACTACACCAGGTCCACCCTGGGACACTGGTGAGGAGGACGATAGGTCTACCCCGATGTCTCCCCGGAACACCGGTGCAACAGATGGTGATCCTGGGAATGAATAAATAAATAGTGAGCGCAGTACAAAAGTTATGACGTACCGGCACTTGTCAAAGAATTGTGGCGCAGCTCAAGTGGGCCAGAAATCAACTGCACAACAACAGCAGAGGTGGGATTGGTGGAGTTACAGACAAACTGGAACCAGTCCAAGCCAAGTACAAGATCAGAAGGCAAGGAAGCGGCCACAGAAATGCCGTTCAAGAACATCGACAGAACGCCAGCATCGCATGGAAGCGACAGGAGACCAGAAGCGCGTGAGTTTTGGGTAGGAACACCGGAGTTCATTATCCAATCAAGGGAGACAGAAGAGCTTGTAGCCTTGTCGTTGAACGCAGCGTAGACAGGAACATTGCAGAAGGTAGCAATCGAGGTCATGGAGGGCGGAAGCAAGGTCGGTGACGTGGCAATTGCTTGACATGGGAAATTGATTGATTTCGGAGGCGAAATATTCCGAGTCCGATGCAGTCGCACAAATCTCGAAGAGAAAATGACGCATCGAAATGAGAAGCCGGCAGCTTTGGTAGTAGTAGTAATTCGTGAGAGCTGCGATGCTCCTGGCATCTTGGCAAGAACAAGGAGGCCTGATTCACATTTAAAATCCCACATTACAAACCGGAAATTTGGAAAACTTGCGAAAAACCTATACAGGTTCAGCATGATGACCAATTTTATATTACGAATTTCCTGTTTGTGCATGTTAGGAAAATAGATCGTGATCGAAACCCAAGTTCCCCTGGGTAGCCAAACCTAAAGGTTCAGCAATTACAAAGCGCGGGAGAATCACCGAGAATCGCAATCGCCTCAGAATCGTCGAAGCGTGTCGAAGCTCCTCTGGAGGAGCTTCTACATGCGATTCTCGGGCGATTGCGATTCTCGTTTAACTTCACTACAATACTGTTGTGACTACCATAGTGGCTGCGTCGGGCACCGCCGCATTGCAGTATGATAGATGTGACCTTTGAAGAAGAAATGTCTGTAGACGTTGCCTTTCCCCCGAAGAAAAGACACCCCAAATCGAGGCGCATGATGTTCTTGGAACACCCTAGTGTTAAGCATTCGGGGCGAGTCAAGCTACCCGCGAAATTGGATACTCTGCAAGGTCAGATGCTGCAGGAACTGCTGAATGAAATTAGGGGCCGAGTGGAACTCGGTGTTCAGATCCATGTCGCAGAAAATTGTCACGCCCCGGATATTGGTGAATTTGAGCTTGGCGATGCGAGCCGTCTCTAGGTGCGTGTCACCTTTCGACTTGAGTCCCCCAGCGGTCTCATTTTTTTTCTCTTCCGGTCCTTCTTGCAGGTACAGTTGGGGTCACACATTCCACAAAGGATTAAAGTCTTGGATTCCAGCAAAACTGAAAGGAGTGCTAAAAATACTCCTTTCACTGTCGCATTCATCTCGGTTGTAAGGCTTACATTCCGTCAGCTCATTATAATAAGGCGTCAGTATTTGGCTGCCTTGCGAAAGATCTACTAAACACAACCTCCGCCCATCCCACCAATGGCGTGTGAATACTATCCCCCCCCTGGAACTCGGACACCGAGGAAAAGTCTGTAGATATTGGGCCATCCGGGAGGCCTACGCCCAAGGTGAGCATTTAGATCGTTGGACCCTCATCTTTTACCCCAGGATTGAATTTTGGTTCATGGAAAACGAGCCAGAATTCATTGAACGGCGCCGTTTCTTCGGGTGCAGTCTGGTGTCCGAGTTCTAGGTAATGGCCGGATTTGGGATTGATTGCACTCTCTTGCACTCGTTTCTCAATCAACATGGATGGAACCTTGTATATAGGGCTCTCTACATCTAATCCAACTACTCAGGTTAAAAAAAAAACAGTAGGCTTTCTAAATGTTCCGTATGGATCCATTTACTTGGTGAAAGCCCGAATTTCCAGAGTTTTGGCTGGATGTCGGTGAGGTGTCCCAGTGTGGAAATCCTAGCGAGCATTTTGCACCTGTACTGTGATAAAGTAACTCATTCAACGTGTTTTCAACGTAGGCATGCCTCTGTGCCCATGTCTTGCTCTCAATATGGCCTCATCAGCCAACCCAGGTTGGAAACATGCTGAATTTTCTGTCTCTGCGGAGAACCTGGCCCAGCTTTCAGCTTGTATCTACGACAAACACTCAGACATACATTCTTAACTTTTCTTGAGCCATTTCATGCCCCGTCTTCAACTTTGTTTCTCTACACGGGCTCAACCCAAAATCACACAAAGTGGTATTTCGTAATTTTAAACAGAACCAGGTCACCCTGTGCCACAAAACTTGGCGTACAACTTCTTTGGGATATTATACACGACTTATGATTTATTCTACTGTATCAGACCAACTGTAGGATATTGGGGAGATGAATACTTCCAAAATGGCAATACACCCTGAATTGTCTAGATTTATAAATTGCTTTTGGGTGTCTCTGCATGTAGATATCATATATCATAGGTAGCCCACATCATAAGTGTACCACACAAAATTTCGAGGGAAACGACCCAAAAATGGGCGAGATATTGTTATTTGTCCGAGTTGTAGGTGTGTCCGAGATGGAGGGGGGGATAGTAGTCGCCTAAGGATAAAGGTAGGCGCTGCCAGAATAACGTCGTGATACACAGCTAACAAGGCGTGCGTATGGCTGTATGGCTGTAATACTGTGTCATAATTATTTTTCACCACGATTCAACTTTTTTCGCCCCTGTTTGCACTTTTAGATGAAAATATACACCACCTTGGTGCAGTCAGCAAAAAGTCTCACACCCAAACAAAATGTGTTTCTAAAATTCACCGGGGTGGAATCCCGAGCAGAACTGCACAACCCCAGACTCACAAAGAAATTCACACCCTATTGACCAAGAAATAATTCACGACCTAGGTAAAATGCTTTTTTTCACCACCTCAACATGGAGGTGAAAAAAATTCATCGCTTGGAATTACCGCAAATAAAATGCACCACCTTGGCCACGTTGTCCCATAAGCCTTTCCTGGTCTTCACGACCATCCTGGGACCTTGATTTATGTTCGCGCGCCCAGAACCCTCCCAGAAAGAGGCTGCTCTGAATGTACAACAATGGTTCATGGAGGAATTACTGTGCTGCTCTAGTCACTCCATGTGCTTCATTGATGAGTCAGTATGAGCTGCTGCACTGCAGGTTTGAATGTCATATTCTATGCCAAATAAGCCATAGATTGAGAGTCCAGCCACGAGGATGGTTAAAATTCATGTCAGATGCCGTTAAAACCAAATTTCCCGTTACTTTTTGTAATAACGAGTACAAACTTCGGAACGCAAATTGGAGCACATGTATGGGCGCTATACTGTGTTAAAACTATGGCACATATACTGTGTAAAAAGTATTTTCATGCGACTTGGGTGTGAATCACCCGAATTCCACTACAACTTGACTGAAAACTGAAAAACACCTGCAACTTTTGTTCACATGCATGCTAAGTAGTGCTTGCAACTATTTCGCCAAGTAACCGGAAATTAGGAATGGGCCTGCCGCTTGAGAAAGCAGGTGGCTCAACAATACCCCTGGGGTTTCCCTTGATCTGACCTGACACAAAACACCATCCATTCTGCTTTCCTTGTGCTACTGTAGATCATCCGGTTTAATCATCTTTGTGATCAAGGGTGTGATTTTTCTACCCGTTAATTCATTCACCTAGGCCCGTAGGATGGCCTGCGAGCCACAAAATCTTGTGTGTGCATTCCAACATATCTAATGCTATTTACGAGGCCTTAAAACCTTAAGGAATATAGTCACAACAATTGCTAATTGCGGAATACAGTTATTTTCAAAATTGAATGCTATGCTAAGTGTGAGACCTCATACTTCAAGTGTAACTGCCATATCCAATGCCGAATTTCGTGAAGACTAAGAATCTGTCCAGAAGAACAGGAAAAACCTGGGTTATGTCGGAAAGCTGAGTGTTGGGCCAAAGGGGGTGATAAAGAGGGTCATCGAAAGTGCTTCAAATGCAAGAAGGAAGGTCATTTGGCATATCAATGCCCAGAACAGAACTCCGAGTCTGACTCCCACAACAGCGCGAACTTTGGAGCAGAATTCTGAAGTTGATACACACGAAACAGAGGGAGCATACCGACGCCGGCATAATATGCGCAGATTGGAAACACTTGGACATTATTTCCGATTGAACTCGGGCATGCTGCACAGAAGAAGACTTTCGATTGAACTCGAACGTGAAATTGAACCAGAATTGATCCGATCGAACTCAGAGGGGGTTGGCTTGAAGACCAACTTGCAGGAGCTTGAATGCTCAGCACGGAATGGGAGCTTGAAGTCTCCAAGGAAAATTCCGACGAAGAATTGTGATAAAGGAAATTTCGGTAATGTGCACCGATTGAGAGGGAGTGTTGGGATACGGCACCCGGGCACATCACCGACGCTCCGGGATGACTCGGGGACGAACATAACTCGCCGTGAATTAGAGGGAGTCGGCAGGAACACCGGAGAATATGCAGGAATATTATGGAACATTTTATTTATGACTCGAACGGACTCACAGATTAGTATAAATACAGTAGTTACAGAGGGAGATTCCTCGCGAGCTTGTACTACCATGGCTTCACCGCCATCGTGTAAATCTTACCGTGATTGAACCGAACATTGCGTGAACATAAGGATTGAACTCCTTCAAGCAGAAACACCAACATCTACCAATTTTCCACTGTCACGGAGAAAATTGGGCTGGTTGCGTTGCCCAGATTTTTTGATGGCGTCACGGTGGCCAGAGCGGTTGCCTACATACAAGTATTTACAGTACTCTGTCAAGTTGCGGCGGCAGACTCAAGCAATAACAATGCCGTTTTTTGAAGGCTCGGCATCCGGAAACACCCGGAAATACCCCCGATTCTGGTTTTCTTGGAAAGACAGCCTGAGAAGCCATTCCAAGGGAATGAAACACTTCAGAAAGAGCCTTAAATTCACTCTCCCTCTTGGTTTTCATCCCTGGTGCCGCTGGGAGTGCTGAATGGCCGTGGGAACAAATTCAAACTCCGACGATTACATAATAAGCAGCCACCTCTACATACCTGGTGGCGCGATCAACTTCAGGCTAGACGTAACCCGAGTTTCCCCGTGAACATTTGGTCGAAATAGTACAGTAATCATCTTTTCTAGGCCATCTCCCGTCCGATTAGGATCAAGGTGGGCGCCTTGATTTCGTGACGCTTTCTAACCGTGCCCATATTTCCAGCTACCTTATATATTAATTATTGGTTCAATGGTTGTTGAATGGTAGGCTCGTGGCCATTTTTCGCATTTTTGAGGTCAAAAAATGCCCAACTTGTCTGCCCCGGTGTGAGCTCAAATCCCTACCAATTTAGTTCAACCAAGATAAAAATATGGTCGCGTTTACGAGTCCTTTGAGGCTAGTATCACCACTTGCGCATACTGCGTGAATCCGCAGAATCGATTTTTCTGTGACTCGGTCCTCGGGACGCATTCATTCAAAGCAAACTATAATACAGCGCAGCGCGGATTTCGATTGCAGCATCGGTCCAGGGCCATTTTCAGGGCTGCGCTCCTTGCAAATGGCTAGCCCTGCTCCTCACAAGGTTTCTGTCTATTCAGAATGTCGTCGGACCCAAAGTTCTCCACATCTTCAAACGCGTGACTGCACTGCCCTCACTGAAAAATCGATAGCCCTGACCATTCCGAATTATTCCAGAAAATCTAGCTATATTCCATGTCGATCCGTGCAGAACTCACCGAGATACAGGTAATTCTTTCGTAGGGATCAAAATCATCCCAAAAATGTTACATCTTCCGAAATGCATTAAGGCCTTCCTTGGCCAAAATCTATGCCATTTGAACATGCATAAATATCTATACGCGGTGCGACGCGGCAAAGTGGTAAGTAAACAATACCGCGCCGGTTATAAAGTGGCTGTCTCGGACACCATTGGGTGGGGCTTAAAGAGTAAAAATTGACACGGATCGATGGCATCGCCATATGTAGAATATATATGTAAGTGGTGTCAAGCCTAATGAAAGCACGGCGCGACGCGCCGAAGTGCATAGCGGTGCTGCATCAGTACTTCCTTGCTGATTTGGCTGTCGCAGCCTCCCAAGACCACCAAAACTTCCTAGAATATTTATTTAATTCAGATAATTATGTACAGTGAGCCCATAGTTTGAGATTTTCCTCCGTTTATCCTCAATGTTGTTCACAGCCTTGAACACTAGATGTTTATACCTCAATTGAAACTGACTCCCACATTGAGTCTGCGGGAACCAGGTGCTGAATCACAGTAGGCCATCCACCTGGTCAAATAACCAACCCAAACCCTCGGAACCATGCGATGTTTTAAGATTTTCGATGTATATTGTCAACGTACCATTGGAGACACCAGATAGGGGCGAACGTTACTGTTGTGTGACATCACCGCGTGACAAGAGATCCATGGTCAACGGAGAGCCCGATTTTTCTGACCAGCCTTTTAAAACTCCGCGAACTCAGTGCCCGGAACAACTGCCATGAAATTATTTTCCAAAGCTCAAGAAACTAATTATAAAATTAAGCAAGCCTGTCTGACGCTACTTCGGCTGAAGGACAAGTTACACAATTCTAAGGGTTGACATCCAAAAAGTCCCCTCACCAAGTTCCGAGAAATTTAACCCAGAAGAGATCGGGCGCCAGGTCGAACTTGAGAGAAATTCGGTTGAAACTCCGCCCAAGCTACTTCGACTGAAAGGCAAATTCCATAAAATTCCTTTGAGGTGCTGGAATCATACCGTCTTTACAGCTAATGTCGGAACCGAAGGCGCGAACGAAAATTTCTTCGTTCGGGACGTTTTCGGAGAATTACAAATATCTCAACCAGTTCTGCACCGATTTGAATGAAATGTATCTAGATAAGTTGGGCTAATTCATGCGGAATTAGTGACAGAGAGGAATTCGTGAAAATATTATGTATTAGGTAATTTGTGTTTTCAGGCCGTTTCGCGCTGAATGCCGTCTAGCATGCCCACAACATGTTCCAGTGACCTAAAATTTTGTGAGGGACAACACGAATACCTTAGTAAACACGTGACAGAGCCAGAACTCTATGAAATTGCTGGATAAATGTAATCCTTACAATATTTCTGACCGTCAAACCCACCAAATGTATCCAATGGTGCTGGAGGGACTGTAACTGAATTATCCCTACTACAGTGTGTCACAAAAAAAAATGCGCACCCCCATTTTGTCATAACTTGGTTGTAATTCGGGAACCACTTAGGATTCTGAGCCAAACTAAGATGTCACATGGCGAGAGAGGCGGCATCAACATTTTGCATATGTTGATCGCATCATAGTATCTTGATGTGCCATCAGAAGATGCCGAATACGGAACCTGTATTATACATATTTTTTGGCGGGTTCAAGCTTGATAAATACTTTTTTTGGAGGAAGTTTAAATCATCCAAATTGTAGCCCGGGATGTACTAAGCAACTTACCCGGTTGAATCATGAAAAAATATACAGGCAATAACTCGCTACAGAGACCGCAAAGTGGCCATTTTTGGCATTTTTTCGCTGTTTTGGGCATTTTTGGTTGTTTTTGGCCACTTTGCGGTCTCTGTAGCGAGTTATTGCCTGTATATTTTTTCATGATTCAACCTGGTGAGTTGCTCAGTACATCCCGGGCTACAATTTGGGTGATTTAGATCTTCTCCAAAAAAAATATTTATCAAGCTTGAACCCGCCAAAAAATATGTATAATACAGGTTCCGTATTCGGCATCTTCTGATGGCACATCAAGATACTATGATGCGATCAACATATGCAAAATGTTGATGCCGCCTCTCTCGCCATGTGACATTTTAGTTTGGCTCAAAATCCTAAGTGGTTCCCGAATTACAACCAAGTTATGACAAAATGGTGGTGCGCATTTTTTTTGTGACACACTGTAAATCAGTGTCGGGCCGGAATATACTGCGGCCACCAAGCGATATCGTGCTACGGCTTTAAGATGAGGCTTCGGCCTAAGCTGAGAGCGCCCGGAACTTTGGTCACGCGTGACGTCGGCTGGCGCTAGACTGCCAGATGACGGACAAGAAGCGATATGATAAAAAAGCGATACCAAAGCCGCTCGCGCTCAAGATCTGGAGCGGAGTGATCCTACCCGAAGTAGAGCTCTCCATGGGGTTCGGGTGGACTGAAATCTATTACCCTCTTCATAAAATTACGCCTGCCTGTCCGAAGCTTTTTAAGGCCTGCTCAACCGCCGGGTCGGCACTGCTGATCTGCGCCCCAGTGAATTACCAAGTCCGCCGTGCCGCTGTCTTCCGTGTCCGGGCCGCGTTCAAGCACTTGGGCATGTGAATAAGAAACACCTTCTATCAGCACTTCTTATCCGACACATATCCATACCTCCAAATTGAGTTCCAAACCGAAAAAAAATCCAGAAAAATATCATATTCTTACATCCTCCAGCAGTTGAGGCTCTTCTATGGCGTTCAAAGTGCACATTTAATAAATCTCTATAAACTTTTGTGTTCTTGCACTTTCCTCTACACAAATCGTGAAAATGGTGCATTTCCTCTACTCATGAGACTAAGAATACGTTCAAGAGAGAGAGAGAGGAAAACATGGTAATTTCCTCTGTACATAATCACTGGATACTGACTTCTGTTACATCTATTGACAAGTTTGTGATCTCTCTATATATTTTGATTGACATCTCTATACAAATGTATTGACTCATTATTTCCTCTCTATACAAATTTTCGACAACTTTCCTCTCTCAACAAACTTTTTTTTGGGGTCAAATTTTTTCTTTCTCTCAACTCAAGTCGAAAGACAGGCTAATTATTATTGTTATTTTCTCGACTGGGTAACCGGCCACCTTGGCATTTGTGGCTAGTTTTCGAGGGCTGTGGTGTCAATATACCTCCGACTCTTTGGATAAATGAAGGCAGGTATCCTATGAATGGGTCAATACCATTTTCTCGAGTTTACACGAAGTGTTGATTTACCAGTGAATTTTTTGGCGCGCGCATCAGCAACAAGGCCAAATACTAGCCAACCGGCCATCCCGTTAATTAAGCTCTACAGGTACCAACTTGAGGCAGCTTTGCTCAGGAAAGATAAAAGAAGGGTCTAGGAACTATTCTGTATGATTTTGGTCTACATATATGCTCTGGAACAGGGGAAAATATACCTGTGTATTGGCAGGAGAATGTGTGGAATCCCAGATCCGGACAACCTAGCCAGCTCGGCAGGCTCTGCAGTTGTAGCGGTCCAGGATGAGCCATGGATCATTAAATAAGAAGCATACCAACATATCAGGATGCCCGACTCCACACCAAGCGGCCGCTGGGTCCCGAAAAAAATTCAAATGTGTCAGGCACCGAATTTGTGCGGTGTTGTGTAAACGACAGCGGTGAGAAGGGAACCGAGCCCGGGGAAGATTATGGAGCACACCAAACTGGAGTATTAACAATCGAAAACAGCCACTCCAAATTTCAGGCCCATAGGGTGGACGGGTGGCACGATGTGAGCACGGCCAGCATGAGCCACGCAAGGGGAGAGTGTCTCCATACTCCGGGCCCCTGCCAGAGTGCGCGGCGTAAGTGGGCGCCGTATGTGTCGCGGATTGAAGCCCTGCGTCGTGGGAGCAGAATGAGCCCAGAAAGTTGTTGAAAGACGAAGAACTGACTGAGCAAGAGCGAGCGCAGTTTTGCGCAAACAAAGAAACGTTGATCAGCGCTGATCGGCCGACATCACACATGCCATAACTTTTGATCCGAACCTTACCTTTTGTTGAAATCTGGTATGGAGCAGCGGTGCAGGTCCTGTTCCTTCCTCGAACCCCCAAATCGGACATATACAGAACTCCCCCCCTCAATAGAGGCGAAATGGCCGGTTGGCTAGTGTGGCCGGTTGGCCAGTCGGAAATAGTATTTCTGGCTCTGTCACATGGTTTCGCAGGTATACATGTTGTCCCTCCCAAAATACTAGGTCACTGGACCATGTTGTGGGCATGCTAGCCGGCATTTGGTGCGAAACGGCCTGAAAACACAAATTACCTAATACATAATATTTTCACGAATTCCTCTCTGTCACTAATTCCGCATGAATTAGCCCAACTTATCTAGATACATTTCATTCAAATCGGTGCAGAACTGGTTGAGATATTTGTAATTCTCCGAAAACGTCCCGAACGAAGAAATTTTCGTTCGCGCCTTCGGTTCCGACATTAGCTGTAAGTGTGAATCTTGTCAGACACCACCAGCCTGCCATTTGAAAGGCATGACCCCGATCTAAACAATACAATACATCAGTGTAGAGTGTTGAAATTGATGCAGGAAGTCAATGTAATCAATCCACATTGAACGGTTTTGTCTCTTTACAGCGCATCAACTGGCCGCCCGGGGCTCGAGTGATGCTGGGGAAACATTTTGCAGGGGACTGGCAGCACTGCATGTGGTAGGAGTCGCACGCTGAACATTGGGGCGAAAAGGTATGCGGGGAGAAAAATAGGTCGATAATGGATATGCACTCGATGGTTCAGGCTAAAACTTGTCGCAGGTGATTGGTGGGATGCGGTGCAAGTGTGCCACCAGACCCAGAGTTCTGCGTGTGGCCTGAGCGGAAATATATGGGGTGCAGAACATTGGATCAGTCTAGAAGTTGTTTCATAATTACAGCCATTTGCGGAACTTAGGCCGCGGGCTTTTTTTTCTCTCGTTTTTGTCACTTTTCACGATATCAATCGCTGTGGGCTCAACCCTCAACCTTTTTCCTTGAGAGTAGGCTCAAACGATTGGGAAGAGTAATGCGCAATACATCGGGCTGCCAGAAAGATATAATGAGCGGGGTCGGTGATAAAGTTGCACAAAAGTCATCATTGAATCCTCCTCCTGCCATCGATGACACTAGATTTCATCGGTCTGGGTCTGGAGGAGTCTCGTTGGCCGGAAAGCCAGGCCTTCGACTCACTGCGGGCAATCCAACTCATTGTCAAGGGAATCTCAGCGCTCCGGAACCTAAATTTCAAGAACGTTAGGAAGCAGAAGGACAATACACGTTCTGGGACTGTCGTCGATGACCAGTGATTTTACGCTTTGACCGGCATGAATTGATCGAATTGATGCGAATGATGTCTAAACTGATTCAGTGTTCTGATATTTCCGTCTGGATTTGGTGGCACACTTGCAACGCATCCAGGCAATCACCTATGGCGCGGCAATCCCTGGCGGGGCGGGTGCCCCACGTGATCTGAATTTGGCAGGGGTGCTATTGCCTGTACAAAATTTTGAATATATAGAAGGTCACGTAACCTTTTTTCCTTTTTCTCCCCGCTCGTTTCGTCGACTCGTCGGCTCCACTCGCGAGCCACTCGTTCCTCCTCTAGTGTGTGGTGGCGCTTTGCGCTACGCACAAACCACCTGTTGTGAGTTTCCACTCCTGGGTGGTTAGTGTGGTTTGCGCGTACCGCACCACCCCAGCTCCCGATTGCGAAACATCGGAGCTGGTCCGCGCGCTCAGAGCCCTCTCCCCGCTCAGAGCCACAGGCGCAGTCTACGTCTTCGGCGAGAGATATTCCGCGACCCGCGAGAGATATTCCGTGCGGGCGCTTATCGGGCGCCTAACTTTTGCGCGCACCGGCTTCACGCTGCTCGCATTCTACCGTGCCTACAGCTCATTCGAGGACGCGGAGGGACCCCCCGCACTTTATCCGGAGCTGCCGACTTAACAGGGCGTTGCTGTTGTAGGGTGGGACGAAGTTATTACCTTGGTAGCGTTGGGTTTTTTGTGAAAATGAATTTATTGAGGTTCCTCCTTCCGTTTTTTTTTTCTCCCGTTGATTGGACGTGTAAATTGCGATCCCTGTGTAGCCTCGGGGACCATCGGTGCGCTCTTCCACGGGCCTTTTTCATTCAGATTCTTACCGCCGTGATGATTGAATAGGTTCTACGAAGGGCTCGGTGACCTGGATCGACCCTCTTCGCAGATGTCGCACCTCGGTTCTCTTAACGGCTCACCTTCCGAGCGGCGAATCCGAAGCTTTCTTGATGCTGTGTTTTCTTAATGTTGATGCACCAGATTCTGTACGTACTTTAGGCTGAGTTAGACAGTAGTACGATATCGATGAGTGTATTTTCTGATTCACGAGAACACGCTTGGACCATCCGGCACAGCGGCACCGGTCGCCGTCTGTTTGGTTAGCCGCGTGCACATGCGCTTTCGACTTGAATACAACTAGGTACATCTTCTTGCTGCTGCTGCTCGCAACATACGCCCAGGAACTAACCCGTGGTCCGTAGTGGAAAAAAATGTAGCGCCGGCTTGCCTGGAAGCCATAGCATATCAGTATAAGCAGATCTCTCTTTTTATATCCGCGTCCAAGTGTAAAAAGTGTTTAAATAATGCGACTTTACAAGTATTGCGTACACGAAAAAGTGCCACGCCTTGGAATGTACATGCTATTTAGCGGGAGTGTAGCACTTGGTCCACTCCGTGCCGTGGTGGAAAGTCGAGGTATCGAACTGAATGAGTTCTTTACCAGATATTCCAAGAAGATAGGGCATAGGAAGGCGGGATTTCATTTGGGAGGGGAGCCAAAGGACGTGCTCTTCGTTAGGACCACACAGCCAGATGTCGCGTGGGCCGGCTGAATCCTGATGCCTCTCAGAAAGGTGTATGAAAGGCGAAAAGTAGGGTTTTGCAGGGTGCAGAAGCTGTATAGGATGTTTTTGCAATCCTTGTTCTATGATACAGGTGAGAAATGACCCAAATTAAAGCGAAAGGGAGAAGAATAACCTTCAGACTTGGACTCCATATCCCAAATACGGAGTGTGCCGTCGAGGGAGCCCGACACGATGCGCCTGCCGTCAGGGGAGAAGACGACATACACGACACTCTTGACATGGCCACAGAGCGGCTCGCCGACTGGAAGCCATGTCTCTCCATCCCAGATCCGGAGTGTGCAGTCGCTAGATCCCGACACGATGCTACTAGTATTTCCGTGAGGAGAAAAGGCGACAGACCAGACCCAGCCATTGTGGCCACGGAGCGGCTCGCCCAATGGCTGCCCTGTTTCTGCATCCCAGATGCGGAGTGTGCAATCCCAGGACGCTGACACGATGCGATGACTGTCAGGGGAGAAGGCGACATACCGGACCCGGTCGTCGTGACCACGGAGCGGCTCGCCGAGCGGCTGCAATGTTTCTGCGTCCCAGATACGGAGTGTGCAGTCCAGGATGCTGACACGATGCGGCTGCCGTCAGGAGAAAAGACGAGATACCACACATCACCACTGTGGCCACGGAGCGGCTCGCCGAGCGCCTGCAGTGTTCCAGCGTCCCAGATGCGGAGGGTGCAGTCCGCCGAGCCCGACACGATGCGGCTGCCGTCGGGGAAGAAGGCGACAGACCTGACCAAGCCGTTGTGTCCACGGAGAGGCTCACCCAGGGGCTGCAGTGTCTCTACATCCCAGACGCGGAGTGTGTAATCCTGCGAGCCCGACACAATGCGACTGCTGTCGGGGGAGAAGGCCACAGAATAGACCCAGTCACTGTAGCCACGGAGCGGCTCGCCGAGCGGCTGCAATGTTTCTGCATCCCAGATGCGGAGTGTGCGGTCGCGGGAGGCCGAGACGATGCGGCGGCCATCAGGGGAGAAGGCGACAGCTAAGATCTGGCCTATTGCAAGATCTTCCTCCTCGTCTGCCCAAGAATGAACTGCACCTGCAGTGAGCTTCACGTTTCCCCTGAATTGCCGCGAATATTGTCGTCGTACTAGCGACTGTTCGGGTGCCATCGCCAAGGCTGACAAATAGATATGGGGTGCAGCCTCCATAATCGGAGTCTTGAAGAACCGAACGAATGAAAGGTAATCTTTGGTTAGATTCCTCAAGTGATTGTTAGCACCCTCCTGCAATCCAGTGAGTTGCTGAAATGATATAAACACGACACAGAAATCTCACTGGAATGCTCTTCAACACAGTGTTTAGTATGTTCTCTGCACGAAAAGACGACTTCGCCGACATGGCCTGGGAGATACTCATGACCTCCAGCCAAAACAGAAAGCTATTCTGCAGGAATTGGAGAAGTTCCTCCGCAATTGAAACTTCATATTTCGCTTCCCCTAAATGATCACCCCAGAACCGGCTTGAATACGACAACTGTGGGCTGATATATGTCTTCACTAAAGCGGAGAGATTTGGGACATCCGAGTTCTTGACGTAGGAATCCTCGAGCCCGCAGATATTGAAGTGAAGCTCATTTTTGAGGACACCGAAACATCCCAAAATGAGAGCACAGTTGTGGGCTTTCGCGTCGAGATGCCATGGCTGGCGGCCAGAGCGCTCTGCATCGGTGAGATAATCACCAAACGATGCGTGCAGCGTGCGAGCCTCTTTTCCACGACTCCACTGGATGACACAGCCCAAGGTACCTAGAATATGCCTCGACGCTCTTTCCTCCTGTAGATTGAAGAGGGCATCAATGAGTTGGTCAGTCATGGGTACTTTGCCAAAGACAATAGCACCCAAAACTGCCTGGGCATCACCGGCAAAGACAGGGTCATCCCACGAACCCGAAACAACAAGTGCATCCTCGAATAATTGGTCAAGGTTGAAACGCGCGGTGTGATCACGCATTAGGAGGAATTCGAGTTTTTGCTTGGGACCGTGACCATCCAGAAACTTGGTGGCTGTTGACGCCCAGATGAAAAGACCATCGGAGTATTCCGTCAGGGTCCAAATGGCACTTGATCCTGGCCATTCAGACTCCAGATGGTGTCGCTTTCGGATTTCCTCCATCTTGGAACGAATATAGAGCTGGATATCCGCCAGTGGCAGAAGTTTCGAGGTGCATCTTAATTATCGAGGACTGTTCTCGAAAATGGTCCGCGATGTCCGAATCCGGGCGACTAGTGATGAGGAAACGAAACACCGGGGGAAGTCCGTGAAACTCCTTTGAAAGGAGGGAGACCAGGGCACCTCGCGACTCCGCATCACCACATTCATCCAAGGCGTCCATAACGATTATGATCGGGCCGCTGATATGCGCTTGAGCAGCTTTCAGCGGTTCGAGCAACAGTTTTGTGAACTGTGTATCAATCGTGGCCGTAGCTACCTGCTGGTCGTGTCTGATGGCCTGGCAGACAGCTGCACGGATGTCCGGGTTGCGATTCGCAAGTTGATAGGCGATGGTGCGAATGACAGCGCGCGGATGGCTCGCCTGCTGGTCATTTCTGTCAAAGAAAATGAACGCCCCAAGGCGCTCAAGGTTGCGGAAATACTCCGAGACGGTCGTGGATATCGTGCTCTTCCCGGAGCCCGCAACACCGTAAAGCCAAAGAATGTTGCTAGACTTGGAAGGCGTCGTAAGCCATTCGTGAATGAAGTTGAGAATGTCGACGCGTGTTCCAGTTAAGCATTTTGTGCGCAGGGCTGCATTCATATCGACGGGCTGAAGCGCTCTGAGCGTGTCAGATTCGGCTGTCAGGTCGTTAATCAGCCATTTCAACTACATGGGCGATTAAAATTTCTGCGTACCCAATTGCAGGACATTTTCTTTAATTGCAGCACATACAAAGGCCGTATGAGTGTTCAAGCGACTATCAAATGCTTGCTTCAGAGCGTTTAACACCTTGGAGAGATCATCAATCCGCTGGCGCCTGTCCGACAAAACTTGCGACACGAGCCTCCCTGTTTTTTTTTGATACTGAGTGATGATGCAGCGATAACATGGAAAGTACGCACCTCCGAATCCCTTTCCAGTATATTCACGTATAAACATAGCGCACTCTACAGTCTGTTTGACGATGGCGAGACAGGTATCCTCCAGTCCCTTGATCTTCCCCGGAAGAGACTCTGTATCCTCGACGAAGGAGAACATCGTCACCATCGTTTGAACAAGCTCAACTATTTTCTCGTCGGTCTCGCGCTGGTTCTTCACCGCCTACATATTCCCCTCAGCATAGATCGGTAATGCCTCGACAAGGCTCACCTGGTAAACGGACGTCAGCACCTTCCAGGCAACATTAGCATATGGATGGATCTGGAACAACCACCATGAGAAGCGAACCCAGATGATGAGCAAGTGACTTGCCGTGGCGAGTTTGTCTCCCAGACTGACGATTATATCGATTTTGGAGATCAAGACGCCCAGACTGGGCTCAATATCCCCAGCCTTCGACTGAAGATTGGCAAGGGAGTCTGCAGCGCCCATGGCACTAGAGACCGTTGCAGAACTTTCAAGACCCTGTATGTCCTTTTGCGCGCTGGTCACCCCAATTTGACCGCTCTCGACGATACCAATAGCGGCGAGGCACACAGAGAGTGTACCTGCGACATCGATTTTTTTGTTCTTTTTCATCAGTTCAAGCGCTACAACTAACATTGAAAATGTTAAGACCTGCCATGAAGGGAATTCTGATCCTCACCTTTCTCCGACGTTCCCAGCGTGCCGCATAGCTCCCGGAGAGCCCTTATATCAATATCGACCGTCGCCATGCATGAATCGTCCGTGAAAGGTATCGAAGACTTATGATATACATGGAACGAAAGCCGAGCCGATAGCTGATCGGAGGATCTTAGTTGTTCGAGCGTAGTGTTAGCACAAAATATGCAAGAAATATGTATGTGCACTCACAGCGCGTAGACATCATTCCACTTGGGCACCGATTCCCGGTTGATGGTGTGTGTGCGGTGAACCCGCGTCCCGTCGAGGCCAATCACCACATACAGATTCGGTTTCTTCTTATGCGACAAGCCGGAGTTCCAGGAGAATCCATCGAGACTTTGAACTAGAAGTGAAGACCATCAGCCGCTGTGACCAAAGAGACGGGATCCCTGACCAGTGAGGGAGTAGCTCTGGGACATGAGTGCGCTGTCAGACCCGGACACGCGTTTCCTTGCTCGGATCCAGACAATGCAGACATCCACGAGGCTCCCAAGAATAGCTATAGTAAATTACAGCAGATTACAGCATCCCATTTGACAGACCCAATGCAGCTGGACATGCCGTTGACTGGGACACGACCCACCTGTACAGCCTACGAATCACCAAAGTCCCGCCCCCAGCGCCGAGCTCGCGCGTTCCGGCCTCAGAAATCAAGGTAAATTCGCGAAAAAATTAGGATATATTCTACACATATAGTGATGTCCCTATAGCCACAAATTGTGATAAAATACAATGTTCCACAAATTCACAAACACATCCGCCTAAGAGTCCTGGGCGTCACCGGGGTTGTCGTTGGAGATGCGTATGACGTTCATGAAGGCCTCCGCGAGCCCGCCATCCTCGTAATCACCCTCCACCCCCTCCTCTTCCTCCTCGTCATCGGCGGGAGGCGCTGGCCCATCGTCCTCCGTAAGCGGTAATGGAGACGGTGCCCGCATCTCCGCGTCCATGTCCCTCGCGACCGGCGTGTGGCGCTCCCGACATACGCTGACACCGGGGACGATGTCGCCAGTGAATCCGGGCTCCTTGCTCAGCTTCCCCAGGCGCGACATGTGGAGGCTCGTGAACCGCCCGCGTTCCATTCGCAGCAGGCCCACCTGGACCGCCAGCGCCTCCTTGCCCTCCTCCCGCAGACGCCCCTCCTCGCGGCTGAGGAACGCCTCCTCGTCTTGCATGTAGGTCACGAGTCGACGTATTTCTATGCTGAGCCGCTCGATTTCTTCGTCCGCACGGAGGAGTTTGTAGTGCTGATCCATTGCTGCTCGCCCTGCCGGTTGCGCCCCAACCAGCCAGTGGCTCCGGGCCAGCACCGGGCACTACCATGCCACTGCTGACACTCTCATCTGTCGCGGCCGATGCAATGGACTCGGACGTTGTGGGCGGGCGTCGTGTGTCAGCACGCAAGCGCGCGCAAGCAGACTTGTCTGGCGTGGCTCCCGTGTCGTCCAACAAACGTCAGAAGAAGCTTGAGTATCCGCTGGCCGGGTGGGTGATGCAGGATCCGGACACCGGCGAGAAGCTCACTGGACACGAGTGGGTCAGGCGCTATCCGCAGGAGTTCGCAGAGCGTTACAAGAAGGACCACCGTCGCTACATTGAGTACCTTGCACAGGCGGAAGTTGATTCATAGACTACAAATTTGTCGGTTGTATTCAATCGTAGACTCGCTACCGGTACGTTTTCGGTGAGCGACTTTTTGATCACGAGACGAGCAGAGGGATCAAAAAGCTTCCTAAACCGACTGGAACATCTGGTAAGCATTTTGGCAGGGCCCGCTAAACCAGCTTCAGGACTTGGAATTGTTGACCTCTGAACTTTGAAAAAAAAGAGTCAAATTAGATACAGAGAAAGATGATTATTATTTTTGATTTCAAGTCCAATGAGCGCAACTTGTTTTTCAGCGTATAGTGGAGGCCGTGCTAGACTTTTGACACTTTTTTTTTTTCAAGGTAAAGGACCTCAATTTTTCCAAGTCCGGCCGTTGATTCCACCGGTGACTCAAGTTGTGTAAAATTTTCTGTATTTGGGTAGACTCGTGAACCAGTCGACGCTAGCAGATTGATCTCAGTCCGAATGCGGAACATCATGCAAACAAAGGCAACAATCACACAAACAGATACATCAATCAGACAAAGAGAGCGCAACAGGGAGATCAATAGGCTCGTGAAACCAGCCCGGCCCGGTAAAATTGATGCCATCGTAAACTCAGGCATTCACCGGGACAGGCTGGGCCCCCATGTCGCCTATTTGGCAGATGGCAGATCTCTCCGCCATTTCAGACGCTTGACTTAGAAATAAAATGGAAACGACACTTTTGCAACTCATGAACTGGTTCACACCCTTTGAACCGCTACTCTAGTTTAGCTGTTATGTGTGTGCTTCGGTGCAATGATTGCATCACTAGTGCTATGATGTGTCTGAGTTCGATTCTTTTGGGGCGCAATCCTTTTTTTTTCTTACTTTCTTCTGTTCCTTCCCTGCCCCGACTGCCTATATCTGTTGTACGTCGCCCGGGATATAATCAACTGGATATATCAATTGCTTTATTTCACTGCAACTCTCAATGGCCAGTACAGTGCACAGCTCAGTCCAGCCTGCACAATAATGGCAAGGCCTTGCCCTACCTTAAAGCTGTGACTTCTTGGTAATCCAGCTGAAACTAAATTTTGGGCTACATACTGTTTACTACCTCTGTGCCCGAACATTCAGCTCCCTTCATCTTTTCCAGTAATTTTGTTATAAATGCCTAGAACATGTATCGACAGAGGAAAAACGGACTCAAAACATCAAATAATTTATTTGAGATCCTCCATCCCCTCTCAGAGGGCATATATAGGATCTATTTGTGGCTAGGCGAGATTTGAATGATGACTGACGCCGCTGGATGATGTTTGCCATGACAAAAATGAAGGACTTGTGAACCTGGAACCAGGGGTCTTTCAAAGCCAACAAAATGTTGTACATGCGGTGAGGTATCAATCTGATGAAAGGGAATATCAGGCGAAATTCTAACATTGTTGTTGTCTATCATTCCAACACCGTATGGAAAGAGAGTAGGCCATAACCAACCAAATGCCCGATGATTTTTCGACGTTGACAAGGGTGTATTTCCAGACGGAAACTTCATGAATCCGGCTTCTTGTTTCTTCAACTTTCGGAGAGCGTCAAGCTTTCTCTGCTGGTAAGTCGTTGCAAGACTATCCACATCTACGAGCGTAGAAGATGTGAGTTCAAAAGTATCAGTTCCCTCAAATAACTCAGCATTCGCTTGATCTGAATATGATGTATAAGACAACCCTTGGTTATTCGCGGAGTTTGTACGTAGAAAATCTGTGACCGCAAGCGGGAAACCATGCACTAACGTCGATTTGTATTTATGTCCCGCCACGTTGCGCAGAATTCCGTCTATGTCGGGAAGCGGCGAGGCCATCTTCTTGGTATTCAAGTTCCGTTCACGGCAATCGAACACCGTGCGTAACCTTATGCCAGTCTCACCCGGTTTGTTAGGTTTGCGGAGCATGAGCATAGGAACCGCGTTGGGTCCCGGCTGCATTTTCCAGCGACCCGTTGCAAGATAAGAATCGCGTTTCTCGCGCCAAACGGGTTTCAAAGCCTCGGGACATTTCGACGGCCTGTATGAGTAGACTTTCGACTCATCAATCAGTAGTATAATATGATTGATAGCTCGCAATGGAGGTAAGTCGGTTTTCGACGCGTCAACGCAAATATCCGCGGCGTATGCGCGAAGGTCGGTGCGTAACTTCTCAATGTTGTCCTCATACAAGTCCGTCGCTAACGAAGCCAATGTAGTAACCTGCTCGCCCCGAATAGGCAACGCTTTCAGGCTACCGATCCCAATTTGCGGTGGGTCTAAACCAAATAAGAGCTGATGCTGGAATATAAATGGTGTTCCCAGAATCAAATCGTAAGTTGCGATGTTCATTATATCGAAAGTGCGATCCTCATCGATTCCTTGGTAGACTAACCGAACCTTGCAGTTATAATTGACCGCCGTGCGCGAGCCTGAAGCGGCCATCGTCACATTGAGTGGTTCAGCAAGTGCGTCCGGTTTGATTTTCAGCTGGTCAGCAAGAGTGCTTGACATGAAGTCTCCTAGTGAACCTGAGTCTGCTAAGGCCGTTACGGGATGGTTATTTATATAGACGACAATAACCATCGGGCGGGGAACTAGGCGAGTGAAGTCACGAATAGTCGATGCCGTACGCTGATACTCTATGCCTTCAGGTCGGGCTTTGCCCTTGCCCTTTGCCTTTGAAGGAGCTGTGGCGCCGACTTGGATGGTGTGCGAACTTCCGCAAGAATGCGTCTCGGGCATAGGTTCGTCCCGACGAGAGAACTCATCGTCAGTGACTGAATCGGTCTTAAACCCTAGGAGTTCGCGTAGGTCCGTCCAGCCCCGACCTTCATCACAGTCGCTGCCTTCCGACTCAGAATCCGACGCGCCCTCCAGGTCTGGCATATCGTCGAAGACGCTGTCCTCAAATTCACATTCCGAGTCCGAATCTGATACACTCTGCAAGTCCGGCATGTCACTGTCTGCATCGTCCTCGGAATCGGAATCGGAATCGGACACAGTCTGCAATCCTGGCATGTCAGGATCATTGTCGCCGTCCGACTCTGAGTCAGAGGTAAGTGAGCTCTCCGAGGCCGTAGATTCGTCTTCCGACTCATCCCTGTCTTCTTCCTCAGATGATTCGTCTCCTTGCAATGCCGGCAAGCCCGAAAACTCCATTTCCGGAGAGGACAGCAAGGATCGGTCAATGTCCTCATCCGAAGCAAATCCCCAACTTGACCAGTCGTCCTCCGACACTGGTTCGTCGGACCACCGTTCGGCGTCCAAATCAGGTTCGGGCTCATCGTCCGAGTCAGGTTCAGCTATCAGCCAGTCCATATACATGTGCTCGCGCTCAAGATACATCCGTGAGTCCCATTCTTCAGTAAGCAGCTCTGCATATGTTAACTCGTATCCGCGCTTATGGAAATTGTCTATCAACAGCAAGAACGGCCGGTGCAAATATTCGAGCGTGAAACGATCCTTCGCGAGGATCGCCGGCTGTCTCGGCGGGTCGAAAAAATACGGTATGTTGCCTCGAAGGTCTGCATTGATTCTTTCTAACAAGGTGTCAGGGACAAGGGATTCCTTTTAATCCGGTGCCGCATCTGATGCAAGAACATCCGGAAGACCTCCGGGTACCCTTCTTCAGGGTCGGCGTATATTTCGCAGTCGCATATACCCACGGGCGGAATAGAAGGGTCTCGGTTCCTTTCGTCTATGACACGCTTCATTTCCTGACGCTTTTCGACGCGTCGGGGATGGTTCGCAGTGAGCATTTGATCCTCGACTTTGAACTTCTCTGTGTATAACCACATCCCGAAGTCAAAGTCGGGGTCCAACAATTGGACGCGGGAGATCTCATGTGAGTCGTTCGTGTGACCGTCCACTATATACCAACCCGTCGGGATAGGTATGATTGTGAAGCGGTCTTCCGCCATTGGGTCGTCGTCCGGGTCACCGAAATAATCGAAGACATAAGGTACGCATTCCCGAATGTCGGCATGCATTTTCTGAAGCAGAACCTCGTCTATTGCCTGCAGATGCTCCGGCGAGAACTTGGTGTGCTCCACCTTGATCGAGAATACGCCGAGATTCTCCGCGTCCTTCAAGTCACGTAAGTCCTCGACTTTCGCAAAAGAAACGGACGCGGCGCTGATCCCATTCTTCGGGGGCTTAAGGGAGTTGTTCTGTGGGCAGTCCTTGCTCAAGTGGTCGGTACTAGCACAGGTAAAGCATTTTCCCTGTGCACGGTACTCATTTAATTGTTCCTTGGTCAATTTGTGCCGTTTACTCCCGCCCTCCGCCTTGGCGTTCAGTTTCTTTCCCTTGGGCTTGTTGCCTGACCCTTCGGAGGATTTACCGCCTGAGCCGGATGTCTCTGGTTGCTTTGACTCGTTCCGGTCGCCGTTCTTCTTGCCCTTCTTTTGGAAGGCCTTCTTGTCTTCCAGATCCGTACGGTATTCACGAATGGTATGTGACCGTTGTTCGAATTTGTGGAACTTTCTGCGCTGAGTAGTCCGGTAGTCGATCGGGAAGGAATAGTTGAAGAGCTCAATGAAGAAGTCGTTCATGGACCACTTCTTTGCGTCCCGCGCGACATTGCGCATGTACCAGGTGTGTGCGCGTCCGTCCAAGTATTTGGAAAGGCGCTCAACCCGAAGTTTGCGCCGGATATAGCTTTGTTTCACCCATTGGCGAGACTCGTAAACCCAGCGCTCATACTTATTGAAGATGGGTTCGCCGCTGTACTTGGACGGGGGGTCAGGTTTCGCGTTGGACTGTTCCATTCTGAGGCGGATAAGTCGCTCGTTGTAATGTTTTTTTGCGCGCTTCTTTGAACGCTTCGTCCTTACAGAGTCATCGGAGTCGATGTCCGACGGCGCGCGACCCAACGAGCTCCAGTCCGAACCTGAATCGGAACTGGATTCGGATGACGATGAAGATTCCGAATCCGAACTTGAATCATCGCTCGACGGAGGTGAGCTTTTATGTTTGCGTCTCCCTTCTCGGATACGCGCTACCCGCAATCATTGATCCCATCTCCAATGATCCACTCACAGTTGCTGAGGCAAAATCCCGCCCTGACTGGCCAGAGTGGAAGAAGGCTATGGACGATGAGATGGATCAATTACACCAACTTGGTACTTTCTCCCATGTGCCCCTTCCCAAAGACAGGACTGCCGTTGCCTGTAAATGGGTTTTTCCGGGTCAAACGCGATGCAAACGGCACAATTACCCGCTACAAAGCCCAGCTTGTTGCCAAGGTTTTTCCCAAATTCCAGGCATTGATTACGACGAGACTTTCGCGCTTGTTGTTCGGATGGAGACCATTCGGCTGCTATTTGCCCTCACCGCACGCTATAATCTTGACATTCACGTTGTTGACGTGATTGGCGCATATCTCAATGGCAAACTTGATGAGGAAATTTACATGCAGCGGCCAGAGCTCTATCACGATGGCACCACCCATGTTGGAAGCTCAACAAGGCACTTTACGGTCTCAAACAGTCTGGCCGTGTTTGGAATCTCGAACTTAATACCTCATTCCTTTCCCATGGCTATGCCCGACTTCTTTCGGACCAATATGTATACATCAAACGCAACGGTTGCCGACATCACGATTGTTGCAGTTCACGTCGATGTCATGGCAGTTCTCGCATCCTCGCCGGCTCTCATGACCGAGGCCGAAAGCCA
Source organism: Mycena olivaceomarginata (assembly GCA_029378375.1). Taxonomy (NCBI): domain Eukaryota; kingdom Fungi; phylum Basidiomycota; class Agaricomycetes; order Agaricales; family Mycenaceae; genus Mycena; species Mycena olivaceomarginata. The sequence goes on from JARKIC010000292.1 coordinate 130,248, forward strand.
GCTTGAATCTATGTTCAACATCAAAAAGCTTGGTAGCATTCACCAGCTGTTGGGCATGGAAATTACTCGAGAAGCTGATGGTTCAATTTTCCTCAGCCAATCCCAGTACATCACCAAAATCCTCGAGCGGTTCCAAATGCATAATTCTACCCCTATCTCGACGCCCATGGACTCCCATGTCAAACTAGTTAAGACACCGGACTCGGAATCTTACCCCGAGATCAAAAATGTCTACCAGCACATGATCGGCTCGCTCATGTACGCCGCCATTTCCACTCGACCGGACATCGCCTTCGCTGTTCAAACCTTATCTCAATTCAATCTGAACCCTGGCCCTGCTCATTTTACTGCTGCAAAGCGGATTTTTCGCTATCTTCGCAGCACTGTCAATCTCGGCATCAAATACACCTCGGATCACCATTCTGTTATTGAGTTGTTCTCCGACGCCGACTGGGCCAATTCTCCTGACGATCGCAGATCTGTCACCGGGTGCCTCTCCACACTTTCAGGGGGAGTTGTTACCTGGAGTTCTAAGAAGCAACCGACCACCGCACTTTCGAGCATGGAAGCCGAATACACCCGTGAAGCTCTTTGGCTTCGCAGCATGCTTACGGAACTCGGTTCTCCTTCCAAACTTCCCACTCATATCTCCGTTGACGGCACCATCTCATACTCCGGTTTTCATGCCCACTCCAAACATGTTCGGCATCACTTCATTCGGGAGAGAATTACTTCTCACGAAGTGTCAGTTTCCTACTGCCCTACCTCGGAAAACACAGCAGACTTGTTTACCAAAGCCCTCGACAAAGGCAAGCACGAGTACTTCGTCTCCCGCCTTGGTATGACTCGCGCTTGAGGGGGAGTGTTGTTGTTCACATTCCCACGGTTCGGCCGTACGCCGACTCCCCGAGAGTCTCACTGACTCTTCTTACTCATCCCTTACTCAGACTTTCTACTGTTCTCCCTACATGTAGTATATTCTAGATAATATTCTGTACAGTATATAAACTGTCTCCTGAGTCCCCCAAATATATACTTAAGTTCTTTTCTCTCTCACATGCAATCTCTACAATATGTTCGACCACATCTCGTGGCCCACGGCAATCGTCAAATCGGCGTACTCCGACACGGTTGCCCTTCCCTCCAACCCACCCGCTCTCAACCTCGATTTTGGGCCTCAGTGGTTCTGGACAGACGATATCCCTGCAAATGGAATCATACCTGCGGGCTCACAGGCGCGAATATGTTCATCGCTGTGGACGACTCTTACACCCTGTGGGTTAACAATGTGCAAGTTGGCACCTGCGCCGGTTTCGGCGTCGGGCAACAGTACACGGTCAACTTTGTCTCTTCCCCAGACACAGTGGTATTTGCCGTGCTCGGGAAGAACGCAGCGCCAGGGAGGGCTGGGGTGTTGTTTGCGGCGGAGATCAATATGGAGCCGGTTGGGCGGGCGAACTGCACTGCTGGTGTATTCGTGGTGGGCAACACGGCCTGGGTGTCCACCACAGGTACAATCCCCACAGGGTGGCATGCTCCTACATTTGATGACTCCGCCTGGCCGTCCGTCGCGAACGCATGGGGAACTATCAGCCTCGACGCGCCATCTCCGCCCGTCGATATTTAACGCACGATTTTTTATATTCCTTATTCAAACCTCCCCACTTCCCAAATCGCCGCCTCGTATCTTGTCCTTTAGTTACAACCTTTGCCACGTTTCAATTGTGCTCATCTCTACGTTCCTTGTTGCGTTCCAACCGAAGGTTGTTCTGGCAATGTTCAACGCAGAGTCTACTCGCTACGGATGATCATCGTTGTGTAGACTTCTCTACTTCCAACATCACCGCCTTGTATCTTTTCCTTTTGTTACAACCTTTGCCACGCTTAAATTGTGAACGCTCTTCTCATTTCATCTTGTCCTGAACGAGTTGAAATTTGCTTGAGTTGCGTGAAATCTTACGGGAAATAATCAAGTCAAGATTCAAAGCCATTGGGTCCGCATACACCCGAACTCCAGACAAGCTAAAGGTAACACACGCCCACAAAACGGATCAAACACGAAGTTGTGGGAATTTTCTCAATTTCCCTGTCTTGGCGCACTTTCGAACGCTGCCCCTCATCTCCAAATTACCCCTTGTCTGCTCTCTTGTGTCGCTATTTTATGTCCCATACAACGTCCAATTGAGCCAACTGAACGACAATGACGGACCATATTTCATGAGCATTGAACACCAACACTGTTAAAGTTGAACAAGTGGCTCGGATCAACGGCCCGAAGTCCGTGCCAAGCACTGGCAAGCCCGAGACCTCCCGAGACCGGGTCATTGATCCCTTTTCTCTTCCTACTCTCATGTTGTGCGCTCCAGGAATATATCACCGCAAGTTTATCCCTTGCCTGCTCTATTCCTGCCTATCATCTTTAGCTCTCTAGGTATCAGTGCTCGCCATCGCCTCAACGTTACTGACGGTAGTGAGCCTAGATTCATCGGAAATTCACCCCACTCATCCGAGTCACCATTGTCGTTCCCTCCCCTCACTCTGATCTGCGCTTTCTTCAATGTCACGCTGCTCCTTCCATTGTATGATTCAGTCAAGATTCAGTTCATTTGCGTGGCTGATGACCGGAGTTTGGAGCATGTGGAGACTTCCGTACACTACCCCACAAAACCCTTGTCCCGCATCGGGAAACACTTCGTATCCATCAATCTACTCATGATCTCTTGGGTAGTTTCAGTTACAGGACAAGAGTTAGCGCTGCATTCTTGTTCCCTGTGTTGACGGTCGCACTTTACAGTCAGCCCAATTTGGACTTCCGGTTCGGAACCGTGGATGCGAAGATATTCTCTGTTGTTCCCCATTAGGAATTTGTGATCTACATCAATCTCAGCTCGGTGTGCCTGTTCTCATGACAGGGCTCAGTTTGAGAAACTGAGCAAAAACAGCCAGCTGATTGTCCTGCAATATGCTCTAGGGTGATGGCATTTCTTGATGCGACCCGGAGTCCAGGACACCCTAATCCTGTTCAAGAGAGTGCTCCCGGTTCGCTGAAACTTTTCCATCTGCTGGAGAGAGGGTCTCAGAGGGCGGGGCCCATAACCTGTTAAACAGGGAAGCACAGAGGTCTGGAGTCAACAGTAAGAACTGAAATGACACGCACCAATCTCGACCCTACATCCACTGGATTCCACCGTAAACTGCTAGATTCCACCGCAGACTACTGGATGTGTTTCAGGTTCATGAGGCCCTTCCACAATAAGCAAAATACGCCTTCATCGTGCCTGCCATGTTTTCGGTGCTTTTTACGGACCAACCAACAACGACACAGACTCGTCGGCTGCGCTGAGGTCAGCTGCGACACTGTTGCAGAAATCAGTTCAGTCTGGAGTGTTGAGACCCGTTGAATTGATGGAGGCAGATTGGAGGGTTGTGCGACGCATTTTGGCGAGCGAAACACATTCCGAGGTGGCATACTTGGCTGTAATGTGTTGAACTTTGTGAATTTCCCGCAGTAGCGCCGTTGAACTCACAATTCATGCTGTGTACTTTGTATGCTCAAGTGGCAGAGAGAATTGATATGATTGAAAGGTGTCTGCGCGCGAGGAACGATTTAAGCGACAAATCTATCTGCGGACCGAGATCACCGGGATTGACGTCATCGGCGTCATTCGGCAACACTCATAAAATTCAAACTCCGGGCTCAGCCCTTTTGGCGATCTCGAGTTGTACCAGCCTGCCTATGGCAGAGTGCTTGCACTTGGGATTGCTGTTCTTTTGGCAGACTGGTCATGAGCCTAATTCCTGGAGAAAACCGTGGGACAAGGATGGGTATAATTTATTTTTGAGCCGCAGACCAGCACACACTCTCAATTAGCTTCGTTTCAACGAGAAAGATTTATTCATCGGTCGGACTTCATCAGCCATTAGCCATCAGTGTGCGCACACAAAAACAGCCATCTGATGGCTGCAATGGCTTGTGCGCAACCTGTCTATTCTACCACAACTCTTACTGTCGCAAATTTGATCATACACTGTTTTAGTAACTTTCCGAAACTGTGACAATCCATGATAGTACTTCCTATGATCTGCGAATTATTGCTCATATAGTGTTTTCCTTCACCGTGCTTCTGCATGATTCATTGCCCTCTTTGCATCGAGATATGGCTTCACGTGGGAGTTATTTCAGAATTTTTCAGGGTAGTGTAGACGAGTCTCATCTATGCAATGGAATTGTCAGAAGATTCAATTTTTCCGTGGCATTTTTCGGCAAATCGATTTTGAAGTTCCTACTTGAAGCTTGGGGGTGCACATCGCGATCGAAACAAACTGTGCCTGCCGTGCTTGTAGTACCGGCTTTCCCACATCAAGTTCAAACCGGTACCCACAAAACCATGTTGTTCGTCAAGAGATGCTGTAGTATTTCGATCAATTCGGCCGAATTTTCGGGAATCAAAGAAATCCGATAAATCGACAATAAATGAAAAGGCACAACACGAATCTGTCCCAACCAGGCGGCCCAGTCATTACCAGCCTACCTACGAGGAGCAACAATGCGGCGAGCACGTTGCCGTAGGCAGCTGGTACTTCTCGTTTTATGTTTCTCCTTTTCTGTTATTCTGGACTCATTTTAACGCAGCTCGAAAAATTCCACGGGATCTGAATCCACTTTTGTGAACTCTGTCTCCTCAAAATTTTCAAAAAGTGCGTGGGAGGCATATATTGGGTTCTCCAATTCAAGAATTGATGGAATAGCACAGAGTTCTATTGTCTCGAGATAGAACAATGTTGTAATGTCAGCGGCCTAGAATATGACACCAATTCACAGAGGATTCGGGGAGCATCTGATCCCAGAAAAAATGAAAAGTTGGATTTCGGTTGATTTTGATCGAATCGTTGCAAAGGTGTGCTATTTGAGCTATCACTTTTGGCATCTTCAAGGCTCACTTTTGTTACTCATCGCATGCAGACTAGACTGATGACGAGTCTAACACATTTCAATCAAGCCATTATGGAGTTCTGGGTGCGGGCCCCATTCCGAAGCTGCGACGTCAGCGCAACTAGGATAGTACTGTACCAGTCTGCCTGCAGCAACGTGCGGATTTTCTGAGACATTTTGGGCAACGGCATCGTTTTTGAGTCAGAGGAGGATCTGACATGTACCGCGGGGTGCTGGATGCGATGCGCGAAGCCCTGCAGTGTGAAGCGCTGGAGCCAGAAAGATCTTTGCCCGCACACGTGTTGTGTCAAGCTTGATCTTGCTTGATCTTGCTTGATCCGGCTCGATATGCACAACACGGCTCGATCTGGCTGCCCGGCGTTTTCACTGGGTTTCACATCCGACGAAGTGACGAAGTATGTGAGGGCTCTTGGATTGCTCATAATGCATGGCGTCGGTGGACACCCAAACCCGATGCATTATGCTCCGAAGGTGACAATAATCCAGGGTCAATATTGGCAAGCCGGTCATCGCTATCTCCACCCCGTCGCCCCGTCGGCGTCTGCGGAGTTCTCGCAAGGTGGGAGGGGGAGAGGTCGAAATGCGTGGGTGGATATACGCGCATTGCCTGCATAATGGTTTTCACGGGACTGGGCTGGGGCATTGGGAACTCCGCACGTGTCGATGTTGCCACGCTAGGCTTCATCTGTTCCTGTGTGACGAAGTTTGGATTGAAAGGTACAATACCAGTGACCCTGAAGGCTGCGCGTACTGTTGACTCGTCGAAGGCTTCAATATACGCCGGTGCCCAGACAGAAAGAAATTCCACCTTTGACACTTCGCGCATCTTCTCGGTCTCAAACGCGATGATCTTCGATTGCCAGCACGACTTCATCTTCGCGAAACACACGACATCGAGCCCCTGCAAGGCGTGGGTGCAATGTGGGGGATACCCAAGTAGGATGATATTGTTTTTTCTGGGCGAAATTGACGAATTTCTCCGTGTAGTGCGAGCTATGGCCATCAAGCAGAAGCACACGGGGAAGTCCATTGGCCTCGGCCTTGGTCGCTGGGTCAAAGACCTTCGTAAGCCACAGGAACCCGAGCTCCCCATTTGTCCACCGATTGGTGGATTTGGCAATACTGCGTGTGTCGGAGCCAGTAAAACAGCCTCTGGCGCGACGACTTCGGTCCGTCATAGAGTAAAACAGTGCCGCAAGCGGAATTTTTTGAGGTATCAGCAAGAAGTTGAGGTGATTTTTGGGAGTCAGATAGGCTTCATGTGCTTGGAAATTGATTCAAAAATGCTCCGCTAGCGCTAGGCCCCGAAATCTGCCGGAAAATGGGCTGGGGAGGAAAATTTGAATATTTTTGACCTAAATATCGGTCCGTGATAGAGTAAAACAGCCTCCAGAAGGCCAATTTTCATAGAGTAAATCAGTCATAATTTTGGTAAAACGGCGGAGGTAGTTAGTAGGTAGTGTCCGGGGGCCTGGCAGTGCGCGATACCTCGGGCGGATAGCTAGCGGAGGTTGAACATTCGGCTTCTCGGCAAATGGCATGCCCGCAAATACATAGACTGCTGTGTCACACCGCGAAAGCTATGAAACCTCGTTCCTCTGCCTTCACTCTCCCATCCTACATCTTGGACGTCGCACCGGACACTGTCTGTCACTGGAATTCCACAGACAGTGTTGGTGGTGTTCCGCAAACACGTGCGATCGTGGACCGTGTGATCACTCTAAATCAAGCCGCACGTAATAAAATGGAGTTCACCGAAGCTAGAAGGTGATTGAGGTCGTGTCTCGGAATAGATCTGAGAAAAACACTGGACCAAATTAGTTGGGCCCAAAGCGAAGGCTGCAGTGGATGAGAAAGAAAAGGTGAATTAAGGTGATGGTAAACACGCACATACTGATAAGAGAGACCTGGTTAATACACGAGGTACGTGATGTGGGCGCGAAAGAAAGAGAGATTGTGCAAGATGCGTTTCCTTAGTACGGAATTTGAGCGGTTGATCGGGTAGGTCGAAAATAACCTTGTGGCGTCCAAATCCCTGAACGTAATTCTGATGCGCCCGCTAGCTTCCGGACCCCAGAAATGAAATCGGAAATGGGATGGACATACGGGAGCAGCCGGGCGGAGAGTGGGAGAAAAAGAAGTATGTAAACATGCGCACATAAAATCACATCTGCTTACAGCTCTTTGCGGTACAACAGGCGCGGAGCGTTTTTTTTTATTTTGGAACTTTTTGACTAGGACAGTCGCTACAGATTCAATCCTCGTCCGATTCCTTTGAAAATATGCTCATTAGAATCACGCTAAAAATCCGCAGCGAATGGTGTCTTACGATTTTTGATGCCATCAAGAAATAAACTTTTCATCATTTTCAGCATGTTTCCACATAGGACAGCTGTAACTTTGGTCACAGCTCTTGGATTGACCTAATTCTCGGATATGCTATACATATTCATGGTATTTACATAATGGGACCCTTGTGGCAAGTTTCATGGGCATATTACCTAGATAGGACACTGTGCATTGGGACAGTGAAATTATGCCCCACAAAAAAAGTACAATATGAAGTCAATTTTGACTACATTGACTATCGCAGTATACAATTATTTAGGTAATATGCTGAAAGACATTGTGTAAAAAAGCCAGGTTGATTGAGCATCAGAAATCAAAGTTACAGCTGTCCTATGCTGGGACATGTTGAAAATGATGAAAAGTTTATTTCTTGATGGCATCAAAAATCATAAGAGACCATCCGCTGCGGATTTCCAGTGCGATTGTAATGCGCATATTTTCGAAGGAATTGGATCAGAATTGAACCTGTAGCGACTGTCCTAGTTGCAAAGTTCTAAAATCAAAAAAAAAAACACTCCGCGCCTGTTGTACCGCAAAGAGCTGTAAGATACGAGTAATAATATTACAAAGAGGGTAACGCGTAGTAAAGCCGCAGCACGCGCCTGCGTGGAGACCCCATTTCGAGAGAAGTGCTGTTATTTCTTGATGTAGAGAGGCTGTTCACGTCAATGTCAAGAGTGTATGAATGCGGCGTGTCCGCGGACATGGTGGAAGAGAGAAGGCAGAGATCGACAAAAAAAAAAAAGACAAGCAAATCTGATCCGTTGAATGCGCGGCAGGTGGAGTTCGAAAAGACTTCAGACATGCTTAATTTTATAAAGACAGAGATAAAGAGGGTGATCATGATGGGTGCTGCGTGGTGAAGCCGCAGTCTGCTGCTGTGTGGAGAACCCATTTTGAAAAAAGCTATCCCATGTCTCGAGTTGGTGAGGCTGTCCATGGCAGTGTCAACGGAGCTATCAGTGGAAGTCAAGAGGCAGCCAATCTGCTAAGCGAGCACACAGATCAACACACGTGCTGAGGCCCTCCCTCCTCCAAATCGGGAAGCAACTCCGGAGGCGACGTACCTCATTCCAACCATCAGTGGTCTCAAACTACTCAAGGAGCACCTTAGAGCATGTCTAGATGATACATTGACTTGCCTCTTGGTGGAAGTGAAGGGTGGATAAAAGGCGCCAACGGCGGACTCGGCATGAAAGGGAAGACAAAGATCGACGAAAGAGGAAAGAAGCTGATCAGCTGATTGCGAACATGGCTGAATTTGAAAAGGTTTCAGACGGACAGACGTATTATAAAAAAACAAGTGCTCGGGGGACCGCGGAGCGGTCCGCCTCCCCCTTTATTGATCAGAAATGCGAAAAAACCCTTAGAAAACAAATAATAAGATCAGTCGGACGGACAGAGAGACATAACTTAATTTACTATGCAAAGGGAGATGTACAGTGGTATCGATGAGGTTTAGGGCCGTGCAGTGCAATCTTGTGTTTTGTAGATACCCCTAACGAAAATAGGTTTTTAAATCTTGCTATCTCGTGTGGTCGAGCTTTCAGAGAAACTTTCTTTTGTTGCGAGGCAATAATGATGCAAGCCAAAACCATTAAAAACCTCATGAAATTCATGAAAATTTCAAAATTCTAATTGAAGTGATTTGGCCAACAGCCCACACAATGCCGGCAATTCTATTTTGCCAGTATGTCTATTTTTATAAAATTACGCCTGTTTGAAGCCTTAAAGCGCTCGGGGGACTGCTCCCTCCCCCTCCCCCTTACAGAAATTCAAAAATGTAAAAATCCTGGATTTACAGGCGTTTGCATGACAAAACAGATAAGAAAATCAGTCGGACGAACGGAGAGACATAATTTGCTATGTACAGTGGTATAAATGACTGAGGGAAATGCCTCAGGGCACACATCATGCAGAGATCTCGCGTCACTGCAAAATATTCTATGGCGCAAGCAGGTGTCCCCAAATCCCAACGCCAAAGTAAATTCAAAAGTACTTTTTGAGATCTTCCTTTAGATCTGGCGAGCAAGTCGTTGCTGATGCAGTCGGCGTTTCTTAGGTACGCCGAAATGGTCGTAATAGTTTTAAATTTTGCTATGTGCACATCACCAGCTGCCACCAAAATTCATGGGCTCAATTGGGCGGAGAAAAATTTTGGCATGCCTGCTTTTGTAATTTTTTCACCCGCATGCGGCCAAATTCACCCAGAACCATTTTCTCAGCTCACTCATGTTGATTTAAATTGAAATCCTTCTAGGAGATCACACTTGTTAGATGGACAGTAAAACTGAGCCCACAAAATTTCAAATGAAATAGCAAATAAATTCAAGTCATTGGCGCCAGTCAAAATGCCTCAACGCTGACACTCCAAACCGGCGCCAATAATCTATGTTTGCCTGCACCTATAAAAGTGTACACAATATGCCAATCACCAGCCCCGGCAAACCGGCGCTTGAATGAGCATTTAAGTGGAGTTTGGCATTGTGTACACTTTTATAGGCGCGCGCGGCACCTTTCGTTGTGCTGGGAGCCATCTGTCAATGTTAGCACCGAGGCAGTGTCTGCCAAAGTTTGTTGGATTGGTGACGTGGTGCCGGCCAAGGAATGTTGATTGGCTGTAGGCCGGCAGACTCGGGAGCCTGACAATCACCGACGGCAAGCTGCTGGGCAGGGAGGCATCAGCGGAGATTGAGTGGAGCTTAAAAAGCTTCAGACGGATGGACAGGCTTAATTTTATAAAGAGGGAAAGAGGGAGAATAAAGAGGGAGATAAAGAGGGAGCAGAGCGATTATAAAGAGAGTGAAGTGATTGATGATTAGCTCCGCGCCGGGGAATCCGATGATCGCCTCCAGTTGACAGCAAGGCCGAAAGGCACGCGCCGCGGCCTGAGGCAGTGCAACAGCAATCGCTCTTGTACCGGAACCACCATGTCCCTTGTGCCAGAACCACCATCAACTCTTGTCGAAACCTATGGCAGACTCCAAAGTCAATCCGGGAGCACATTTAACCACACTCAATCCGGGGGCACATTCAACCAGGTAGCGGGGAATGTCAACTATGTGACAGGGAACTTGATTCAATCTCGTGGATAAAACGGCGAGCTTAACGTTAGATTCTCTGTTGCGCAGCACCTAATTTTCACACTGCAGGAATCAGTTTACTCCAACGAAACATCGCCGGCGACGCATTACATAACTCCGAACAACGTTTTCCCCCTCCGCTGTGCCACCCAGACACCCGAACCGCGGTGCAAAGTACAATCCAGGTCTGGGCGGCAGACCGAGATCATCAAGCGCCGAGTGTTATGTGGCTGTACGGCCCGGCAGGCGCTGGAAAGTCTGCCGTTGCGCAAAGCATGGCAGAGAATTGGGCTGCGGACAACCTGCTCGCCGCCTCCTATTTCTTTGCGCGATGGCGAGCAGGGGGTAGTTCCGGGAAAACCCTATTCCCAACCATTGCCCTCAATGGCTATGGTCCAATAATAAACCACTCAGATGCAAAATTAAGCCAAACATGTTGTGCGTAGATTTGGCCAAAATGAGCCAAAATGACTTGCTGAGTATTTGGCCTATTTTCACCCATACAAGCGGTCGACGGCGCTTCGCGCCGTCTCCCACTTTTGAGAGGCCACTCCTTTTGCTAATATGGAATTTCTGCTGCTCATTCAAAGAAAATTCTGCCTTCTCAGCCAAAACTTGATGGACTTCCGATCGTAATAGTTTAGTGTTCCGAGTCGGCACGTCGGCTTTCGGGACGGAGCTGAAATTGTCACATGCCGATTGGTTAGTTAATGTTAGCCAGAGTGTACCGAAGGTGACGGAGCTTGAAGCTCGTATATAACCCTATGGGGGTAAAGGCTTCGGATGGATACAGCTTTTACTCTCTTTTTAAAAAATAGCGCGTGTCTGTCCGTCTGCAGTTTAAATAGACGCCTTTGAAGTCCTTTTTGACACCGTGAGTGGGTGGAATTCTAAACTTTGAAGATCTACCAATTGAAGTCAAAATTCAAGTAGAAAGAGTGGATGCAAGGGCCGCGAAGCGGCGAAGCAGCCACCGATAAATCTTCAATGCCCTGCAAACTTAGGTTCAAATTGCCATCATTTCATCTCCTGAGAGATGATCTTCCCATCCAGCCCAGGTTGAACCTCGAGATCGACCTTCCGCGATGCCGTCCCGCTTGTAATTTTTTAAGGTGAAGCGGAAGCGCTGCCTGGGAGAAAGTTTTTTTTAACCATGGAAAAATTTCTGAGTTGCAAAGAGTTGTTGGACGGCAGGAAGAACAAACATTGACAAAAGAGGTTAAATGAAGCGGAGAAAGCCGGGCCGAGTATGCGCGCTAAATTGAGGCAGAACAGAACTGCGGACATTGCGTGACGAATGATAAAGCTTCAGACAGGCTTAATTTCAGTTAATTTTATATAGAGAGAGAAGAGATACGTGGGTTGTCGAGGTTGCGCTTGAAGCGTGCAGTTACCGCCGCGGCAATTCTCTAAGCGCTCAGATGAATCGCTGATGGTAGTGTACTAACTTTGTTTCAAATAGACTCAGGGGCTCAGTGAATCTAGATGAATGGGAGCTTTGGCGTTAAATCATTGGCCGTCGGAGTTGCATTGGCCGTCGGAGCTGCATTGGCCGTCGGAGCTGCGCCGCGGCGATCTGTCAACGTTGCGCGATCTGTCAAACAGTGCGGCGTGATCGAGATCCAAAGGTTTGGGGCTGATGGTGAGCAAAATCTTAAAGAACGGTTAATCATTGGCCGTCGGAACTGCGTTGGCCGTCGGAGCTGCGTTGGCCGTCGGCGATCTGCCAACGTTGCGCGATCTGTCAAACAGTGCGAGGAGCGTGATCAAGATCCAAAGGTTTGGGGCTGATGGTCCAAAAGCGGAGTTTAAAAGCTTCAGACGGGCTTAATTTTATAAAGAGAGAGACATCAGCCTCTTAACCTTGTTCATGCTGGTAGAATTGTGTGGCACATACTTTAAATATGCTCTCAGGACACCCCAGCCATCCCAAGCGTGTAAATGGCCGTGTGTTCAAACAATTTTGGCCGTTTGAGGCAGAATGACGTGAAATCAAATTAATCCATTTATCGAGCACATACACACTGATTTCAAAGCCGATGATTGCGTGAAGGGAGCCCAGTAAAATAATTAACCGTTCTTTAAGCAAATGGCTCCTCGGCTGTGCTATTTCTCCATATATCCCTTGTCTTTTCGTCCTGCTCTCTGCATCTTCTGTGTTCAACTCCTTTCAGACTGCATTTTGCTGTACTGTAGCCTCCTGGAACACAGCCTAATTTGACTTGAACACGCATCGGCTTTCCCTCAAATTCAAAATGAAGCCAGTTCTGCACGACAAATTTAAACTCTCCCAGCCCAACACGGCATGGACTCGGCCATCAGAACCGTGTACTTGACCGAATTCTTTATCTCACTCCTACAGTTTGCCTACAGTGACGACTCAGAATGGTTGATTTTAAATTCCCCATGGAGCGCGAGGGCTTTCACCTCTCCCAGCCCAACACGGGATGGGCTCGGCCATCAGCAACATGTGCACCAGGCACATCACGGACTGGAAACATAAGTGACAACTCTCAATTCAGAGCTCCACCGCCAGGTTCAAGGCAGGTATTCAAACTCGCATTTTTTGGGATTGCCCTTCGAATTCTGAGCAAGACTGTCGACCCAGAATTGTTGATTTTAAATTCCCCGTGGAGCGCGAGGCCTAGACTCTTGAACCACCTTAATACAAGTGTTCGATGCTGAACCGATACCAAAGCATATTCCGGCGCCCGCAGACTTGGTTCGATGAGTCGTCTGAGTTACCGCTGGCGCCAACAACACGTATTAGAACTTCATTATAATGAATATCTATTATTGCTATTTGCAAAATAGTTGGCGGTCACACGTTTTGATCGAACAAACGCCACTCGAACATCCCAACTCGTGCGGGCCATAACTCGATGAATACTGCTCAGAACCATATGATTGTATAGGCAAATCGAACCGTCCCATCGAGCTCTAGGACGCCCCGGGATCAGTTTTGCGATATGGTGACCTTCTCGTCGACCTCGCTGGTGGGGCTGTTTCTGGAGTGTGTGAGCCACAGCGATGGAGAATGCGGGTTTTCGGGTGGTTTGAGTGCTCGGTAGGGGTCTTATGGACACCAGGGGGGGCGCCCCATGAGTTCTGGGCCCCGATATGTTCCTTGAACGTACGGTAAATGATGCAACTTATTTCACAGAGTGCTTTCGTTCTTTGCACGGCTGCTTTGTGCTCAAACCTACACACAGACAGCTCCTGAATCAATTTTCATACTCTCAGGATATAATTTATTTCCGTGTTATATAGTGAGCATTATCAGCGGGAATAAAATATAATAAAATGGAATATTGTGGAACACCCATTCTCTTGTACCAATTGCACTGCGCCCATCTTACATCTTTCCTCAGCCAAGGAGAAAGCCTAGTGTTGTCATCTGAGCACAAATTTTGACTGGAGAGACAAGAGAGGCAAGAAACTGTGAGTGCATAACCTGGGAATTGAGTGAGTACGGGATAGTGGCCCAGTACGGGCGTCTGACTTGAACACATACCTCAAAATTCTTGGGGAGCCCTCCCTGGCATCCATAAGACCCCTACCGAGCACTCAAACCACCCGAAAACCCGCATTCTCCATCGCTGTGGCTCACACACTCCAGAAACAGCCCCACCAACGAGGTCGACGAGAAGGTCACCGTATCGCAAAACTGACCCCGGGGCGTTCTACAGCTCTATGGGACGGTTCGATTTGCCTATACAATCATAGGGCTCTGAGCAGTATTCATCGAGTTATGGCCCGCGCGAGTTGGGATGTTCGAGTGGCATTTGTTTGATCAAAACGTGTGACCGCCAACTATTTTGCAAATAGCAATAATCAAAGTACTTGTGTGCGGAAATCTCTGTACAAGTATTTCTGAAGTTCAAATACGCGAAAATGAAAGGAATATTTCGCTGGGCTTGGAGAATGCCGGTTCTTGCAGTAAAATCCCGAGTCTAGCCGACTGGGATGGATAGCGTGCTTGATTATTGAACGACAATCGCGATTGGAACCACCCAAAATTCGTGAGAAAGAGACTGGGCTGAAGATCGGAATTATTTGCAAAGACAACGGCGGCGAGTACACCTCAGACGAATACGAGGCGTACCTTGAAGCTGAAGGCGTTGTCCATCAGACTACGGCCCCACATAGCTCACAGCAAGGTGGCATAGCTGAGCACACGCTCGAGGAAAGTGCTCGCGCAAACTTGGCTGAGGCAAATCTTTCTATTGGGTTTTGGGCCGACGCCGTTGCTTATGGAGCTTACACGCGAAATTTCTGCCCAACGCGTTCCTCTTTGGATGGACGCATGTGGGGGACACCGACCTCGGAATCCTGGTCCCTCACTTGTGAAAGTGGAATGGGTACCAATGTTTTGGCCCTGATGCATGGTAATCGAGGAAGTCCGTGTTCCAGGAAAGTTGTAGAGAATTTAACCGCCGCCTTTGGCCAGAATAAATATTTTCCTCGGAGTCACATGGGGGTGGGAACACCAACCTCGGAATCCTGGTCCCTCACTTGTGAAAGTGGAATGGGTACCGATGTTTTGGCACTGTTGCATGGTAATTGAAGTAGTCCGTGTTCTAGGAAAGTTACAGAGAATTTAACCCCCGCCTTTGGCCAAAATCAATATTTTCCTCGGGGTCACATGCCATTGACCTCAGTTTGAGTGACTAGTGAATTAAACGGTCAGCTAGGTCACTTTTCTGAGGCAGCTAGTAGTCTGTCAAGGGACGTCAGTAAAGGAGTTTTCAAGTCATTGCATAGATATTGACCTCAGTTTAAATGCTTGGCGAATCAAATGGCCTGCTGGGCCACTTTTCTGAGGCAGGGTCTGTCAAAGGACGTCAGTAGAATAGGTTTCTAGTAATTGTATAGGCATTGACCTCAGTTTGAGTGACTCCTTGAAGTCTTTGCCGGTTTTGGTCGGGTGCCATAGGACATTGAGCGGCGCTATAGGCGCGAAGATGGTGGAGCGGTCGTACTTGTAGCGGAAAAGGCCCTCGACAAACAGTCCGCTGGGGTTAGGGAAACGAAAATTAATCAAATCGTCCTCGTAGCCCTTGATGTCGGCGTCAGGACCTGTTTCGGCGTTCCAAATGTCGATAAGAGCACGGCAGATTTGACCTGCGTTACTGCTCGCCGAGGCTGCGCCGAAAGGGTAGCAGTGGTCGAGGAAGAAACCACCGTTGAACGCGACGACGAGGTATGGCTTGTGATCCGGGAGGACCGGGCAAGTCCTGTGGAAAGCCTTGATGTCGAAGGCGCAGGCACGAGCACCGCTCGGGCTTCCGCGATCTGCGAATGTGGCGTGTGAGCGGAAACAAAGGAGGGACGGCCATGGATCTGGCACGAGATAATCGCAAAACGAGGTGCGAGATATGTACGGCGCAATGGGCGCGAAGGGGAGGGCCAGCGCAATGAGCGCAAAAGGGGAAGGCCAGCGCAATACGCGCGAAAGGGAAAGGGCCAGCGCAATGGGCGCGAAAGGGAAGGCCAGCGCAATACGTGCGAAAGGGAAGGGCAGCGCAATACGCGCGGAAGGGAGGGCAGGCGCAATGCGCGCGAAAGGGAGGGCAGGCGCAATGCTCGCGAAGGGAGGGCAACGCCAAAGGCGCGACAGGGAGGGCAGCATAATGTGCGCGAAAGGGCAGGGCCGTGGATGCGAAAATAATAAAGGGAACTGATAACGAAAACATAAGTGGTATGAGCGGGCTTACCAGTTTGGCAATGTCGAGCGCGAAATCGAATTTTGTCGGGAAATCCGCTTTATCGATGAAGGAGTTGACCGCAGGTGTCCCGGAAATCTTGTCTCCTTTGGATAGATTTCTGCAAACCCGCTTCTTCGGCTCCTCGCCCGGGCCTTGGTCTTGAACGGAGACAATCAGAGATGAGCAGTAAAAAGGACCGCGGCAAATCGCCTCCATCTCCGAAGAGGTGAAGGGGCCCGACATGCGGCCTTTCACCAACTCTTCCTCCAAATACTCACGGACGACGTCGGGGTTTGCTGCAACGGACGAATGGTTTTCGATGATGATATTATGCTGCAACTTTGGGAGGCGTCCGAGGGGAAAGCCGCCAGTAAGATTCTCGACCAAGCGTGGGTAGGCGTTTATCAATTATGCTTTAATAAAAGACGTTTGAATTCCGCGGTGTTATAAGGGTGAATGATCCGGGTGTAAAGTTCGTTGTGAGCGTGGTTTGCGGGTTCGAGAATCGGGGCGGCGGCAGACAGAAGAGCGGAGGTCTGGATAAACAGTTTGAGTGAGCGAGGAGTGAAGAAGAGGATGATCAAGAAATTTATTCGGAAACGGGCGGTCAAGGTAGGAACGCGCCGTCACGAACGCGGGTGCAGCGGCGGTGTAGGGAGAGGGCGGGATGGTCTCCTCCGCATAAGCTGCAGATGTGCAGTCTTTCGCTAGTGTGGGAGTTGATGTCGCAATTGCGGTCGGGGAAAATGTTGTAGCTGACACAAATTTCCCTTCTCCTGTTGCCGTCGAAGGGCCGCGCGGTCCGTAGGGCGTTGTCTTCGTAGAAAGGAGAAGTGCGGGGTTCGGTCCTCGAAGTCGGTGTTTGCCGCCGGATGTTGCCTGACTGTGTGAGAGCCCGAGCAGATGGCGCATGTGGGGAGCGACGGTCACGAAAGGAATCACGCCCAGAGTTGCGCGAGTCGCGCCCTCGGTCGCGGCTTCGATCGCGCCCACGTTCGCGGCTCCGGTCGCGTCCTCTGTCCTGGCTTCGATCGCGGCCGATGTTGCGGTCGGTGTCCCGCCCGCCGTTGCGTCCGCCTCGTCCGCCGTCGCGTCCTCCATCGCGTCCGTGGTCGCGTCCACCGTCGCGTCCTCCGTCGCGCCAGTCGTCTCGGCCGCGAGGTCCGAGATAGTCGTCCTCGCGCGGCGCCACGCGTTGTCTGGAGTTGGAGGAAGAAGGGGCGACGTCCGAGAGTTTGACGTCGGGCTTCGGCAGAAAGCTTAAATATGTCAAGTGCTCCCTGGCCAGCTTTGCGATCACTGTTCTCCGGGTAGTCGTAAATCAAGCTGGCTGTGAGCGAGTTTTCTCCGACGTGGGAAACACGGAGTCCCCACGCCGTAGTCGCACAGGGCTGGAAAAACTCGAGAAGCTCACCAAGGTATTTTTCCCACTCCAAAAGTAGTCCACAATACGATTTTAGTTGGATGGAACTGATGCACATTTGAACCCGCAATGTTCGCCGCAATCCTGCCATTTTTAGCAAAAATGAGCGAAAAATGGCCAAAAATGCTAAAAATGACCAACTTCGAACACATATTGCGAGCCCAAAAATGTTCCAATTCTGCTGAACTAAAATGTGAAAGAGGTTCATTTTACAAGTACTTTCATGCTATCATGATCATTGTGTGTTATCATGCATATCTGTAAAGTCGATTTTTCAGAAAACCCCCATTTATTTTATTACGGGACATACAAACAGGTGTGATATGGTTTAAATCATGTTAACCATCCTAAAATTCCTCAAAGGTTATGGTAGAATTTTATTTGAAGTGATTCCGCCCAGGAATGAGCCCACACGACCCGGCTCATTACTTTTTGCCGCCACTGTATAGCGCACAACAAAGGGAGGGCCCAATAATACAGTACGCAGGACCGGCTGATTCCAGAGCAGCGAGAATTAACTCGAAAGTTGTCAACTTGAAGTATTGACCTTTTCTCCTCATTTATGGGGAAATTAAGTCGAGCTACATTATCAGTGCCTTGTAATGGGGTGGGACGTGGTTGCAATGAACTTGAAGTGCCAAGGATAATTGCCCGTTCATGTACGTAGATGTATGAATTTTGGCCCATGGTTGGCGGTAGTTTCATGATAAATCACCGTTGGTTCGTGACCAAGGCAAACAGGCAAGATTTACTTCTAATCTGTTTTGCTCGGAGATGATACAGTGCAAATGGAATGAATGGGAAAAAATAAAAGACAGATAGCCAACCCTGTTTTGATTTATATGAGCGCAAGCGCGAGCTGGCCCAGCTACTGAGCGGGAGGGTGGGATTTGGCGGGGTCCATTACGGCCGACTTTGATAGCCGTCGACAATGGCGATCCCATCAGTTCGGGAATCTTTTTGATGGGATCGAGTTTTACCCATCGACTCTCCCCTAACCGACCGCTCGTGCCAACCAAACACGGCCAAAGCCGCCGGATCGATCATGGCCGATGCTCGTTCTTATCAATGTATGTACTTATGCCTTCACTGCCATCGCTTTTTATACCTTAGTAAACATGTGAAAAATGACTGTAAGGTCTGAATGTCGAATTAAACAAGCTAGAGGCTCAATTTCCAGGTTAAATAATAGACAGGAGAGAGGGTTACCCTGTCTAACTACACTAGTGACGATAAAAGGTTTTCTCATTTCGCCGTTGACCATCACAATTGTCCCGGCATTTGTGTAAAAAGTTTTAATGGTGTTGCAAAATTTGGGTGGGAACCCCATATGTTGAAGGACACTCAGCAGGTAGGTGTGGGTAATTCGCTCGTAAGCATTTTCCCGATTCAAGGCCAGAATAATGCCGTTCTCCTCTGCGACTTGTGCATAGCTCAGGAGGAATTTTGTAAGCTTGACCTGATCCTCAATTTTTCTCCCTTTCATAAATCCAGCTTGGTTGGGATGCACAAGAGATGGTGCTACATTCATTAACCGCATGAGGAATACGTCAACAAGGGCCCCGGTGACCCGTGACTGTATATGGATTTGAATGAAAAAATTACAGTAATGTTTTTCGTGATTTAGAGGCCCTGAACTCGAGCTATAAGCTACGTGGAAGAGGGAAGTTCTTGCGAAGCAGCTTTGTCCGCGGGGAGTGCGATCGTGAGGCCAGTGTCGATGATGATGTTCTGATGGCGGGCGGGCGGGATGCGGCGGGATGCTTTCGGCGCGTCCCGCCTATTGAAACGCCTTCAACGGTCTGCCATTTGAAACGCGTGACTTGGAGATCGAGGGATTTCGCGGAGAGAGGACCTTTTCATCCCATTCGGCCATGCTTGTGTTGAGGTTGCGTTCCGGAGTTGTTTGCCAAAGTAGTTCATTGTAGTCAAAATACTTTGGATGCTCGAAATTATCCGTATATAGCAGTGGCGGAAAGGACCTCCAGGACGCCCTCCACATTTTTGTTCCAATTACTCGTCGCGGAGTCTCAGGGTGCTTGCAACTTCGTCTATGGGCATCTTACCGCGGAAATTGGGACAAACCTTGATGGGAGTGATCAGATCAGTTCACGACTTACTCGGATGATTCTCTTCGACTTTATTTGCCCTTCTGGCCTAATCCGCTTGCCCCCAAAGATGATATCGTCTCAAAAATGCATTCCTCACCGCTAATGAACCACCAATATCCACTTAACACCAGTATTTACCGAGGCCCATTGGTTTGTTGACTTTTCAACGAAATTTCCACCTTCATCCCTGATATGTTGGCAGATAATTTGGGTCCCGAACGACACTAGTATAGTTTGTACGGCATGTGCAAGAGACTCCCAGATAGACTTAATAATCGTGAAAATAACTCCACAGGGCACTGAAAATTGGCACATATATATTTGACAGTAACAGGATCAATGTCCGGATCAATTGGGATAGACCGGCGGACTCGGCACATACAAATACTTTCGAAGTCGGTTTTGCTGGCTGCAGGCAACCTTAGTTGGACGCAGAAAATGTTGTCATGCTTCAAATGACATGTTGCAGGCAGGGAGATGCCTTGGCGATATAGTTGCAAGCACCGGTGGAGGGGGGATTTACCGTCATGCACGCGAACAAAAGTTGCTGACGTTCTGCAGCTTTCAGTCAAATTGTAGTAGAATTTCGGTGGTTTACACCCAAGTTGCATGGAAATACTTTTTACGCCATAAAATAAGAGTATTTTTTTACACAGTATCTCGCCCATGCATCTGCCTGGTTGTGTCCAGTTTGTGGAACGACGTCTGGAAGATTCCTGGTCGGAAGAGACGAGCACCAGAAGGGATAAAAAGGTGAGCGAAGGGGCGAATGAAAGCATTAGCATCGAATGTCAGACCGCCAAATTTTGTGCACCGCTCACACCAAAAATGCTGCCTCTTACAGCCAATGGCAGTACCGAAGACGCGAACGAGAAAATTGCCGTTTTGGGCAAACTTTGATCCCCACGACCGATTCGTTCAAATCTCCATGAGTTTTTGACGGACTGAGCTGAAATATAGCTAGATAATTCCGACTAATTCGCGCGCAATTAGTGATAGAAAAAAATCCAGAAAAATATCATATTCTTCCATCCTCCAGCAGTTGAGGTTCTTCCAGCCATGAATTCCGACTAGCAAGCCAGGTTCTTACTCAGACGCGCTGATTTCCGGGACAGGGTGCTTAGACATGTATCGAGTGAGGTGATAGAGCCAAAATTTCAATTTTTTCACTTCCTGCCCTTCATGCCTCCAAATTAGCCTCAAATAGGAGACAAAGACAGTGAACTGGAAGAATTGAACTGTTTCTGAGGTTGTTTGATGCATCTGGAAGGGTGGGGCTTGGGAAGACGAGAATGTAGTGGTGGTCGAGAAAGAAACACGTGTGTCCACAGCGACCCAGTTGATGAAATGACGGCAACATATGATGGTGACCAAGAACAGACGCGACGCGTCCCAATTACCACGTACAACACGCGCCTTTTTTGGGATTTCACTCTTTATGAATATAGAGGAGTGTAATACGATCATCTCAGTTGTTTGTTCCTCTTCATTTGAGACAGAAATTATGTGAGTAGACCAAATCAGTCTTGGCTATACAGAATTGAAGAGCAGGAAGTGAAAATTTTATATTTTTGGCTCTATGACCTGACTCTATATGTATCTAAGTACCCTGTCCCAAAAATCAGTGCGTCTGAGTAAGAACCTAGCTTGCTAGTCGGAATTCATCGCTGGAAGAGTATGGCGTTCAAAGTGCACATTTAATAAATCTCTATAAACTTTCGTGTTTTTGCACTTTCCTCTACATAAATTGCGAAAATGGCACATTTCCTCTACTTATGAGACTAAGAATACATTCAAGAGAGAGAGAGGAAAACATGGTAATTTCCTCTATATATAATCACTGGATACTGACTTCTGTTACATCTATTGACAAGTTTGTGATCTCTCTATACATTTTGATTGACATCTCTATACAAATGTATTGACTCATTATTTCCTCTCTATACAAATTTTCAACAACTTTCCTCTCTCAACAAACTTTTTTTTGGGGTCAAGTTTTTTTCTCTCTCTGAATTCAAGTCGATAAGACAAGTTAATTATTATCGTTATTACTACTCATTCCTAATGCAATTATGGTACAAGAAGAATGTAGGTTCATGGGTCAGGCGGCCACACGAACGAGGCAGTCTCCTCACAATGAATGTGTCATGCAAGCTGAAGGCGCCAGTTTGCGCACAGCTGTTGATATATGGCCCCATGCCGTGGTGTCGTCCACGCGCAAGTGCACCTGCAGCCGCCTAACCCATGCACCTACATTCTTGTACCATAATTGCATTAGGAACAAGTAGTAATAACAATAATAATTAGCCTGTCTTTCGACTTGAGTTGAGAGAAAGAAAAAATTTGACCCCAAAAAAAGTTTGTTGAGAGAGGAAAGTTGTCGAAAATTTGTATAGAGAGGAAATAATGAGTCAATACATTTGTATAGAGATGTCAATCAAAATATATAGAGAGATCACAAACTTGTCAATAGATGTAACAGAAGTCAGTATCCAGTGATTATGTACAGAGGAAATTACCATGTTTTCCTCTCTCTCTCTCTTGAACGTATTCTTAGTCTCATGAGTAGAGGAAATGCACCATTTTCACGATTTGTGTAGAGGAAAGTGCAAGAACACAAAAGTTTATAGAGATTTATTAAATGTGCACTTTGAACGCCATAGAAGAGCCTCAACTGCTGGAGGATGTAAGAATATGATATTTTTCTGGATTTTTTTTCGGTTTGGAACTCAATTTGGAGGTATGGATATGTGTCGGATAAGAAGTGCTGATAGAAGGTGTTTCTTATTCACATGCCCAAGTGCTTGAACGCGGCCCGGACACG
Organism: Mycena olivaceomarginata; assembly: GCA_029378375.1. NCBI lineage: Eukaryota > Fungi > Basidiomycota > Agaricomycetes > Agaricales > Mycenaceae > Mycena > Mycena olivaceomarginata. The sequence continues at coordinate 152,700 of JARKIC010000292.1, forward strand.
GAAGACAGCGGCACGGCGGACTTGGTAATTCACTGGGGCGCAGATCAGCAGTGCCGACCCGGCGGTTGAGCAGGCCTTAAAAAGCTTCGGACAGGCAGGCGTAATTTTATGAAGAGGGTAATAGATTTCAGTCCACCCGAACCCCATGGAGAGCTCTACTTCGGGTAGGATCACTCCGCTCCAGATCTTGAGCGCGAGCGGCTTTGGTATCGCTTTTTTATCATATCGCTTCTTGTCCGTCATCTGGCAGTCTAGCGCCAGCCGACGTCACGCGTGACCAAAGTTCCGGGCGCTCTCAGCTTAGGCCGAAGCCTCATCTTAAAGCCGTAGCACGATATCGCTTGGTGGCCGCAGTATATTCCGGCCCGACACTGATTTACAGTGTGTCACAAAAAAAAATGCGCACCACCATTTTGTCATAACTTGGTTGTAATTCGGGAACCACTTAGGATTTTGAGCCAAACTAAAATGTCACATGGCGAGAGAGGCGGCATCAACATTTTGCATATGTTGATCGCATCATAGTATCTTGATGTGCCATCAGAAGATGCCGAATACGGAACCTGTATTATACATATTTTTTGGCGGGTTCAAGCTTGATAAATATTTTTTTTGGAGAAGATCTAAATCACCCAAATTGTAGCCCGGGATGTACTGAGCAACTCACCAGGTTGAATCATGAAAAAATATACAGGCAATAACTCGCTACAGAGACCGCAAAGTGGCCAAAAACAACCAAAAATGCCCAAAACAGCGAAAAAATGCCAAAATGGCCACTTTGCGGTCTCTGTAGCGAGTTATTGCCTGTATATTTTTTCATGATTCAACCGGGTAAGTTGCTTAGTACATCCCGGGCTACAATTTGGATGATTTAAACTTCCTCCAAAAAAAGTATTTATCAAGCTTGAACCCGCCAAAAAATATGTATAATACAGGTTCCGTATTCGGCATCTTCTGATGGCACATCAAGATACTATGATGCGATCAACATATGCAAAATGTTGATGCCGCCTCTCTCGCCATGTGACATCTTAGTTTGGCTCAGAATCCTAAGTGGTTCCCGAATTACAACCAAGTTATGACAAAATGGGGGTGCGCATTTTTTTTTGTGACACACTGTAAAATTGCAGCCCCAGTCGACGAAGGCCACCCTCCCCCAGCCGGTTTTGGTTGACAAATGTTTTTTCCCGGAGATTTCCCATTTGATAGTTGCTGGGTCGGGTGCGCTTTGCTTAGTTTGGAGCACGACCATGTTCGTCATCGCAATTGTTTTTCTCGTGAAATTGTGTAGGTCGCAACCAATACTCCCCGCCTGGAGCTGAACATTCAGATTCCACCATTTCTATTGGACTAATGGGAGCAATTTTTGTCAAAGAAGTGGTTTACCTCGTATTGGTCGTAGCCTCATGTTTCGGGTACGTAAATTGTAAAAGGCGGACCTTCAATCATTTGCACCGGGACCTGTGCGGCTTTAACTACTCAGCAATCCGGAGTCCGGATTTTCAACAGTGTCCTCAAATACCACCTGCCAATCAGCATTTGTCTCGGCAACATTCCTCTCGTCCTAGTTTTCCATGTGCCTTTCAAAGAACCAATCAAGGCTGCTGCAGCTACATTGTCAACCATGCTGTGGATTGTCCAAAGCGGTACGTCTACTATTTCCCGACATGGACACGTCCATCACTTATGAAGCAGCTACCCTCATGACTACAACAAAATGGCTGGCGTTGAAGGCTCTGGGAGATGGGTTACCGAGCCTGGGCCGGAACCCACCATCAGCCACATGGAGGAGCACGGGTGCAGATGGATATCCCTTGTACGAATTGTATCTGGGGGGTAGATCCATGGATCCAACACTACACAACAAGTTTTAATTCCATGGAATTTGGCAAGATTCTCGCCGTCGACAGCGCATAACGATATTTTGCTTTGACCTGCTCGAATTGATGCGAAGATATTTTAGCACAGCAGATTACGAGATAGATCGATACTGCATCGTGGGCAATAGGGTCACGCGTTTGAAAATGTAGGGCGGGCAATAGAGTCACGTGTTTGAAAATGTAATGGATTGCATCGCGGGCAATAGGGTCACGCGGTTGAAAATGTAATGGATTGTATTGCGGGCAATGCAGTCCCATGTTTGGCATTGTAAAACACTTTTTTGGTCTCTGGAAAGGCAATATCGCGTCAGAGGGGGATCTGAATCTGAATAGACCAAAATGACCGCAATGATCAGGGCTATCAATTGCTGGTACGCGGGACTCAACAAATGGCTTTGCGACTGCGCTGGAATTGGAATTGTTTGGAAATCCAATGGCTTGCAATGAGGGCAATACAGTCACGCGTTTGAAAATGTAATGGATTGCAGTGCGGGCAATGGTCACGGAGTTGAAGATGTAGCTGCAGAAAAATCAACATCTCGACAATTTTCGGTACAACCAGTTAGTGTCAATGTAAATTACATCGGCCCAATTTTACATGTAACTTACGGGGTAAAATATGTATTTTACATGGAGGCCCTCTGACCTGCATGTAAAAAAAACTGTCAAAAAAAACCCTCCAAACGGGCTCACAGGGCAGTCTTTTGTCGTCTTCTGGCCCTGCCGAGAACCTCAGGCCAGCTAATAAACACCCGCACCGCAACCCATAACATTTTCAAACGCGTGACTGTACTGCCCTCACTGCAAGCCATTGTACCAGTAATCGATAGCCCTCACTGCGTTCAGAGGCCCTGTCGGCATAGCCTCACTGCAAGCCATTGTACCAGTAATCGATAGCCCTCACTGATGACATCGGCTGACAGCTGCCGACGGCCGTCAGCACAGCCTGCCGACTGATGTCAGCAGAGTTTGGGCTGACATCGGCTGACATCGGCTGACATCCGGCCGACCCCCGTCGGCAGAGGTTGCCGACCCTGGTCGGCATAGCTCCGCAGGACCCCACCCCCCAACCTTTGGCCCTGCCCCACTCCCTGTGCTTTTTTTCAACCAAAACCTCGCCCAAACGCTCCCCAATGAGTACTGCCTAAGCTGACAGTGAGTTCAGGAAACACGGGTGAATTGTAGGCTGCTGTGGGCTCCATAACGGCATCGCTTAGCTTGACGTGTGAAACCGTCAGCTGTTTGGCAGGAAAGACAGCACTCTTCAACAAAGTTTTCGACGTCCCGGGCGGATTCTCAGAGTGTTTCTCGAGATCCAACGCTGTCGGCAGGGGGTCGGCAGGGGGTCGGCACTCAAAATCTGCTGACCTCGGCCGACGAGGGTCGGCCCCAGCTGTGCCGACAACCCCACTGAACGCAGTACCTGATCATTCCGGTCATTTTAATCTATTCAGATTCCCCTCGGACGCGATATTGACCTTTCCAGAGGCCAAAAAGTGCTTTACATTGCCAAACATGTGACTACATTGCCCGGAATGCAATCCATTACATTTTCAACCGCGTGACCCTATTGCCCACACTGCAATCCATTACATTTTCAAACGCGTGACTGTATTGCCCTCACTGCAAGCCATTGGATTTTCAAACAAGTTCAATTTCAGCGCAGTCGCAAAGCCATCTTCTGAGGCCCGCGTACCTGATAGCCCTGATCATTGCGGCAATTTTGGTCTATTCAGATTCCCCTCGGACGCGATATTGGCCACAAAGTGCTTTACATTGCCAAACATGTGACTGTATTGCCCCTGGTAGGAGCCCGGATTATCGTAGACTCGCTACCGGTACGTTTTCGGTAAGGGACTTTTTGATCATGAGACGAGCAGAGGGACCAAAAAGCTTCCTAAACTGACTGGAACATCTGGTAAACATTTTGGCAGGGCCCGCTAAACCAGTGTCGGGACTTGGAATTGTTGACCTCTGAACCTTGAAAAAAAGAGTCAGATTTGATATAGAGAAAGATGATTGATTTCAAGTCCAATGAGCGCAACTTGTTTTTCAGCATACAGTTCACGGGGTCCGTGCGCAGACGACGATCAGCACCTTTCAGAGAACTCAAAAAAGAATTAGCTGGAGTAAACGTAAGATAAGGAAAGTAACGAACGAGATTCTTAAGTACCTCGGTCCAACTTGAAAGATGGCCTCATGAATACCGGCCCTCGCACCGTAATTGGATTCCGATAAGCGTGAGATCGCCCCAACCGATGTCTCATGCAGTGGACTTTTCCCTCCCTCACTGCAGCCACGGCAGCTTCTATCGTCTGAGTATCCATTCCAACTTTGATTGTGTCGAGTTCTGGGAGGTGTTCCAAGCAAAAACCACCCATCTCATCAATTTCCGTCATGTAGTTGATCTTGCGCTCCGTCGCAAGCTCGTCAAATGACAACGTGTGGCCATGGATGGTAGGCGTGTGCGATGGATATTGGCTCTTCTGGATTTAGTAACCCGGGTTCTGGCCAAGTATTTCAACGCTGGATTTCCGGGCATTCTTCTTGGCACCTGAACTGGAATAATGCTTTCTTTCAATTTGCGAGCAAGCAGTCATGGACTAGAACTGTGTCTCTTCGAGGTCAGGTGAATTCCTACCTACATCCTTCTTCTTTGCGGCATTCGACTATAGAACCAATGCTCGAGCTCCCAGACAATCAGACCTTGAAAAAACTTTTTCTGTCCTGAACCACTTGAAGACCTTGCCCAACTTTACCCTCCGTAACCTCATCACAGTGTTGTTCACATTGGAAGACAGCTCTATCAAAAATGTTACCAATAGCTATCTGGGAAGAACTGGCCATATGCATCTTCTGGAAACTGTTTTCACAGACCAAGCAATTGCGAATCCCCCTGTTGCTGACTGGATAGTCTCCAAAGCAGTTGAGATCTGCAATGAAGAGGCTGGTGGGCTGACAGATACTGCTCGAAAGGGACAACATTATGATGATGCAAAATCACTTCGGGCTCCAGTTAGCTCGATTAATGTACAGCTTTTGCAGTCATTTTCAATTCCTAAGCTTCATGCACTCTATCAGCGCACAACTCCATATCTCCAGAAATTTTTGAAGGGTGTTATAGGGAAAGAATCACCAGTTCCCGGTTCAGACATGCTTCGGTTGCAACGAAATCCTGCCATGGTATGCCTTGTGTTATCTTCCGTTTCTTCCCTGCTCACAATAACAACATAGGCCCAGACTATGATCACTTCTATGATCTTGAATATGCGCAGCCGAGAGACCAACCTTCATGCTGCAATTAATGCCCTAGTACTTTGGGATGGACGAGTTCCAAAACGTGTAGTGCAGATGCTGAATCGCTATGGCTTTTGCACCTCATACTTGTATCAAAGCAAGGCTGTAGCCAATGTGTCAAAGGATGGAGTCTCTCTTGCACGACGAGTTGCTAATGATCTTACAAAAATGAGCCTTTTACCCTATGATAATTTCAACTGGGTTGACAAGGCATGGGAAGTCTCTGCAACTCATGGTAGTGTCTCACATGACCAAGTCTCTGCATTACTTGTAGTTCTTAAATTGCCACCTGAAGCTGGTCCAACTGAGGCCGGACGGCTTGCTAGCATCGATAATTTTGAACAGACAGCTCGTACAAGACACATTCTTCCAGCAGAGCAGGCTCTCGAGGAGATTTTGCCAACATCTGCTGATCAATTTGTAGTTTCAAAACATTGTCAGAGGCATGTTGCTGAGATTCTGTGCGAACAAATTGAAGAGTGGTCTAAATTCTCCTGGCTTGTACAAGATTTCACTGACCCACATGCCATTCCTCCGACAAAGAATGAAGAGTATTTTCTTCCTACATATGATCAGGAGCAAAGTTCAACCCGTGGAAACATGCTTGTAATTGAGCATTATTTCAAGGATGTTCTGCGTATTCCAGCTGGAGTATTTGAAGATAGAAACTTCTTTCTTCTTGGAGATCGGCTCACCACTGCTCTGGATCGTGCTGCACAAGATCAACGAGCTCTAGACCTCTCAGAGCACCGGCTAGACCATTTATCCAGTTTTGTAGTTTTGAGTGGTATGATGCATTTTGTTCTCAATCAAATCCAAAATATAGGCAAGAATACATGGGGTGGAACTGATCAAGATGCTGTGAGCCTCTCTACCCTGTTGGAGAAACTGCCAAATCACAGCAAAATCAACTTACCGAAAATTGATTTCTATACCCGGCTCCGCTTCTTTGATGTGATTTTACAAGCCCTTGTTCTCAGAGCAGCCATGGTCTTGCTCAATGTCTCATCGCATAAACAGTTCTCTCAGTTTGGGAAGATATCGCCCGATGGTTTTAGGTCTCTCTGTTCACGTATTGTCACAAAGTTTATTCTACCCTCCATTGATCGACTAGAGGTGGGGGGGATTAAACAAATGCCAGGCTGTACAGAGTCGGGGAAGGCAGTGCTTCTCATGCATGACCTTATGACTATCCGGGAGATCCGTCATGCTATAAAGCATGGACATCCAGAACGCATGCAACGAATGCTGAAATACTGGACACCAATGTTTTATGCAGGTGGTAGCTACAATTATGCAAATGAATCAATGGAGCTACTCCATAATTTGGAGCATGACTGGCCCGAAGAAACTGCACTTGTGCTTCGTGCTGGCATGCTCATGAACAATAAAGGAACAGCTGCAAAGTTCAAAGAAACAGACATCCGTGTTGAGCAATTCAACAAATCAATCAAGTCGCATGCTCACGGGACTAATGCAAAACCTGGACTTCTTGAGAAAATAACTCCAGCCATCGGATATATCCAGGAACTTACAGAAAGCATTTTTGATGACTTAGGCGTATTTGATGCTGATCAGCATCATACAAAAGTCTCACAGGATAAGGATGTCACACTGCTGCTTGAGCATTTTTGCCAGTGCAACATCTTTAACTTTGCACAAGACAAGCAATCAAACCATCTCGTTGTTGATCTTTATCGTACAGGGCAGCATCGCCTCGCAGGACCAGATGGTGGACATGCCAAGCATCTTCGCCGCCACTTGTTGCGCACTCACATTCGGCACCACAATGATATGCCTCCTGAGCCAACAGCTCAGTCTACAGTTCAGTCCTTCCTTCCTGCTGATCAAGAGTTGGAGCAAGAGTTGGCAAATTTGAATCAAGAACTTGAGATGGACAGTCAGCAACCAAAGCTTAGCCTTCTTGAACAGCTGGATGAGTTTATGGAACAGCAGCTTGACTCTTCCTACAGTACAGCAGATTTGTATGAGTAGTAGCGTAGCTAATTAAAGTCCATAATTGTTTCACCTACTCCAAGTACATCTGCCTTCCTTTTGTTCCTTCGCTGTGATGTATGTTCTGGAACTACTTCCTTACTATTCTCATCCACAACTTCCGGGATTGAGTTCTTGGCAAATTTCCTTCACTGCCTCAAAGAAAGGACCTGAGATCACTTCCCAGTGGCTTGAGAATCTCATGTGTAGGTCGGTTTCCATTGCATTCCACTGGCTTTCACTGCATTACAATGGATGCTCTATTCCAACAAATCCATCGGATTCCACTGGATGCCACTGCATTTGGATGGCCTCCACTGGTTTCAGCCAAGTCAATTTCCAGTGGTTAACAGTGGTTTACGATGGACTTCCTGACTAAATCTCCTTGTCTTTGGTTGTATTTTGTATAGGAAATTCAATTTCGAAAACACTGGCCGGTTCAATTTGTGTCTTGCTGATTGCAAGGGTTAGTTGACTCTGAATATTGTTCCAACATGTTCAAAAGCGTCATGTCCTAAATACCTATGTTTTATGCTCAAGATTAATCTAGAGAAGTGCGGTTCGCATCCGTCGCTGCCCCAAGTTTCAACATTCCCGATTAGGACAAGCCACTGTTCTCCCGATTACACAGGTATTATCGCTCCAAATATTCAAGTGGTGCTGCCCAAACTTTCATCTATGGGTCGATAGAAATCTTCTGAGCCCAAGATAAATCTTGGTGAACAACATTCGCCCGGGCTTTCACACAACAGCAAGCTTGATCAGCAAGGTGTATCTGTTCTGGGTAGAAGACATACGGCTCGTTTGATCAGACTCTGGGAAGCCATTATATTCTTAGAGGTGTTTCATCGAAATGGTCCTTGTTACAATCAGAATCAACTCATACTCCAGTGGCCTCTGCCCAAAACTCCTCCGAAAGTCCCAAATCCTTCTTTTCCACCTGCTTCTGAACACGTTCCGCATAAATCATCATCAGAACATGGACGAAGAAGTCATAATTGACATCCGACATCTGGCGCAACTGCGGCTCAAAGCCACTAAGCCACGAGTTCAGTTGCTCAGCGGTTTCGGTGTTGAACACACGTGTTTGATGGGTGGATCCATTCTCATCCTGGGCGACAATAATCAAGTCGGGTTGAGAACCGTTTGTGGGAGCAGGATTGCACCAGAGTCGACACAGGATGTCGGTCGCGCGATGGCCGATATAGTGCCAGGCATCCACGATGAATTTCGTGGTCAAAAGCCAGGTACTGTCCGAATCTTGAGTAACAATATGACGAAGGAGGCTGCATGCGTCATCATAGGCAATGAAACTTGGTTTCGACTCCGGATATTCAGCCCAGATTCTGTCCAAAATGGCCAGGACCTGGGACGAACTCTCAGAACGATAGCATTTTCCCCAACCGATTGGGTAACCACAAGCCCACTGGACTGTCTGCAAGCAGTAAGTCGTCTTTGCCCTGAATGAGTGGACAACCTGGTTCCTGGGAGTTTCTCCGAGCGCGCCAAGCTCAATACGAAGTGCCGGTCCCGTCTCTCCACCGTTCTCTCCATCTGCTTGCTGTCGGCGTATAACACGCTGGACACCTGGGAATGACATTCGCGAGAATCTGTTGTCGTATTTCCGCTGCCAATCGATGTGCAGAAGATCGTCGCACGTCAACGCTCCAGGTTGGCGAACAGGTCGACCGCAGGGAATGATGCCGCATACATCGCGAAGATTGCTATGTCCGTCGCAAAATCGACCGTCCTTATAATTCACCAACGGCCCCTCGCAAATATCCAACGCGCATTTCTATCCAAAAATATTAACTAACAAGATTCAAGTATGAACAAGCGACGCACCCGATGCGAGATTGTCTTAGCTCCATAAATAGACGTTGGGACTGTCGATGGGTCAAATTTCGCTTTGCCCCCGTTGAGTCGTTGATCCAATCCGCAAAAATTGACCAGCCACCGTGGAATCGGTTTAATGCATTCTCTTGAAGCGTTGCGATCCGCCTATCTGCCCAGATTCCGTGCCTCGAAATTCGCAAGAACTGGGGTGCCATGTCCAGCTGTTGCCTCCGTTTGTTTCCCCCGTCTCGGTATGTGATGCAGTCGGGTAATAATCGGCATGGCATGAGATGTAATGGGCTAAAAGAAGGTCTGCCTCAACCCACCGACAGGTGTTATCGAGAAGCCACACAAACTGGGGCTTTTCCTGTCGTCGCAATGTTGGGATTATGTTTGAATCGCCTGGGGGGCAGAAGATACAAGATATGTGTGTTGTACAGAGGATGATACGAGGAGCAGGAAACGGAGATGGGGGAGAGGGTGCTGTGAGGTCATCCGGATTAAGGCTGAGCATTCTATACAGACCACCCAAGTCATCGGAAATATAATCAGCATATTCCCCGCTGCGGTCGAGCCCAGATGCCCAGATCGAAAACTCAGCATCCTCTGGCTGGAATGCCGCAACTAGGAGATCGCGGATGCTCGCAAGCCATGCAGTCCTAGCGCGCCATGGAGGCTGTCTCTGCTGATTGCGATGAAGGCGAAACAGTGGATATAGTGAGAGAATGACACCGAAGAGATAAAGTGCTTGGTGGAGCGCAAGATCCCTGGGAAGAAAGCCTCAAGAATGAGGATAAGATCCCTTACCGTGGCAGTCATGGTGGGGATCGGAAGACGTTATCAGTTTGTCATCGCCCTCCCAATTGGAGCCTGAAAAGAATATTCACGTGCAATTGGGATTTTTAAGTCGGAAGGGTCTTCCGGCACACAATTGACGTCAAACTGATTCATATTGAAAAGCGCAAAGCAGGCAGAGGGTCTGGATGAAATTAACTACGCTGAATCGAACGACGCTGAACCGGCGGCTCGTTCCTAGTCCAAATCCTGCGACGTCAATCTCTTCCCTTTCCTCCCACCGCGGCGCTCGCGATCCTCCTCGGTGTCATCGTCGGATCGTCTATGTTTGCGGGAGGGACCAGGACTAGTAGAGATCGAGCTGCGGCGCCGACGAGAACTTTCCACTGCGCTCTGAGAAAAAATAATTAGAATACATCTATCCATTATGGACGACATACCTTTGATGGGCGAGTCATTCTGGATGGCCGCAGGGATGAGGTCCGAAAGAAGTGTGATAAACTTCTTGGTGCCGTCTCCGGAAACAGCGACATCGATGGGAAAGTCGTCGACCAGAACTTGGCGCGGGGCAGCCGAATGGTTAGATTGATCAAAGAAATTGACCTTGACGACACCTGAACATGAAATATTCCTTCAGTGTTTCCCCAAGGTTGTGTGGAGAGTAAGCTCACCCGACATCCCATGCTTGCGCTCGACCTTTTGCTCGATGAACTCAGCGTTGGACTCGGGCTTTGGCGCGGGACTCGGAGTAGGTGGACGACTTTCATCGCCAGTAGTGTCCGAAACTGGGATGAATTCAGATGGGAGGAATGCCAATAGTAAACGAACCAACTCACGGTCAGACGCATCAGCAGTGGCCTGCTTCTCATTTCTGGCGCCCGAGGAAAGCATCTTGTACTGTGGCGGCGAATCGGTCTGTCGCCACTTGCTTGGGCTTAGCTGACTCCACCGCTTCCTCGGCCGCTTTCCCAGCGCTCGTTTTACCCCCGACACCGGGGGCAGTGCGGTGGGAAAATAAAGGAAGGAAGCGCGGGTCGTCTGCAATTTCGGGGACAATCTTGATGTGGGCCCGAATCAAGGCCAAGATTTTGAGTTTTTTGAGGTCACCAGGCTCCAGCCCCATCGCGCTGGCAATGCTCTTGAGCTCGGCCAAGAGCTTTTTATCGAGGGGACGGTCAGAGAGCTGAAGAGCCGGCGTAGGTGTCGCCATAGAAGACAGAATTTTGGGGGGCAGAAAGAACTTGGGGTGGTGCCTTCAAAAAGGCGGGGCCATGATAAGCTCCTTCCGTAATTATTGCGCAATCATTTCGCCTGCATGTGGACATGAAACGACCACTTCGGCTCACCAGCAGTCTCCAGCGAGCTCCAGCAAGAAACGTCGGGATTTGGCGGAATTTGGTGTCAGTTGAGTTCATGGAGGTCCGGCGCTTTCCGCTGGTGATTGGCGGATATCGGCAAATACAACTTCATATGGACTTGAAACGCCTCTCCAGATTGCCCAGAGTTCTCCAGTGGTATACAGTGAAAGCCAGTGGAATTTGTTGGCGGACAAGAAGGAAGGAGCCGCTGATTTCCGGTGGTGATTGGCGGAGTTCGGTGGGTCTGATGGTATACATTGCTAAACAACGTCCACCAGTATCCGCCAATGGCCGCCGGTAACCATCGGTGGCCACCGGCGGCCGTCAGTGGACTTCCTAGTTGCGAGCATATTACTCTCTTTTCCTTTCAATTCCACATGACAAGCGAATCGACCAAACCGGGCACGAAAGCTGCTACCTAAAGTAAGAACAAGTTGGGTAAGAGCTATAGGTATTCATTCTATGAGCTTCATGAATGTAAAGTTAAAGTAAGTAGCTGCTCACCTCAGTCGGGCACACGTAGGTGGAAACGACTGAGGTGAGGATTGCGAGGCATGGTAATATATATACGATGGAAAGGAAATGGAGCCCGAGTCTGCCGCTCGGACTCGGGTGGCTATACCGCCGGGTCTCCCTCAACAACAGGCGCGGTCCGTTTTTTTTTTTTCTTTTTTTTCTTCTGTTTTGGCAAATTTTCACGAGAACAGCTGCCCTGAGCTCAAATCTCAACCGTTTCTCTTATGAATAGGCTCATTCGATTCGCATTGAAGATCCGCAGATAATGAGATACCGGTATTTTTGATCTCTTTACGTAATAGAATTTCTTCCGGAAAAACTTGATTTTGAGTAGGACACCTGTAGCACTTGGAATACTGCTCCAATTGGGCTAGTTCTTGGATATGTTATACATCTGATGTGGCCCCAGACAACCCTTTGTTTTTTTAGGCTATATGCCAAGTGATTGTGATCTAGTGCACACTTTAGCGAAGTAGAGATCCAGACACTACAATAAGTAGAGCTGTCAATGGAAGTTTGAGTGCATTGAGCTCCGCAAACATTCACATTGTCCAGGGCCACATCATATGTATAACATATCCAAGAACTAGCCCAATCAGGGCAGTATTCCAAGTGCTACAGGTGTCCTCCTCAAAACCAAGTTTTTCCGGAAGATATTCTATTACGTAAAGAGATCAAAAATACCGGTATCTCATTATCTGCGGATCTTCAATGCGAATCGAATGAGCCTATTTCTAAGAGAAACGGTTGAGATTTGAGCTCAGGGCAGCTGTTCTCGTGAAAATTTGCTAAAACAGAAGAACAAAAAAAAAAAACAGACCGCGCCTGTTGTTGAGGGAGACCGGCGGTATAGCCACCCGAGTCCGAGCGGCAGACTCGGGCTCCATTTCCTTTCCATCGTATATATATTACCATGCCTCGCAATCCTCACCTCAGTCGTTTCCACCTACGTGTGCCCGACTGAGGTGAGCAGAAACGGCTGTAAGCTGGATTTGGCCAACTTGTGACCCGATTTTGACCAAGTTTTGCTAAGAGAGCCCAAATTCTAAGTCGTCCCTATTAGGACGTGACTTCGGCCGTGTTCAGTCGTCTGATTCTATGGCTCCTTGCTCCGCGAAAGCTACGGTTGGTGAGTACAAGTAGTCTTGGAACCGCTGACAACTTTATTTTCAGGTTCAAGTTTTGTCTATTCTTTTAGCGGGTGTTGGCTGCACCTTCAGTTCTTGTCCCTTCGATGAAGTTGGTGATATATCAGGTGTATCACAATCACTGCGTTGAGACCTCCCGTAGACCAAGGGTCAGTCTACCCGGGTAGACAGAGGGTAGACTGACCTGTCTGTACCAAAGTGGGGCAGAATTCAATTTCAAGTTGATTGAGCTCACATTGTTTTGGGATCTTACACCAAGTCGAGCTCGTCGCCGCGCACGGACCATTTGACGACGACAACGACATGAAATCTGCCATCAAAAAAACATGTGGGGCTCATTGGATAGAGAATGCAAAACCATCAATTATTCATGCAGGAAGTTTGAGCACTTTTTTTCAAAGTTGGGGGCATATTTTTCCCAAGTACCGACCTCTGAAATGGCAGGGGAAGCAAAACCCCGCTTAAAGTGCGCCGAGAGGGCCCAGCCGGTATCCCTCGTGCGTTCGTGATACGACTGGTACGAGGCCGTCCTTTTTGAGAGATGCCAGGTGGGGTCCATGATGCGTTCACAGCGTGCCTCATCTGAATTCCGCTGACTACTCAACAAATTCAAATAGATGTGGACAACGGACTTACTGCAAGTCTTCAAGGCTACTGCTCTGGTTCCCAACTCAATTTTGTGCGCTAGACCTAGTTGAAGTCCGTGCATCAAACTGAATTGCTGGGATAATCTCGGCCTTCGCTACCATTCTCCTCGGGGAAAGCAATCCATGGGACAAGGCTGAGTGTAACAAATGAGCATGACCTGGCGCAATAGAGATGCATTCAATTTCAAATGGCCGCCATTTTGAAAAGCATGACCTGATGCAATAATGGAGAGTTGTACACATTATGTGACCTTGCGCGCAATGGGAGTGGTGGGGACATGGGATAAAGGGGTGGGGACGGACAAACCTCACGGTGAGTCATGCAGAAGGTGCAGAGTGGCGTCTCTTTAGAACACCGAAATACAAAAGGTCCGTGCGGTTGCCGAATCATGACAATGCAATCTGTGCGTGATTTGACCATAGGTACGCTGTAGCCGGTCCGAGTTCCAGGGATCTTCCCAGTGTACAAGCAAGCGTAAATACTGTTGGCGCTAGTATATGCCTGGAATAAATGTGTATGGAACGACAGCAAAGGCGAGACGAGTACGCATAACATTTGTAGCGCGCTTTGCGGCAGAGCCCACTAGGTAAAGGAAGCACTTGACTGATTTAAGCTTTTTTGACACCCAGAATTCTAATTAGCGCCCTGCAGAGTGGTAATTTTCCTGAATTGATTAAGGATAATTAAGGATAACAAGACAGGCCTCCGCTTCGCTCCGGTATCCCGGGTGATTAGAGACACACGAAACAAACACCAGTATTATCCGGACAGGGGTTGTCCTGGAGAATTGTGTTTGACGCTGTGATTACCAACAGTCCTGCCTTCTCTTTAACTCACCCCATGAAAGCTGCGGCCTAAGATACGCCCGTGCTCAGGCAAAGACTCAATGAGTGTTGGAAACGTAGAGGAATTCGAAAATGCAGCTACTTGCTATGGTGGTCCACAACATGATGATGACGAACAAGTTTACCAAAGACAAAAAATGCAGTAATGTATGAGTAGTTATTCATACATAATCCTACAAGATGTCAACAGAACACACACCATTCCAGGGGGTCGGGAGGACCCCCGAAAATCAGCCCGAATGCCTGTCTGGAACTTGGCCGGTTTGGGCACTTTTTCTCCAGACGCGTGATCGGGCGATTTTATCCGAATTCGACCCAGGCCTCCGCTGAGGTCGAGTTTTATCCGAATTATATACCAGGCCTCCAAGAAATGCGGAAAATATACTGTGAAGTCTACTTTCCGTGCCGGGAGCTTACCCCGTGCATCTAATACACCAATTTACGCCTTGTTTAGTCCGAATCTTCCTCGTTTGACGAGTTATCATGGAGAGTCTCTTCCCCCCTTTGAACCGCCCCACGACCACTGCCCTTCTTTTCCTTCGCCCCCAAAGCCGCTGCGGATGGATATGTTTGGTTGCAGCCAATCCAGTGTACTACTCGAAGGAGTCCAATGTAGTCAATTTGTGTCTGGCGCGGCGGCAGCATCGGGTTCCGCGAATAATGTGATTCATCTTGAGCTTGGTGGTGATTGATGGAGCTGTGCCAATGCCTTCGTAATCATGGGAGATATGCGGCCCAGGAAGAGTCGTCGAATTCGGTGTAATTGACGTTCAAGAAGGGAAGAAGCAAAAAGTCCGGTTCCGTAAAACGTACTGGTCGCGAGTCTACGAAAATACTCGAGTCGCTGCCGAGGCCATTGAGGCAAGTGACATGGTAGTCATGGGGGAGACAAGTGGAAACATTGCCCATTTTATTAGCCAGGGCCAGCAGAGTTTTGGGGTGTCTTCCATACGACTCTTCTATTTGGATGTTTCCAGATTGAAAATAACGGAAACATGGTAGGGTCGGGTGCTATCACCGAGGCCACAAGGCTGTTTCTGTTGTTGCGGGCTTGAGGCTGCTTAAGGGCTTTGAAAGAAGAATTCAAGGCAGCGAGATGGCGGGAGAGAAGGAGTCAAGACCAGTTCGGGTTTGCCAGCGTCTTGTAACGTTCGACCCCCTGGAATGATGTTGTGCTCGGTTGCCATCTTGTAGGATTCTGTAAGGATAACCACTCATACAGTACTACATGTTTGTCTTCCGTAAACTCGCTGTTCAGCTTGTGGACCGCGCGAGTATAATATAGTGGACACGTAGGTCAACAAGTTGCTCAGTAGCCTGCACGTTGATCTCTGCACACCTATTTATCTTGGGCTCAGTTCTGTGGGCAGACTGGTGGCTGTACACTCTGAAGAAAGCAAGCTGTACACTTTTTAGTGTGGGGGGAAAAAAAATCCAAACAAATCCGAAAGAATTCTGGGAGGTGCTTCCACCCTCCTCGCTGCGAGCCCCGCTGGCTCATCTCCGACACCAGAGAGCCCGAGCCTCTCCAACGGCACGCTCAAAATCTTTTAAGTCCAAA
Organism: Mycena olivaceomarginata; assembly: GCA_029378375.1. Classification (NCBI taxonomy): domain Eukaryota; kingdom Fungi; phylum Basidiomycota; class Agaricomycetes; order Agaricales; family Mycenaceae; genus Mycena; species Mycena olivaceomarginata. Next base: position 168,579 of record JARKIC010000292.1, read on the forward strand.
TTGAGTCGCTTAAAGTCGCGTATGATGCAGCCAATATCCGGGAACAATAGTCTCCCGCCATGGACCTAGCCATCCATGGCTGGACCCAAGGAAATAGATAGTGATTACCTTGGCTAGCTCCAAGACGGTAGGCTAAATTCTAGGGCTATTGGTGTATGAGCCGTGTTAGGAAATTGCACTTGCCGAATTCTGTCGAGCTCGAAGCCGAGGTGAGTTGCCGAGGTGAGCTAGTAATCACCTCGATCCAGCTCCACCTCGCGGCAGCACTAGCCCAAATTCCCAAAAGCCGTGTCTATCACGAAATTGTGGACGGGGAAATGGTGGAATGCGATCCAAGTAAGTTGTGTCCCTTTATCACTGCAATGGGAGATATGTATCTCATTTCGCGTAGAGCAGGCTCCCTACTGGGGCTGTTCTCTCCCCAGTGATGATAGCGACGGATAAGACGCAACTGGCGGAAAATCCGTCTATCTCGTCTACTTGACTCTCGGGAACATTTTGCACACCCTTTACACCGCTCCGCTCAATCTAATTTACTGCTCTATCTTTGATAGCGTCGTTCAAACGTACGTGTCAAAGGATACTACCGTCCGTTATGTCAAACCCGCCGTACTCAATCCGCAAACATTTCTACGCCCTACTCGAATTTCTATCTGTTCCTGGCAGCCTGCTCCGATCCCACTTAAACTCGTCATTTCCATTCTCCCTACTACTCCTTTTCACCGCAGGTGCCTTCGAATTTCTAATTGTCTATCCGCACTCCTCCGAGGCCTTTGGTCGCTGCACCAACAGCTCATCCGTAATTTATCGACGAACTGGGCTACCGGGTACATTCTCTGAATTTCCGAAACCACTCAAAACCGTTCATTCTATTCCGAGTACATCATTCGAAGCCTAATATGCTTCTCTCTGTGGACGTCCGCAACTGTTACTTGACTCCATCTGGGAATCTGTCGAAACTGATCGAGGCGAGGTGCCCGCTCGTTCTCTCAAATCTAAGCCCACTCCATTTCTCTTCACCATGACTTTGGTCCTGTTCAGTCTAGCGTGATTATATTTGCCATGTCGCGCGCCACCCATGCCCACCATTCAATCTGGATCAAAAACTTTAATAACCACTCCGTCTTTTTTCTTCCTCTGAATCTCTGGCGCTGGCACCGCTGTTGCTTTTCATTCGAATGTCTCCGCGACCGTCGAGGCTTTATCCCAGTCTAACTGTAGCGCCACTGTACCACCTACCAGTTGTCAAACTTCCATGCCACGTCCGTCCGACCGATGGACATGTCCGCTAGCGCTGTGAAGGCTCCAGGCCTCAGGTCGATGTCATCTCTTTTGCAGCCGGCACAGCGGTCTACAATCCTGACCTGGATACTTTTACCACCATGGGTGACTGTGGCAGGTAAGCGGGATGTGGCACGGAACGTCAGCACTGCCAATGCAGTTAATGCGGCCGTCGCCACCAATCTCAGCATGCCCGGCAATCGGGGATTTGATAACGCTGACAACATCGCCACTGGCGGAGTCAAGGAGAGTGCGACCCGGTACAAACGGTCCACAGATGGGGTTTCTAGGACGGTTGAAGCCGCGGATAACGAAGAGACTAGGTACACATACCGGTTCGTCTCATTTGTATTTGCTCCGGGCCAAGCATCGTATCTGTGTTACACGCTTAGCTATGCGCTGAGTCGGCAATATCCATAGACCATCGTACATCAAATAGGAGACGGCGGCTGTGTATGAATTGTCGTCATAAACATCACCGCAAGCAACCGAGATATCATCACCGAAACTGCAGGAAATCAGTGGGCGTTCTACACAATATCCAGCGCAAAACTCACTAATAGGTCATGTCCCCCTTGTGTTCAGACGTGAAATCGGAGACTCCAGAGTTGTTGGAGGCTTTCGAAAGCTCCTTGAGGTAGGGATCAGAGGTGCTGGTGACCGTGGATGTGGGGGCCGCCGCGGGCAGGGTAGCAGTTGGCCAGCCGGTGGGCTTTGTGATCTCAAGGCTGCCTGAAGCAACTTCTGCAGTGTTGACCGTAGCGGTAGTTTGAGTTACTGTCAGGGGCTGCGAAGAAGCGGCACTGGTAGCGCTAAACGTATTGTTGCTCCTGCATGATCTGCCTCCCACTGCAAAGCTTGAGGCTGCTGTAGACTCTGTGGGGTGACGGGGGCTATGCCTGTAGAACGAGCCCAGAACGAGGTCGAGAAAAGATAGAAGGATCAGGAATGCTAGAAGCATTGCAAGGGAGAAGAAGGAAATGCTAAAGGGCGGGGCGAATTTGGGCCAGCCAAAGAATTTACATGAGCTGGCCAATACTATTGTTTATAAAGAGCAATTGGGTACCTGGCCTCCGGGGCTCAAGCTGCAAAAGTGGAATACCCGCAAATTTCGTGCTTGAAGCAATGGCTCCTCATATATAATGATCATCTCTCAAACCCCAATTAGTTATTAATACTGACACAACCTAGTTTTACCTAGAGTACTGCCGTGTAGCCCTTGTGGTCAGGTACGGCATAAAATAGAAATTCAAGTCCAGTCAAGTCAAGCCCTGCAAAGTCTTGTACTCACAAGTTGCTCAAAACACAAAACTAACCCCGGGGGCATCTAGCCCTCGATGAGACGACCAATTTCGACTATATACTTGCTATGTTTCGTCCAGTATTCGTTGAGATATGAGCCTCACAAGTTCTGGCCGTAAAAGCACCAATTGACGTGTATTTACCGCCACCGCCAACTTTTCTGAAAACGGCAATAACACTTTCAATCCATTGCATGTGCGATGGTAATCTCATTGACTATTCCAGTGGTAAAGCCCTGCGGAATATATTGAAGTCCATCATATCAAAATTCTAGGCAGATCGGACCACTACAACCAAAGTTAGAGCCATCCTGCTTTTAAGTTCCGCAAAACTGGTGTTTTCGGACCGAAACATCGATAACTGCGCCAAATCACACAACCAAGAATACCACGGCCTCCGGAATTTCAATGCGAATCGAATGAGCTCTATCACGAGGCAATCCGACACGAATTGAGCTCAGGATGGCCGATCTGCCCAAAACGACCCAAAATGGAAAAAAAAAAAGAAAGTCGGCTGGGCCCTAATTTCCGCAAAGGGCTTTAATGCTCATTTTTTCTCACTGCCGCCCAGAAAACCGTGCCATTGGCGGTGAAAAATGCATCTATATTTGTATAATACATCATTCAGTAAACAGGGACCCACTACTTATACGATTTTGGAGTTTATCCTCTGGGATTGCCCAGATCCTTGAAGCCCGCCGTTTCGAGCCATTCTTCCACGATATAACCACACCCTCTTCATTCTGTTTTCCATCCCGATTCAATCTAGTGCTTTGGCGTCAGCGAGCAGAGTTTACAGGCGGGTCGTCAAGTGCCGTACCGTTTGCCGTGCGGCATTTAAACCTCCCCATCCTCCTCCGTGATCATGCCGGCCCTCCAACCTACCCGCAACCTACACGGGACCCGTTATCCCCCGCCAGCATGCAGTGCGGTTCCTGGAGAAAACTGTACGCGTATTCGCATAACCTGAATTTTGCTAACTGCGCCCACAGAAAAATGAAGGATGTCGCGAGCGCGCCGCCAGGACCGGCTACATACCCGTCGCTGACCACGCCACGCATCCACCCGGCGCGACCGAGCTCCCCGCACCCAAGGACCCTGCCCATTCTCAGGACCCCGTGTCACTCTCGTTGCCGGCTCCACCACCATTCGCCGACCTCCGCTGGTACCACCCTTACCTCGCTGTCGCCCTCATCTATGTACTCCTCATTTCCATAGCTGTGTATGCGGTGCTGCGCGCTTTTATCAAGCCGCTTACAGGCCTTATCGTGCTGTACTACATGTACCGATTGCTCGACTTCATGGCCTCGGTGTGAGACACCAATCTGATAAATAAAGTAGAGAAATTGGACCGCCCTTTCCTTCTACTGTACCCGCATCAAATGAGATGCCCATTCCGAAATATAGAAACCTCAATGTCCCGAGGTGCACTGAAGTCTGCTTTGCCGTTTGGGAACCTGGCCGCCAGCATAGCGGCCAGTATTGAGGTTGTTCTGCGGGTCCCCGCCGCTCTTCTCCCTTATTTCTGGTGCAATACTGCTCGCAATGCTTACTGGCCCTGCAATACGTGCCTTCCACGCGTGAAACCGCCCTGTATGGGTCGAGAAATTCCTCGCAGACTGTTTGAGTAAGCAGTGTGGTGCCGCCTTCCACTGTAAGCAGTAAAAGCACTACATATTAGTACCTAGGTACTAATTTTCCAATTTCGGCACTAATATCTAGTGCTTTGGGAATAAGTGCTTTTCTGTTCACCTTAAATTAGTACCTCGAAGGTACTAATCCTCAAAGCACTTTATATCTGCGCGCACCTCCTTTTATCTTCTTGATATTGATCTTACCGCACTCTTGATGCCCGTGTGTGGCGGTGCAAGCGGCTATCACCGGACGCGAGGCCTTATTTGGTCGACACTCTTCGTTTTTACTTTTACCTCGAATCACAGGCTCCTACGCTTCCAGCCGCTTCTCCTAGCCTCTCTGGCATCCAAGAGACTCAGAACTGGGCCTTGCTTCCTCATACAGTCCGCCTTGGCACCCGGACAAGCCTAGAACTTGTGTATTCGACACGCTCTTCCACCCTCCTACTTCGAAGCCTTTGATCTTTTTTCCCTCTGCTTCATGTCGGTCTATCTCCTGCTCCAGATGTTCAAATTATACTTACCGAGACTCAATACAGTGATACGCTGACGGTGCGTCTGAGAGCGTGAGCTGATAAATAAAATACCAAGCTAGCAACTACGAGGACCGCAAGACTATAGTAAGGCGAGTGAGTCAATCCAAGCTCAGAGCTCTAATGGCAGGGATCGGTGGGCAAGGGATGGAAAGGGGAATAAGATGTGTTGGCTGTAGGCCAGCGAGCGGAGACGGGGACGATAGTGAGACATAATGCGAAGAGTGCGATGTGGATGACGATGGACAAGACAAGAGCATAGATGGAGGCAAGCATGAGCAACGAAGAAGGCTCAGGATGGCATACGGAATCAGGGGCGAAACGGGATACCAATTCATTCTTGTAAATTATGGTACAGGTGGAATTTATATAGTGGAAGTAAGACAATAAAAGGATAAATAAAAAGGCTGTACAATCCAGGAGAACTGCGTCAAGATCACGGAGACACAGTCAGGAGTACGTGGAAAATAATTGAAGTAGTCGGAGAGACCGGGAATATGTAAGAAAATGGAAAAAGCCAGGGGAATGAGCATGCGGTGACAAGGGGAATTAAATTGCTGCTGTGTCCTGGTGCATAGCAATGCGTCAATGGTCGGTATGAGACATATGCCGGTGAGAAAGCCAAGGTGCATAGCCACTGGTTCAGGACGGAGGCCGATCAGATGGTAGCTATTTGGGTAATTCCGTGATCAGCGTGAGACCATGCTCATCAACAGAACTCTGTGCTATGGGGAAAAAGTCGAAAAAGTAAATCTGTCATTGCAAACCCACTTGCGGCAAGCGTCTTGCAAAGAGCACCCGCCGTCGGGCGCAGGCGGGTGGAAGAACGAGGTGACGCTGTAGATAGTGAACGCACCGGGCGGCGCGAAGATCACGAGGAAGGTGGGTTGACTGCTCCAGGTAAGTGTATTTCTGACTTCGCATGGAAGTCTGCTCAACTAAAAGTTGTATTTACTTCCAGGTTCCGCTGTTGCTGTCGAACTAATCTTCTCCGGTGGGCGGGACACGATTGGATTGCGCCGGGCAAGTTTGGACGCAGAGACGATCCAGAAATTGATGTTTGTTAAGGCAAGGTTGAGGGTGGCCTTCACACCTATTATCCGGGGTCCTCCTTTCACAATTCCTTGTTCAGTCTTCAACGCTCGGCGGCTTCGGGCAGAAGGCTCGAGTTCGGAGTCGAGAAGCTGTATAGCTGTACCCACCTTTCATATTTCCTTTTTCAGTCTTCGTCCCGAACGGGGGTGTTATTGCCGTTTTCAAAAAAGTTGACCGTCACGAGATTTTCATCAATTTTTGTCCCCAACTCGCGCGAGCCATAACTCCTCAACCAGTGCACGGATTCCCATGATCATATAGTGAAATCGAATCGTCTCGTTGAGCCCGAGGTGCCCCAGTGTCAGATTTGTGATTTAAGGCTTGGTGGTCGGGCTGTCTGATGACACTGTTTTTCGTGTGCGAGAGCCACAGCAGCTGAATTCACAACAGTGTGGGAGGTTTATATGCACCAAATGGGCCCAATAAGTTCCATGAAGTGCCCCCCGCATGCTTTGGAGGTATTTAGTGATATTAATACATCATTCAGTACACTTTGTAAATATGCCACCAGTAAATGCTTAAACTTGTGGTTCTTTACCCATACCATGGCCATTCCTACCCTGATCTGTGTGGGGGCACCTTCAAAACATTCCTTGAAGCCATTATGTACACTCGGATCACCCAAATAGGTGGTTCTTTACCCATACCATGGCCATTCCTACCCTGATCTGTGTGGGGGCACCTTCAAAACATTCCTTGAAGCCATTATGTACACTCGGATCACCCAAATAGATGTTAGACCCATTGCTGTAGGTCGCATACACGAAAAACAGTATCATCAGACAGCTCGACCACCAGGCCCTTAAATCACAAATCTGGCACTGGGGGCACCTCGGGCCCAACGAGACGATTCGATTTCACTATATAGTCATGGGAATCCGTGCACTGGTTGAGGAGTTATGGCTCGCGCGAGTTGGGGAAAAAAATTGATGAAAATCTCGTGACCGCCAACTTTTTTGAAAACAGCAATAAATAGCCCGCATCCCAGGGGTAAATTCCGAAAACGGACGTGAATGCCCACTCCGATCGCCGAGTCCGTCGGCTCTGGAGTATACATCGCACAGGACCTAGCCCTGACCGTATCTAATCCCGCTGGCTAGAATCGGCGGGGAATTTCGAGCTGGTTGGCCTGAGATCAGTAATCCCGCATTTTTTGATTTGGAAGCAACGCCTGCAAATAAAACAGCACTTCAATCCCCGCATTTTTTGAGTTGAACGCGCCCGGCTGAAATGCTTTGAAATGATTGTGCTGGACTGTTGCATTTAGACGCATGGGGTTCAAAACAATTGAATAGCCCAACACATCCATTTGAAAACATTTTTGTCGGATTCAGCAGGGATAAGGGAGCAATTTTGAACGCCGTGCCTCACAATTAAATAGCCCAACGCATCCATTTCAAAGCATTTCTGGCGGATTCAGCAGGGATAAGGGAGTAATTCTGAACCCTGTGCCTCACAATTAAATAGCCCAACGCATCCATTTGAAAGCATTTCAGCAGGGATAAGGGAGCAATTTTGAACCCTGTGCCTCACAATTAAATAGCCCAATGCATCCATACGAAAGTATTTCTGTCGGATTTGGCAGGGATAAGGGAGCAATTTTGAACCCCGTGCTTCACAATTAAATAGCCCGACGCATCCATCTCAAAGCATTTCTGTCGGATTCGGCAGGGATAAGGGAGCAATTCTGAACCCCGTGGCTCACAATTAAATAGCCCAACACATCCATTTCAAAGCATTTCTTTCGGATTCGGCAGGGGATAAGGGAGCAATTCTGAACACCGTGCCTCGCAATTACAGCGGTTTTGCAAAATTGATGACAGTAGCCGGCAAAAAAAACAATCCCACAACATTTCAATGTCCCCTGTTTCCGTTGCCATATCTCGCCCTCTGAACCGATTTCCGCCATTTTTGAAGGCACCAGTGTGTTTTCAACAATCAAACCATGAGCTCGCGGCTTTAAATCGGCCAAAACGGATCACGGCAAATTCGGCCGTTTCATCAGCGCGCTTCGAATGATGCCACCAATACGGCTCGCTTCTTTCTCGCTTCCCCGTGCCTCCTTCTTTCCTTCTTCTACGATGCCACAGGGCCCGCGCAGCTCTCAATGCACCCGCACAGCTTCGACTTGTTCAAATACACGGTTTCTCCCACAAAAAACCTCGCGGGACGCCGTAAACTTCAACACAGTTGAATCCACCTCTCAAAAAACTCATCTGGGACGGACTGCCAGCCAAACTCGGGGAGAAATCCAAGCACCGGGGACAGGGATCTGAAGGGCATTGCAACTGCATGGTACTACGTGGCCTTGGTTTCTCTGCTGTATTCCGATGGCTCTTTCTATCACAACAATATTTCGTGCCCTCAATTCGGACAATAGCTTCTCCTCTTGGCGGTTTTCGAGGAACCGCTCTAGCCGCAAGCAGGGAGCACGCCGCGGCAGGCCTCGCGCCTGTGACGGCGAGGCCCCGAACATACCTCTATTCTATAGTTGTTGCACATCGACGAAGACATATAGGGAGCTCGTAATTTTCTGGGTTATTCAATCATCTGCTCAGTATCGGATCGGTCCTGAGTTTCTGTGCTCTCTGACGCAGGTGTGTACGACTTCCTCTGTCCACATCCAGCCCCTCCCATACAAGTGTTATCCCCAATCTCCGCACACTGGCTTTCGTTGGATATTTCCGCATTAGACACCGATGACGCGCGTAGCTGTCCCGCCATCGTCACCTGCAATCGATCCACAATACCCGCGAGAGAATCCGTGAGTTTGGCGTGACATGCTCGATTACAGCCACCGAGCGCATTGTTCACGCGCGTGCTCACTATCTACGACAATCGCTGGTGGCGAGATGAGAATGAACGAAAGGGGGGCATGAGCACCGCAGGGAGCCAGCGAATAACGACCGACGATACATTGCGAGATGAGGTTGCCGGTGACGGCGGGCGCGGCGATGGTATCGAACGTGTCAAAACGGTCAGCTGGGGTTGCAGCGGTACCGGCGCGAGCGACGTACTAGGGGATGCAGGGCTGGTTTACGGTGCTGGTCGTGGTTCCCGCTGTCAACGAACTGATTGAGAAGATGCGTGAAGGATGGGCAGAAAAGTGGAACACACTGAGCCTCGAGACCGAATATGTTGAAGTGCAGTGCAGCAATCTCTCGGTGGGTAGAGCTTTGGGGAACAAGAATGGCCAGCTTATCTACAACAAACACGATATCTCTGCCTAACGCAGCCTCGTTGATTACTTCGGAATTACCTCAACTCGGGACAGGGACGAGAGCGAGTCTGAGGCTATACATATTTGCAGACAATTGCTGTATTCGCCGGTTTGCGCGTTGGAGGGCAAGACATCGCGTTTCCTCCGCGATTTTTTGTGGGAGGCAACCGTGTTTTCTCATTGAATTTTGGAGTACTGGAAGGTTTAGAGCTGCACGGGCCCTGTGGCATCGTAGAAGAAGGGAAGAAGGAGGCACATCGGGGAAGCGAGAAAGAAGCGAGCCGTATTAGTGGCATCATTCGAAGCGCGCTGAAACGGCCGAATTTGCCGTGATCCGTTTTGGGCCGATTTAAAGCCGCGAGCTCATGGTTTGATTGTTGAAACAACACTGGTGCCTTCAAAAATGGCGGAAATCGGTTCAGAGGGCGAGAAATGGCAGCGGAAACAGGGGACATTGAAATGTTGTGGGATGTTTTTTTTTTCCGGCTACTGTCATCAATTTTGCAAACCGCTGTAAATAGCCCAACACATAAGCATCAAATTCGACTCCCTGAGCTCGGCTCAAAACCCGTTGCAAAATCGGTCGTCCTGGCTCAGGCTTCGGAAATCCTAGGCCAGGGCAACTGCTGAGTGAGCGAACAAGCCATTTGTTATATTTTTGGTCCCCTACAGCACAAAATGAAGCCGCTAGCCGATGGAGCCTAGCCGCAAATTACCCAAGCCGAGCCAGCCATTTGATTACCGGCTCCATGTGACTCGGCTCCGGCTCGAGCCGGCTTCGAGCCGGCTTAGCCACGGCTCGTACAAGAGAACCGCACTACTGAAACCGTGTGTACAGTAGGCCCAGGGTGTCTTCTGTGGATAGTCTTTGGTCCTGAGTGATGGAGGGAGAAATTTTATTTTTTGTTGCCCAACCCTTGATCAGAAAAGACACACGAAATTCAGAGAGTGATTCAAATTTTGGCGGCTGAAAGAGAATGACGGCCTACATTGGGAGCTATATTTGCCTTATCAGAGTAATTCAGCGATGAGGCAGTGCGGTGCCAATTTCGAAGCACTCAGCGGGAAAACAATGATCTCTGAGGCGGTCGTGGGAATATCATCGTCGGCCATTGTGCGACGAGTCCCCTGAATCCCCGCTCCCCCAATTTGCAAACGTTTCAACTGATAACTTGCAAGCGTCAATGTTGGCCTACAAAATCCTTCCCAGCTTCGAAATATGCGCCACATGCTATTCAATTAAAGTCTTACATACTACACTATAAGACAGAGCTTGAGGAATTTTCCACTGATCAAAAACGGAGAATCAACTCTTCGAATATGGCCAGGCGGCGTCGAATCCCCTCGCGTCAGGAGGTGGGATTAGGACATTGGAATGGAGTTTGATCGGGAAATCTAAGTCGTGTTTCGAAGAGGGCGGGGGGATGGACGAATCCGCAATTCCAACAGCGTACTTGATAAGCGTTAGCAACATCAAGGCGACGAAGAATAGCTACATACATCGGTCAGGGCACTGGCAATGGCTTCGAATTTAAATAAAAACGGTCGGTCAGGCACCAGGATGAGCAAAACACATAATAATGAATGGAGCATCGACTGGAAATAAGCTATAAGTGAGACTTCAGTAAAAACCGTCATCTCCATGGCCGCCGCAATTGCTGTTATTTCATCGTTGTAGCTGATGGTGTGTAAATATGGGAGGAGTGTGAAGAGCGCGGGGATGTACTCGGAGATTTGGGACCGCAGTCGCGGCGAACAGCTGATCGATCATGACTTGATCTGTGGCTTTCTGTGCGACCGCCTGGGGATCGTGTCGTGGAACCAAGAATCCACCTGCAAACGACATGAAAACAAGCAGGAACCTTCATAACTCCGTAACGCGAGGCTCTTCCTTCGAAGCGATATTCGCCTCTAACTATACGCTGCATTCAGTGATAGCGGACCTGATCAGAAATCAGGCCCTGGACCTGAAAGTTGCCAACATTCGGACCCCTGAAAGGCAGGTACAGCTGGCCAAGTATATATAAAATGCGGGACGCCTCGAAATGAGGTGTGCACGCCGGAGCGAGACCAGAAGTTCCAACACATTTCGGAGGATATATTCATTCGTGGTCACCACAACACTCCAACCCCAAAGAAACCCACAGTAGTACCTGGCCGTCGCACTTACGACTGGCGCGAACCACATATCCATCGTGATTGGCTGGACGATATCGCTATTCGCCGGAGTTGAGTTACCGCCGGAGTATGAATTGAAAAGAGAGTCGTTATAAAGGTTGATTAGTGCGATGATTGCCGAAGGCATCTGGGTAAATGAGGGCATAATTTGGGTAATCACGGGAGTTGGGGACTTTGTTGTGGTGAGGCTCTAGAATCTCCAGCGGGTTACGCGACTTCCAGGAGTTAATTTGCACCAGATTTAGCATTAGGCCGGCACCGTTCGGTGGGAGCTCTCGCACCCTCGTTTTTGTGCTTTCCACACCCTTGGCCCTTTCTTTCACCAGCCTTGAAGCTCAAGAGCTTTCACATACACTGGCACATCTTGGGACCAACTACAGCAGGGGCTGCGGAGGTATTTGGCCTGTTTGTCCTCGTCAGCTTCATCATTGCTGCACAGCTGTTCTTCGGCCTTTGGTGACGGAGACTTTAGCCAACTGTGCCAAGTGCAGTCTGCGTTGCAGTGCTTGTTGTTCTGGCATGACTGTCTGGGTTCTCAATGTCTTTCCAGATGTGCTGTTGGGTGGGAGTTCCAGCACTTCTGTTGATGGCCTCTTTATTACTCTGTCCGCTATGTCTCGGTCTTTGCAAAGGTGGGAGTGTCAAGATATATGATTGTTTGTTCGCGTCAGTCTGAGTATTGATAGATATGATTTATATCACTTCTTTGATACTTGATGTACCTATATCATCTTCCCTTTGTCGTAGCATAGCCTTAGTTCATATCTTATCCTTTTCACCCATCGTCTGTGCCCTCTCTGTGCTCCTGCACCTGCACTCGTGTAGCTCCGTGTTCATTACGAGCTCCATTGGCTTCTAGCCACCTCGGCATATTTTCTGATATGCGGCTCGTACATGTTCCTTTGCTTCTTAGATGAACACACTAATAACAGAGTTGCTTTACAGATCAGTATGCGTTCATACTATATCGATGACCTTCCGCGACAACTGTTACTACATTTGGGCGGTGCGTAACAGCTTTTTCTAATATCCCGGCTGCACTGAGATAGTTTTTTCCTTCCTAACATTCGTAGCAGTTATACGACTTTTCTGTTAATTTTCCATCACAGTAAGCACACCAAATCTCTTCGCATATGTACCTCTTCATTACCCACTGGATGGGTCTCTCACATCCGTTAATTTGGTGAACGGTCCGCTCATCGTATGCGCTACTGCCAACTTTAGTAGCCTTCAAAGCCCTTATGACCTCTAGCTTCAATGCGATGCTCACTGGGCAGGTATATTTGTACGTTCTGTCCTGACAATAGCTTCCAAACCATTAACTTACCTACACAGAGGAATAAATATGACCATTTCGAGCCCTGTTCCCGGTAGTAACCTTGACGCTGCGTGTACGGGATCTCTCGAGTCGTTGTATTGGTAGGCCCTTGATCTGAATGCACAGCCAGAGAGACATTGCTTCAGTTACAGCAGTTTGTGCGCACGCATTCCGAGTTACATATTTACGAACTCTGTTGTCAGAGTCCAGCCTGCGTATTCCAATGCACCTCGTCGATAGGAAAAGAAAATCATAGAATCTTTGTTGTTACAGTTGCTGCGATCGTCACCTTCAAACTACCTATTTTTTTGAAGTGCCGGGTAGCCCTGACTTGAAAATCTGCGCCGGAGCGTAGCGAAGGCATGTCTTGTATACTGTATAGCATCCGACCTGAATTGGGATGGCCGTCAGGATGCACCCGATGAAATTCCGACATCCCTCATCCCCGGCATCCCCACATATCCCTAAACAGGCCGCCACTGGGAAAAACCGCACTCGCCCATGGGTGGCCTTAAACGCGGCAAGTAACGTGAATATGATAGATATATTGTACAGCGTCCGACCTGAATTGGGAAGGATGCACCCAATGGAATCCCGGGGTCTCTTGTCCCCAGCATTCTCACGCATCCCTCAACAGGATCGCCACCAGGAAAACCCGCACTCACCCACGGGTGGCCTTAGGTACAGCAGGGAATGTGAATGTACGTAATATATTGTATAGTGTCAGGACGCCACAAAGACTGGCACAAGAGACTCCCAGCAATCAAAGAAACCGAAATACCCCTGGAGCAAGGGACACAAAGATGCTTGTGGATTTGACCGGCATCGCCTAGACACGTACATCAGGAAAACCCTCTTTCTCAAATCTGTGACAATTTGGTTGGATTGGAAGAAATCGAACGAATCCTCGGATTTGTAGGGGCTCGGGGTGATCACAGATGAACATTGCGTGCGGTGGGTCTTCAATGGCAGTCTTGCAGAATTGACACAGGCGCCATTTTCCCACGCTCCTTCCAGCGGCGGCGTTCAACTGACAAGGGATGACGACTATCCACATGTGAGTGCACGTCGGTGATTTGCAGAGACAATCCTGAGGAAGTGTGGAAGGTCCAGGGATTTATTAACCAGCTTCCCAGTCCTAGAATCCATTCGAGTCTCCTTTGCTGACGCACCCGAACCAATGAATTTGATGTCCATATTGTTGCGCAAGGCTTCAATCATTGTGGTGTTGAAGTTATTCACAAGGCCGTTCAAGCATCGTAAGTGAATTTCGCCTGTTTCTGGGTCAAAGGAGCCGATTGCACGGAAATTATCCTCATGAAGGTCAAAACGGCAAGTCTTCGGCTCCGGTGGTCCGCGCCAATACTTGAAGCAAGTCTTAGAATGCGAGTGGCTTTGACATTGCAGCACAATGTTACGTAGGTCTTTCTGACGCTCAGCTGATAATGAATCGACATCCGACTCAAGGGGCATTCCACGAACTGAACACGGATGATGGTTATCTGAAGGGACTGTCACCCTTGGGTCGGGATCCTCGGGGATTGAATTTGAGATCGTATCATCTAGAAAAGCTAAAAGCCGTTTGCCAAACTCAACATCAGACTCATGGTTGCTCAGTGCACGCTTTTTGATTTCATTTGGGTTCAGTCCGCCCTCAACCCACACTAACATATGGCAATGGAGTGTCCCCCGACCTTGAGCTTCAACACAACCGTAGTACGCTTTAACAACACCGAGAATTCCGCTGTCCAAGTCTTTGCGTTCAGGATCATAGCCAAGGAGTGTTGAAATAAATGCTTTCATATACAGATTGAAGAATTGAGCCGCAACAACAGGATTTTTTGCAATGAGAACAGATTGGTCCCAATAGTTGGGGATATCTCCGGGAAGTAATGCATCAATATCAATTTCCGTCCCCGCAAGAAACTTGACAATGGGATTAAAGACCCTTCTCAATCATCAGACCCCGAATTTCATTTCGCATTGCAACACGGGCAGCAGACGAGCCAGGCACAGAGGCAGCAACACCATTTATCTGCTTCAGTAAATCCAGGACCTTACGTTCTTCCGCATTCTTTGCGACAGCAGCTTCACCACTTGCGACACGCTCTGAAACTGTTTTGACAACCTCGGGCGAAACGGATGCGAATTTTGAAGCAACCGAAGCAAAGTTGGCACGCTTCACTTTCAAACTGGTGTTCAACAGCATTTCATGGCGTTGTAAAATGTTGAATGCAGTGAATGCAAAGGAGGGATGCTCCTGGAATCTCCGATCTGACAAGTTCAAGAGATGCTTCACATGGCGTTTCAAGGAAAGAGGAACGGTTCGTCTCAAGTCATTAGGACCACCAATACCGTACGGAAACAGAGTAGGATATATCAAGGGAAATAACAGGCTGTCCTTCCGAAATTCATTCTCGGGTTCGTGATCATGGGTGTAACCGCCTCCTCTTTTCTGTACATGGCGAAGTGCCGCGGCACGCAGCTCATTGGAAGAGGCATGGCAATCAATGTCTGTAATCACAATACTTTCGAATGGAATGGATTCATCCGGTTTCGTGGATGGGTCAGGCACTGGAGTGGGATCATATCTTGCCGTGGCAGCGTCATTAGCGGAACTAGGTTGGATATGTTCAATGTTGAACGGTAGAACGGGATCCTCTTCAAGGCGGCGTAGACATTCCTCGTTGATTGTAATATCATGGTACAGTGGATTATGCTGTTTCAACCAATGAAGAGCGTTGCGTACTCTGACCGCGTTAACAGCCAAAGGCTTTGCATGCTCGCGAAGCCATTCAGGAGTTGGAGCTGAAGATCCGACAAATAAAACACAGACAGGGGCAGTTATCTCTTCAATGGACGGTGGAAGAACATCGGCGACTTTAGACGGCTTCTGTGGATAAATAATTACATGTCCCTTGATCCCGCGCTGTGTACTTTGAAGAACTAGATCCTGATTCTCTTCCTTGAGTTGGATTATCCAGCATTTCGATCGACAGCGTGCGATCATTGCCTCCTCTATTACAGTCAAGTCCTTCAGCTCACTGGGAACTAATCCGAGAAATGTTCTATTTGCCAATGACAACGCGGGCATCTTTTTCCTTTTCAAGTCCGAATGACAAGTTCGGCACAGGGAGAGAACAGGTGGGCTATCATCTGTCGGAATAGAAACACCATCTGGATCCAGAAGGAGATTCCGCAAGGGACCTTCGTCAAAAGGCATGGCAGGCGGAACACAATCTGGGTGGAGCCACTTGTATCTGTCGAGGAGATTGGTCTCATCTGATTTTAAATCCGGCCGTTCAAGAACACTCAGGTCAAACTTGGAGTCGCCAACAACAACCTGAACAATGAGAACGGAGGGAGACGGATTCAGCGCATGAGGCACAAGTAAAAGTAGCCAGTGCTTCGGAGTTGGTCTGGTCTTGAAATTTGCGGACACAATTGTTCTTCACTGATTGCGGTATAAGTTGGGGCCAAAGCTGTCGGATGGCTTCCAGTTGTTCATCATATTTTGCGCGGTCAGCACGGTCTTGTTCCTGGGATCGCTCGATTTTTTTCCCTCGGCGCAGATCAGTGATGTACTCCTTGAGCCTTCTACGTAGCTGTCCTATACTATTTGCACCTTTGTGTTCAATTTTCAGATTTGACAGTACTCTGCGCAGCGAGTTGGGAGTGATTTTACTTCCATAGATGGCCGTCAGAATGTGGACCTGTAGATCTGGATCGAGATTATTATGTTGCCATTCAGCACAAACGTCTGCGCAATCCGGCAAACTGAAATCTCCGGAAAGAGTAATTCGGGCATGGGATTGGGAGAACTGTGTGCAACTTCCGGATAATATGTGGTCTGTTATTGCGGCACGAAGTGACTCTACTGTTGATTTATCTGGAACCTGTATGCGATGTAATGCGGCGATGGATAGGAGAATAGGTTTTCGATGGCTCTCGAAGGAGTTGAAGAAGTCTGCAATTGACGCAGAGGTACTGACGCGCGCATTGGCAGCACTGATAGTGTCAGCATGTTTCCGGATAGCTGCACGTAGTTTAAAACGAAGCGTGCGGACACCAGATACAGATATGTTCAAAGCGGCAGCCAAGTGGGATAAATTCTCTGTGGACATCTGCTTGTGGTCGGCATCAAGAAAAATGTTCAAAACAGCTTTGGACATTTCTGCAGCACAGTTGAAATCTTGGGATAGTGCTCGACATGCGGTACGATCTGGTCTTGGAGACGACACAGCATCAACCTGATAGTCAGCGCACGCACCTGTGGCAATATGATGGAGGAGAGCACGTCGGCATTGTACCAAAGTCATACTGCTGAAACTTGAAGTTTTGGGAGCAAAATAAGGAGTCTCGAAAGAATTCCTACCCTGTCTAGTATGAGTAATCTTGGTATCATATACCTACATCTCTACTGATTTGAGGAAGCAAAAGCCCTTCAAGTTGTGGTGCTAGAAAAGCGAACGAAACTTCTTGGCGCTAACCATTCACACACATTGGTGGCTATGCATAATCTCGCACTCACATATGGCAGCTTAGAGCAATTCGAAGAAGCTGAAAGGCTGCAAGCTGTTGTTCTGGACAATTGGAGAAAGTTTCTCGGCGATGACCATTTACTCACACTAGCGATTCTGGGTGATAGTTCACCGTGAGCGAGAAGGTGGACACCTAACAACCTATAAACCTGGGATAATACAGGATTGGTTGTTCCAACTACGCCAACAAAATGCTAGGTCCATCGCAAATGGGGGTAGCTCGCTATAGAGGTGGTAGAAAGAAAAGAATCTAGTCTATCGAGCTATGTGAGTGTATGTAGAGGATGAGGACGAAGAATGAAATCATGAAAGAGCTGGTATATATATATGTAGCGGGACAAGGAAGCCGAAAAGGGAAAGGACGCGACGCATCGAGGCGCCTCGCCTGCATAGACCGTGTTTGGCGGGTCAAACACCTCTCCAATCGTTGGTGCGATTTTATTTAAGGCGGGGCATCGGCAAGGATGTTAAATGTGACCGCTATTGATTCGAATGCAATGGAATTCCGAAATTCCATCCGTGCTAGGGCTACTTCATGCTATTGGTTCGGGCTGTGGCCAACAAAAAGTAAGGTAGCCGTCCAATCGTTGGTGCGATTTCATTTTAGGCGGGGCATAGGCAAGGATGTTAAATGTGACCACTATTGATTCGAATGTGATGGAATTCTAGTGCTGGGTTGGAAAGGTATTGATGGCGTATTATACAGAGGCCGCGCAGCGGCCCTCTGGTATGATATGTATCCGCCGTATAATACATAAAATACGGGCGCCGCAGGCGAAAATTTTGGGTGTATTTAATGTATAATACGTGTATTTTATACCGTATTTAATGTATTTAACATATTTTTCTACATCACCATGCCTCCGCGTCCCATTCCGCGTCCTCCTCAACCCATTTCGTCTTCGTGTTCTTGACAGGCTTCTTGGTGGCGTCAACGACCACGGGCTCGGGAGATCCCTGATCCGGGGCAAAACGTTGGGTGAGTTTCGAGCTGCTTAAATAGATGTATGCCTCGATCTCCAAGGTGAGAACATCAGCACGGCGAATGACGAGCGGAGGAGCAGCGATATCAGATTCATCTTCTTCGTCCTCCTCCGCCTCGCAGTCCTTGATCCCGTAAGGATCCGGATTGTTGAACAATGCTTCCTCGTCGATCGGCTGTTCGGATTTAGTAGATCACGCAGGGTTGGGATACCGGCAACTATGGGATCGGAGGGCTTGCGATTAGAGGTGGGAAGCTCCAACCGGACCTTCTGGCAGTGCTGCTTAACCTCTGCAGTTCCAAATCCATAGCGCCAGTATTGATTGAGTTGGGCACAGCGGACTAGATTTTCGGCACCGAGGTTATTTCTCTTGGCTGTGCTCATTGCGGTGAGCTTTGAGGCTGTGCGTATCGCACATCTCACTAGGAACCACGCTAAAAAGCTTGACTCCGAGACGCTGAAAGGATTTTAGCCAAAACCAGGAGAGTGGAAGTTTAAACACCTACCGCCACTACATATGCGTTACTATCCTTTGACACCGACTTCCACCAACCAAGTCGCAGGGTCTGATCGGTGCACGGGAGATCGAAGGGCGCTTCATGGTACATGTACGCTGGTCATGAAGTGAGATAACGCAAGGCTAAAATTAAGAATGATGCACACCTATCAGCTGTTTGACGAGAATGTCCCCTTCGTTTGCATCTGCCCTCTGCTCGCGCTTCTGCTCGTTTTTAAGCATCAATCGCGCGCTGGTTATGAGATACGAGACAAGGGGCGAGGCTGTTTTATTGCTGAAATGAAGGCGAGATGGAAGTGCAAGTCTCAAAGCGCTGTCCCGGTAGTACACTATTGAAAATTGCGATGAGACGAGCCCGTAAACACTCAGTCTACTTACGAGGATCCAGGAGATAGGATAGGATGAACATCCCTGTGGTGCAGTCGTTCATAAAAATGGCAAACCGACGGTTGTAACAGCCAAATGTCTCCTGCTGGTACTGATTGATTTCAAGGCCTAATTCAGACTTAATTGTTGAACTCGACTCGGTCGCAAGGAAAACACACCTGAGATACAGAAAACTTCCTTGAACCCAATTGCAATACCGATCCAGATGTTAAAAACATCTGAGCAGGTTACTTGACTGCTCTCCAACGTTTTGAGACCACGGGAAACGGGTTTGAGGAGCATGTTGATGTCGTATAACTGACCACGAAGTTTTCGTTGTTCAGGTGAATTGCTGATGAAATAATTTCGCAGGGGCTTTGTCTAAGAAACAGAT
This sequence comes from Mycena olivaceomarginata, assembly GCA_029378375.1. Lineage (NCBI taxonomy): Eukaryota > Fungi > Basidiomycota > Agaricomycetes > Agaricales > Mycenaceae > Mycena > Mycena olivaceomarginata. The sequence goes on from JARKIC010000292.1 coordinate 187,940, forward strand.
TTATTTGGATGCACACGGAGAAGATGAATACGTACCGCTTTTGTATCAAATTTTATGGTCTTGTCTGCAGAGCATTGTTCCATGGCAGAAAGGCAGCGCTCGACACTGCTGGACTGATCCGCAAAGGTCGAGAATCGAGTCGCGCCGAAGGAAAAAAGGCCACGTCGAGCAGGCTGGTCCTTCAGCTTATCTTTGAGATGTTTCTTGCCATAATTGCTGTGCGAGAAATAGGTGGTTATTGCTGAGATAATTTTCATCGCCTGGTAAATGCATCAGCTGGTACCGCAACTGATGTAGGCCGAAGAGAAATCACCTCAGCAAACCCTTTTATCTTCGGAAACTTCTTAGAGCCAATCATGATATCTTTCGCAAGCAGATTGAGCTGATGGCATGGGTCAGGGCAGTTCAAAATCCACGGAAAAGCTTTGCAGATAAGTTCTCGGCATTTTTTGACATTTCCGGTCGTGTCGGAGACAATCATCGAGAAACGGACGGCAGTATAGAGAAGAAGGATCTACAGGTTTGTTGATTAAGAGACAAACTAGGGGTAAATAAAACACATACATTTTTTAGATTTTCGCAAATGGTTTCCCCCGTCGTCGATAATCCCGTTAAAATGATACCCGCAACCATGTAGGACATGCGGGTGGGTGTAGAGACATGCACCGTGTAAATCTCATCGCTCTTACGACTAGACCAACCGTCGAAAGACAACGTAAGATGGAAGAAGCTTTCAAGGAGTGTTTTGAGTTGGACCATTGCATTCTCTGCTTCCACCACGAGGTTGTACGTGATGAAATTGGAGCGATCTGGGACCGAGTAGCTGGGACACCTGCAAAAGAGTAAGTACGACAGACAATATAAGACAGGGATTAATAAATTGCGTTGCAAAAATCGATGAAAATGCCATTGTCGCAAAGTGAAAATGCCAGCGCACAACAAACAATCAGTCTGAGCAAAAGATAGTCGATAATGGATTGTCTAGTCGCCGTGATTTTGGATGCCCCCCAAGTGTCGTCGAGTGTGACCTGAGCCGGCGGAGTCTTCGTGGATGGGTCCAGTTCCGTCGCAAGTTCGGTAGTAATACCAGGAATGGGGACACGCCCCAGAAGGGATCCTCCAATTTTCTTTTCTTGACTCGAAGTGCCGGGGCGTCTGCTTCACCGGATGCAACCTGGGACCCAGATGCGGAAACTTCATCTTTAAACTTGCTCCAGGTACCCGGGAAATCTCGCTGGAATTTCTACTGCTGGATCAGCCGGGAAGGTCGGGAGTGAATGAAACAATGCTTGTACCTTGCAGCCGAGCATGTGAGGTGTATTGCGCTTCCGGTTATTGTTACGGACGCCCAGATCGCACCCAATACAGTAATACATCGGCTTCATTTGCTTCGCGCTGTTTATGACCAAGCGTTCAATGAAAGCAGAAGCCATTAACTCGTCGAAGCTGCGCCCGAGAGGATTTTTCTCCCTGCCGTGCTGGTTGCCTTTCCTCTTCCGCTCGTCACGCTCACGCTGCCGATCTGCCGCGTCTGAATTTAAGAGTCCATTCGAAAGTGTGGGCTGAGATTCCGATGCATTTGAATTATTGTCAGCCATTTCGACATCCGGCATAGAACCGTCGAGGAGAGGGATAGGAGGCTGGACTTTACATGAATCAAAAATCAAATACAGAGCTTCAAATGGCGTACCACAGTGTATGCCTCGTTCCGATCCATTGCCTCTCCCGCAATTGCCAACGCAGACCAGTAAGTCGTCCATGCCTTGGCCTCGATTGAGCTAAGCTGTGTATAGACTAATTTTGGTCTGCTGGCGAGAAATCACGTGCAGTAGAACTGTTCCACTTTATTGTTCACATACCGGCCATTTTCAAAGCGAATTTTGCATTGAAGCTTGGCCATATATCCCAAAGATGATACACATGTGATTGGAACTGAAGTATTTTACAAATTGATGCCGTAAAAAAGATATTAACGGTCACTTTTTGTGATGACGAGTAGTGTGGAGTACATTTGAGTGCCAGGAAAGTCCTACACTGTGAGAAAAAAGTTATATCATTGACCAGTATGTATCATTGACCCGTGATAAACTGTATTCATTTTCTTGCCTTCGGAGGAGATCTCGCGAAGAGCGAGGCCATTGAGGAAGTCCTGCCGGACATCACGGCGCGAGAGTCCTGTCACTTGTCGCGGTGTGTAGAAGAAACCGTTCAGGTCCGGGTCCTCAACATCAGTTGGGGCGAGGCTCTCACGGAGAATTAGAGTTGCCACGGCAGCCACGGTTCCAGATATTCGGTCGCTTAGCCAATGAGTACATCATTGACATGTTCAGTCGCGACCTCGAGTCCCGCCTGGCCTACATTTGGTCGAACCAGGAAAGAATTCGACGCGAGGATGCCACACTTATGGGCCTCCACGACGTTGAAGTGAACGAAAACATATACCTACCGTCGTCCTTCCTAGGCTCTGACCGATGGGCAGCAGAGTGCGGACCAGAGACTTGCTCTAGCCCCTATAACAGCTGTTCCGAAAAATAATCAGACTTGCCGAGTTTTCTTTTCCGATCACTTCCCAAAATGGAAGCGGTCCACTTTTGGGCTAAACTGGCCTTCCTGAGGCCTTTTTAGTTCATTTTACAGAACGATTTGCTTCTTGCGACACCCAACCAACGTTTAGTGCCTCTAGATGTGCTCTGAGTGCTCAAAGACGTGCTGAAAAGGTCGTTTCAGAGCGCATCGGAGGTGATCGAATTTTACAGAACGATTTGCTTCTTGCGACACCCAACCAACGTTTAGTGCCTCTAGATGTGCTCTGAGTGCTCAAAGACGTGCTGAAAAGGTCGTTTCAGAGCGCATCGGAGGTGATCGACACTAGTGCTGGCCACAAATATGATACGGAAAAATATATTTTGAATATATTCAAATATATACGAATACGATACGCTCCGGGAGGTGCAGATACGATATGAATACGATACGATATGCCCGGGGTGTATTCAAATATATTCGGATACGATGCAGTTGCTGTTTTTCCACACAAGAGGAATTGATCCAGTGCCTGTCGGAACCCAAAAGTTATCAACGGGCCTCAAAATCAATGATCCGACCCCAGCAGGTGTTACGAGCCACGTATCGGACTAGTCGGGTTCGGTATGCCTGACTTGCCGAGATCAAATTGATGTGATCTGCATATGAGATCAACTTTTTGGCTCATTCCTCGTCAACAGCAGAGGCCCAGGGCCTTCAAGAGTTTAGTAAAGGTGTCTAGCTAGCTCTGCAGTACATTCCCCAAGGTTAAGTCCCAGTTTTGCTCGGGAAGTGAGGTCTTGAATATATTCAAATATATTCAAAATATATTCATATTCAACCATCAGAATATGAATACGGTGAATACGATATGAATATGAATACGATACGGAAAATTCATATTCATATCATATTATGGCCAGCACTAATCGACGCAAATCACGGACCGAAGTCCGAGTCCAAAAAGAGTTTGATCGGAGACTTTCGGCACAGGTCGGAAAGGCCTCCCGAGCGTCGGTTTGCCCTCAACTACACCCAGAAGTTGTTGAAAAGACCCTTGAGAGCCGGAATTAACACTCTCCTTCCTCCTAGCCACCGCTCTCATCTAGATTCCATCCAAAAGACGGATGTTTCCCTTTGGGGAGGCGACCGGCGGAAAAAACTGACAAGTCTCAATATTTTTAGGAACAGCTGTAATTAATCATTCATGTATAACTACAGTCATAAACTAGGAAGCGAAACGGCATGATTGTATGGCAAGTTGGAGACGCAATAGTGGTTTGATCGTCCCTGCTCTTGATTTACGATGCCAGAGTGACCCCATGGCTACACGCCGGTATAAGGAATTGAGAGAATCCGTGTTGCCGCTGATCTTGGAACCCAAATTTCGTCAAATAACGTAGAAGCGAAACATTTCTGAATCCTTGTGTACCGGGCGGACCGCAAGGGTGTAATCAAGAATTGGAGAAGTTCTTAATGGTAAGTGCGTAAATACTTGTTCGCTCTTTGATGCGTCAATTGTTGACTGAAAAAATATTCAGCAAACTACTGGGAAACACTCGCTCACTCACGATGCCTGGACTTCTGCGTCGGGAATACCCTTTCTCAACATCAACGATCACTACATTGCGGCCCCGACTGAGCGCCCAAACGATTGGGAAATCATTACTGAAGAACTCGCGTTCATGAAGATCGAGGGTCGTCAGACTGGCGCCAACATTGGTTCAGCAATCCTCGAAACTGTCGATCGGTATGAACTTCGCGGCAAGGTGGGCTCGATAACCTCGGATGGTGCCGCTGTCAATCGATCCACCGCTCAAGTCGTGGAACAGGGCCTCGATAAGCGGGACTGGCGCTAGGAGTTTGTTCGCAAGCAAATGGGATTTTATCGATTTCCGGAGGACTTTTAGTGTAGGTTTGCTTTCAATGGGTATTCCGAAGGCCTGAGCCGCATCCAGGAGCTGCTTTAGACTGGCTTTGCTTAGCCTGTCTGTGAATCTGGACACTGGACAAGGTTAGGCGGAGATCTGCTCATAGCTCGTTAGATCCACTACCAGACAGGGGCATTGAATTAAATCTGACGATCAGGGGAACATATATCGAAACCCTTTTAAATTTAGCGATTGACACTGACCATGGTATCGAGTGCCGTCAGGCCAAATTGGATAGTTTTGACTTGGAAGGCAAAGTTCAACACAACAATTTATTGACCCAATCCCCAAGTTCAAATGACGGTTAAAATTTTGACACAACAATCTATTCTGCCAATCCATGGTTGGGACAGGTTCAAATGATGGTTGAAACAGAGAATACCACAGAATATGGGCGCAAAGCAAAACCAATTGGTACTAATATAATAAAAAAGAATAAATAAAGGTTGGATAAATAAAGAGGAACGAGCGGGAATCGAACCCTGCGTGCACATTCGCAAACACTGCACATTCGGTCAAACAGTGCATATTCCGATCAATGTGCACTGTTTGACTTGAGAAGGGGCACTTACCGCTTTTGGTATGAGCAGCGTGCGAAATACAGTTTGTCGAGGATGTTTCCTGATGTTTCCGCCTGCCATCACCGGAGTTTGGTCCAAATAAATCGCGACCACTATTTGGCCAATACATCAAGTATTGGCCAAATATTGGCCGAATATTGGGCCCCAGTATTGGTCGACCGATATTTGGCCAGTACATCCAGTATTGGCCCAATATTGGATAGCTTTTACTTCATCATGGACTTTGAATATCTACATTATGATCAATGTTAACGTTGCCGCGAACATCAACGCATGCACATATATATATGTAAGCTCCTTCTTCAGCGCTCTTCATCAAACAATTGCAATTCTCCAGTCACTAACTACAGCTTTAACCTCTGCAACTCGGTCTCGATGCACGCTGGCTGTCACCTTGTCAATGCTCTCTGCTTCTATTGGTTTAAAAATTGGCTCACTGAAGCCTGCCGAGTCATGTATCGATGGCGCATGCTTTCTACGAATAAATATCAGATTGTTAAAACTCGCAAAATCCTCTTCATGACCTATCGCAATCGTGAATTATACGCAGGTTCGTGTACTCCACGGAACGCTATCAATCCGAAGCAAGGCCGCTGTCACCGACTCGCACGTTCCTGCCTACAATCCCTCGACTATGAGCCGTTCTGACGCTCAGTATGAATGGTGTCTATGCTCAGAATGTCGGCTCAAAGGAGAACATGGAGCTTTACAAATGAAGCAGACAATCAAACGACATATAGCTGCAGACCGCCGTCTTTCCCTAAACCCCGCAGCAGCCACTGCGAATACAATTCAGGTCCCCTCTCCTCCCCTGCGGACTATAGCCTCGAGTTCTCCCCCTCATCCAGAGCCTCTAGCATTCCCAGATGACGATTCGGACGACGCACCTCATGGGTTATCACCTGCTTTCTCCGATGCCGACTTTCAATGGCCTGCAACAGACTGCTATGCACCACCCAGTTCCCCGAGATTTGTCTTCTCTTCAGACGAGGAAGACGAGAGCTCATTACAGGATGATAACTGCGACACCTCTGAGGATGAACCCGACTCTCCAGAGCTGCGGGATGATGACCAGGCAGTAGATGTTGACAAGATCGATGCAGATCCACTTTACCGCTCTCGGGCCTCCATTTTTGAGGCATCCGAGTCCACGGCCGAGGAAGATAACATACCTTCAGCATTTGACGACCACCCCGCGATCCGGAACGCCTATATCCGAGTCTTCGTTGGCGCAGCCTTTGACGGGATGACTCGAGAAGCTGTTAAGCTTATTCTCGCTGGCTATGAGATCGCATTCAAAGCTTCTTCCGCCCATCTCAGCGGTCTCTCCGACTTTGCTCGTACATTACCAACCGTCGAGAAGTGTCTTGGAGTTTGCACAGACAGCTTGATCACGTACTATTTCCTCTGCACTGGCTGCTGGAAGCCACACACGCAGCGAGAGCTTGCGCAGCTCGAATCCCCGAACTGTACTGAGCCTGACTGCTCGGGAATTTTATACACCCTCAAGCGGCTCTCCGACGGAGAAAAGAGAACTCCTGCATTGACGCTTCCTTTCGTCCCTCCTGAGAAAGCTTTGCAGCGAATGGCCCTTCAGGCGGGGAAGGTCGCTCAGTGGCAGAAGTGGCGTGGGCCGGAGGATATTCCCGGAGTCCGTGAACCAGTTACCTTGAAAGGCTACACCGCGTTCTCGGATCTTGACAAGCCAATGACAGACATCACAGATGGGTGGGGCTGGAGGGTAGTCCAGGCTGGCTTGGAACGTCGCCGGAATGGGAAGTGGGAGATCAAGGATGTCGATGTTCACGAACTACGGCTGCAGTTTGTTGCTCTACCCAATGGACTAATTCTTCAAATCAATCTTGATTGGTACATTTTTATGAATATACTTTCTGCATTATTAACCTGCTCTTCAGGTTCCAGGCAGTCAAAGCAGGCTGTCACTCAACGGGCGCCGTGTACGGAACCATCTGCAATAACCCACGCGGCATACGATATCTTCGTGAAGAGACTCTTCTGATTACAATGTTCCCCGGTCCCCATGAGCCAACGCAGGAACAGTTCAATAACGTCATGAATATTTGTGTCAAGCATTTCCAGAAATTGTATAATGGTATGTGCTTCTATTTTATAACCTTTTCTCTATCTACACATGTCTTTCAGGAATTTACCTTAAGGTCTCGGGCGAGCCAGAGCCAGACCTATTCCATGTTCAAATTGGAACCGACGTCTCAGATCTCCCCGCGAGTCGAAAAACAAGTGGGCTGCTTGCGGTGACTTCCAAATGGTTCATGTGCGACCATTGCGATACTCCCTTTTATGCGCTCGTCGACCGCGATTCTTTTGATTCAACAAGTAATGCTTTTCGAGCACGTGATGCCTCACCGGAGATTGCAGAAGAAATCAGTCGTCGGAGGGGAGTACAATGGTCAGCCATGGACAATTTGGTCAACTGGCTTCCCGGAGTGACGAACCTGTTTGATTTGATGCACGCAATCTTCCTTGGTATGCTCGTTTATTCCTGTGGCTTGGTATTACTGATAGCTCGGAATCCTCTAGGGATCATCAAGCATCTCTTCCGCGAGATTCTTCAAAAGAACGGGATGATAGACAACGAAGCTACCAAAAAGCTAGAAGATTTTTTGGATAAGCTTATCTGGCCGGTTTCGGTCGGTCGAATGCCCCCTTCCGTGAGTGTTGAATCTGTCGGAGAAAAATTCCTCTCACAACACTTCCAGATTGCTCGCGGCAGCGGCTCTATCAAAGCAGATCAGTGGCGCTCTTTGATCACCGTCTTATTTGTCGGGTTATTTGTTGCATGGCGGGTTGACGGTGAAATCCCCGATGTCAATGCCCCTCCTTCTGCTGAGAACACCAAGAATGCTGCTGCTCAACGGAGACAAGAGAAACTGGTTCGCTCTCGCATGAAGGAAAATTACTTGGCCAAAAATCCGAATCCCTCCGAGGCTGAGCTTGAGCGCATCAAGACAGTACAAATGAATAGGTCACTGCGGCTACACTATGAAAACTTGGTTCAGTTCACAGCTGGGATACGCATCATCACTTCCGACACAATCAGTCCGAATGAGGTGAAACGGGGATGTGGTGCCGTACAACGCTCCATTCAATCCTGGGCAGAAATGAACTGACATTGTGTACCACTTTGGGTGTGTATTCGATCTCTTGGCCAGTTCAGTTCGCACATTGATCAGCAATTCAGGAATGTGTGTCGCTACCCTGCTCGACCATTGTAGTTCCCTACGCAAGATTGGTGGTCCGCAAGCGCGCTCTGGAGAGCTAGCACAAACCGACCGTTGGTATGTCCATCGATGTTCTGGATCGCGGTTTTCGCTGGAATACCTCTAACCTGGGGTGGAGCGAATCCTGTGGTTGGAACTGTCCTGCTATATGGAGGCACGTTCAAAGTCTCGCCAGCGTTGGTGTCCTCTGTTGGGCGGGTTCAAAGGCAACATGAGAGACAACAGGACGGTTGGTGTACCTCATACTGAACTGGCCCCAATGAAGTGGCGTCTTGGCGATACCTGTGGCAATGTTCACTAGCACTGCCCATGGTTGGCCTCAGTCCCCTACAAATGATCATGAATGTCGGGATTTCATCTGAATAGCATGTTTTATGCGTTCAAATCATTATGCCATTATGATATCTGGTACGAAGCATGTAGTGAGGGTGTGACTTCTGGCTACAGATTTCATTCAGCGGGTGGTGTCCTCACAAACGCTTCCGCCACCGAATTTTGGGCAAAATTTGCATAGACGACATTCTGAGTTCCGGAAAGCCTCAGCTCGGCGGGTAGTCGGGGAATAGGGTGTCGCGTGTGCGCCTCTTTAAATCGGTCTGGTGGGTGATCGAATGTACGCCTGATCGCCGCCGAGTGGATATCTTTTCCCTATTTTCCACCGATCGCCGCCGATTGGGTGAAGATTGTTCCAACTCTACGTACATAAACGCCGAACATTTCTCCTTGCCTGCCTTTCTTCCTTGCCGCCTTCCACATCTTCCCTGTTCATCGCCGTCGCCCACCGCAGACATAGCATCGCCTGCTTCGATAAAAGACCGGCGTCTCATGCGATACTTGTCTTATTATCTTCCCACTCAACTACTCCGGAGCTGCTTGCCACCCACTCCATCCACCTCATGGCCTCAAATTCAACTCCCTATCTGTCCCATGCACCCGTGGTGCTCCCGAGTATCAGCGAGATGTTTCCCGAGCATCTCATCCCGCGCCCAGCCACCGCCACTAGTCCTGCGAGCGCCAGTGCTTCCCCGTGGAGCCGCTTCGCGCCTGCACCGCCCCCACCGTCAGTGACATACCCATCTTTCTCTTTTGACGTCCTGAAGAGCGATCCCCGTGGCTCTGCCTTGGAACATATCGCTTCGAGCCGCCCAGGCCCAGCGCGCTGCAGACCCGTCGTCCGCACCCACCTCTACAACGCCAACTCAAAAGCACATTTGATACCTGGCTCGCCGGACGGCGACAGCGAACCGGAGGCAATAAAGGAAGGCGAGTGCGGCGACGGTGAGAGCGGCGCACAGGAGGGCAAGAAGCATGTGTGCATCAAGTGCGCAAAGCGGTTCAATCGCCCGAGCAGCCTCAGGATCCACTTTAATACGCATACAGGCGCAATGCGTGAGTGGCTCCTTTGTTGTTTCTTCGTTTTTCTTTTCTTGTTCTGACATAGTCTAAATCTTACAGCTATGGCTCCTTCTGGTGTATTGTGTTTGATTTCCATCTACATTCCACTATGGCATCGTTTTATTCAACTCGTCTCTCGGGGGCCTAGTGTATTGCATTCCTTCTTCTAGGCATCAACGATCCCTCCCCAAATTGTCTAATCCCGTGTTTGCTTTTAGCTTTCCGCTGCCCCCACCCTTCCTGTGGTCGCGCATTCAACGTCAACTCGAACATGCGGCGACACTTTCGGAACCACGCTAGCTCCGTCTCTACGTTGGCGCCTAATACGAACTCTGCCCCTACCACCGACTCCATCCCCCCGACCGTACTCACCGCATTCAGCCCGACCTCGATGAGTTCCCCGGCGTCCTATCTTTCATCGCTCACATCGTATGCTCCCTCCCCGACCTCGTACTCACCGACATCAACGCCGAGGGCAAGGTGGAGCGCGTCGTCTGATTTGTCGTTCTCCCCTGCTACACCTGTGTTCCTCCCCCCGACTATGTTTGAGCGCGACCGCGAGCCCGCGGGGATGTTCGAGCCCGACCGCGAATGCGCCGGGACGCTGGTGTCCATCTCCACCTTCCGCTCTGAAAGCTATGAGAGCGCTGCAAAACACCACGCCAGGTACTACTCGCACAGGGGGGTACTCGGAGAGCGACGTGCAGAGTGAGCGCCAGAGGTAAAAAAAATCACCCTCATCTTCCTCCTGTGTCTTTGAAGACAACCAGCGCATACACGAAACGCCTTGTCCTTTTTTTTTTTTTTGTTGTTGCTGTCTGTATCTCATGCATCTGTCCATCCATCCCTGTAATCCCCGTATCATATCGTGCTCTCCAATAGCTCAGCAGAATCCTGTAATAGCTGGACCAATCGAGCGTCTCGATCCTCCCTTTGTGTCCAATATGCAAATTCTTCCTGAGAGCCGGAAATTGGGATTCCAACTGGTTGAGAGTACTGTACTAATCCAACCAATTGTTCACGGGGGCCTCACCCGTCACCAAGAGTGTTCACTGGGTGAGGTGTTTATTCCTCGGCAATCACGGGAAAATACCATATATGGCAGTCCGGTGAATGCCGGACCGAAAATTTCCGCGTTTTTTCGGTGTTTTGGGGCCAAAAATCGGGATGTCACCGTGTTCACACCGTTGATTTGGCCAAAACGTCGCAGGGTATTCCACTCCTGCGGCTCGAAGATGTAACCCGAGGGCATAGCCACAGCGTGACGTCACACATCACGAAAGTTCCGGGGCCGCAGTGGCTTCGAAAATGTGAAGCCAAAGCCTCTACCAAAAGTGTTCAGTTCATGGGTGACCATCCCCCATCAAGACTTTATTCAACCCAGGGCAATGGCAAAAGGATAGATTAGTTACAGTAGAGTGCCCCGACACCTTTGAAACCACTAATTACCGTTTCACCGAGCGGCTCAACGTACTATACTATCCGGCGGGGTTGGCCGGCCAAACTATCAATGTAGTCACCTAATTGGATTGGGAGCAGTATAATGTTGGGATCTTGGCCATGGGGATACTAGGCAACGAGGCATGGTAGACTTTCGTTGTGGTGCCAGTTGGGTGCGGAACGCGGTTGTGAGTGATGCACGTTATCTCATGTGCAGATTTCCATCTCCTGATCCTGAACTTTTCATTTACATAGTCAGATTCAAACCTATGCAAAGACTTGACAAAATATTTTTCATGAATTATGATGCACTATAGAAGCCCCAGGATTGCGTGTGGCAGTTGGACAATAAAATGCACGAAATATTATGGGAGTGTTATGGACCCTACAGGAGGGCGCCGAGTATTTCATTTGTGATTCAGGCCGCTGACATTTGGCAACGACGGTAACATCGTGACATACTATCTGGCATGTTACATCAAAATCACGATCGATTCTCCGTTTATTCGTTCGTTTTCTCCGCTTTCCTGACTGGGTCTGGATTGAGGAGAATATGATTCAATACCTCCAATCAGGTTTGATGGATTTTTCCTCGGCCTTTGATATCATCCAAAATATACAAATGCCGGAGTACGAGCTAAATTAGTCGTACGGTCCGAAGCTTGCGCGGTTGATGCGTGCGAAGAAATTTTCGGTTTTTGCACCGCGAACAAGTAGGTCGTTCACAGTTGACTTTTTTCTCCCTTTTTTCTTCCTTTGTGGTTCCCACCCCATTGAATTATCTTAGCAAATATATACAACGCTGACGAAAGTCTCCGACCAACCTATGAGCCTGACTTCAGGCTGATAGGGGTGTCCTTCCTCCTGCCTCCACGCCGAAAGCCCAAGCTTCCGGTCTGGCTGTCTTCAATCAGAACCCACTACACCGTTCCTCGGCAAAAAATCTGAATTTTCTCCAACGCGTTGATTGGAAACAGAGTTCCGAGAAAGGTTCTGAGTGCCAGGTTGAAGGCGAAGGAGCTCCAAGAGAAGGAGCTCAAGGAGAAGGAGCACGCACAGCTTCGAGCCGCTGGAGAATCGGCAAGACAATTCCTCGATCGGCTCCACTCGGAAGCTCGGCAGCATCGGCCGACCTGTTGTCGAGTTGAGCGACTCAGCGGGTTTAAATTCTATGTCCTATGTATCGAAGTGCCCTGATTTGTTCCCAGCAGATAACTTCCTGATGCTGGCTGAGACCTCATCCTCTGCTCTGGCCTGACTTAGAGCTCGCTTACGAGGTTCCAAACAATGAAAAAAAGGTTCGAAAGAAGGGTGAAGGGCACACGGCCATTTACTGTAACCGGTACTATTGATTTTGGCCCATACAGCAGCCAAAAACCATGTCCATTTCCTATGTACGTACCTTTCCGTTCATTATGAGCTAGCTACGTTCTTGCTTTGAGATGAGCTTTCATAGGCACTGATACGCCTACGGCGCAGCTGGAAGCAGAGCTAAAACAAAATAATGAATGGGGAGGAGATGGGTGATGGGTGGCCACTTCAAGGGCCGTAGTACAAGGTCTGAGGTGCGAGGAAGTTCAGTGAGAGTTCAGTACTGACTCGCAAAACAACGATGGAACAAATATGGATGTGTGCGGGGATTTGTGTGCAGCAATGACGAAGGCTGCTCAAGACGGACACAGGGAACGGGACGCGAGGAACGACGAGGGACACGACAGCGAGAGCGAGAGCGAGAGAAGAGTAGCTTAATTCGAATTACAAGGGGTGAACTTCGTTGTTATTAGCAGTTGAACTGGCTACAATTTATAGTAAATGGGACACGGCGTATGAATAAAATAAAATACTGAGCACATGGAACGAAATGGTTGAGACTGTATTGAAACCACGGAGAAATGGCCAGGAATGCGTGTACATCGGGCCAAGAGATGGCAAATTAAATTACAGCAGTCGGCGAAAGAGACCTGAGACCGGAGAAAATATAAGAAAAAGGTAAAATCCAGGGGCAGTAGCATGTGGTGAGGGCGGAGCGGAGTGGAATTGAATTGCTGCGGCGGCGCGGTACCTGACAAATGGTCGGCGAGTGTGCGTGAAATGGTCGGTGTGAGGTGAGAAAGCCGGTGGCGCAGAACGAATTGGTCGGATCAACAAACTGATCCGATGGTGCATTTCGGCGATCAGCGGCGAGTCCTGTTCATCAGCACTGACGCCAGTCATTGCAGGCATGACATTGGTTTGTCTTCAAAATGCCAGAGATCACTATCATTGTCCTGGCTTTTCCTCCTCTCGTTGTCCAACCACTGAATGCTCCTCTTCCAGCCGGCTTGTTGCTGGATGCCAATCAGGGAAACCCTCCCCTGATATTTTTGCATAATTTGTGAAACATTTCGACACAATATGCGAAAATATCTCGAGTTGCACGAGTGAGCATAATTATGCCGAAATAGGACCTCCGCCCAGGGATTCTGATAATTTGTGCTAATTTTGAGCGAAATTGCACGCAGGTTTCTTCGAATCTTGTGCCGCTTTCTTGACCTCGAGCACGATAGAAAGTAAAATAGATATATTGGATACGAAACTACGTGATACATAAAATTGTAATATGTTCTGTTACTGTTTCCCACTATCAGCATAACAACTATTATGTTGTGAGCGAGTGTAAAACAGGCAAATGACACGACTCCACCTGAGCGCCATGACACCATGGTTGGGACTGGACTCAGGAAATCATAGTCCTGCATGATAGGTGAGTTCAAAGAAAAGAGGATGCGAGCGCGCGCGTACTTGCCTTCAAATAAGATTATAAGAACAAGGTTTGGACTCGAGTCCGGCGTGGTGCGTGGTGCGATTACCCTAGACGGCGGAGGAGATGCGCGAAACAACGATGCTAAAGGAGGGTTCGTGTATGGTGACGGTGGAAACCGGCGGCGCGGGCCATGAGGCGCAGTAACAGGCAATGACTGCGCAGATGTTGCGCAACGTCACCCACGATCAGGAAGCCGGGAGTGAGCAGTCCGAATCGGGTTTAACGGAACCACCGGCTGCGGGGGATCAGTACGCGCAGAGAAGCAAAACGAGTGCGTGTTCACACCTTGTCAAGAACTTGAAGAGATGGGGTGCGCGCTGAAAGATGTGTGGGTCATAGTAAGCAGGGAAGACCACCATGTTGTACACACCTGGTCTGCACAACTGCATTCGACAGCAAGTCTGCGAGACATCCCGAAGCGCATGAAAGACACTGTTTCGAGGGTAATTGAGATAGGGACATGAAAAAGGAGGTAACTCACCAGTTTCTACCATAGAACAATGCCCGGAGACTCCAGAGGAGATTGCAGAGAGATGGTGGGAGAAGGGAAGAAAGCGATGGGGATCAAAACAAACCATCTTCGACACGTCACGGCTCACCTCGTGTTTCAGAGGATCGGCCGATCGGATTTGATGGCCCGAATCACGTACAGCTTAGGGACGGGTCAATCTGACTTGAAGAAATTCTCACCAAGTTCTGAATGGTTGGTTATTCCATTATGCTCACTGCAGGCCATCATTTTGGTCTATGTCGGAGTCTAGTGTTACATCAACTGTACCACTAATTGTAATCATTCGGCGAGTCGTTCCTGATCCTCCAGACTTCCACATTGTATTTCCCAGACGAACGTCCGCCGTTGGCGTGGTAATTGGGTGTCTTCGTCGCGTGAAGGTTGATACGCGAAATCGGCTGTGCGAATGTTTCAAAGCATGCAAAGTGCCATGCTAGGGCCCGGGATTGAACCTGCAAGGTCCTTGCCACGTTGTGTTCCCAAGTTCTGAATGCCCGCCTCGGAGTATGCCTTTCTCCCAAGTGCGGAATATTTGTACCCGTTGAGTGGAGATCTCGTATCACCATGCCAAACAGTTGCTCAGCACTCTTTGCCAATCCGGAGACTGGGTTGCACGACTACATTACTTACTACTGAAGTGGCGCAGTTCAACACGGTTCTGAGGACCTTTAAGATCCTCCGAGTTTTACACAGATTTGTCGAGATTATCTGGGCACCTCCGGAAATATGCTCAAATGTGGAGAATTTTGCTCAATGTATGCCTAAATATCGAAAATTATCAAAAGTTGAGGGTGCCAAAGATATTTTGCACAAAAATATCAGAATTTTTCCAAGGAGGTTTTTCCTGATCAGTGACCGCGAACATTTCGATCCAAAATGTAAGTGTCCACAAGGGAAATCGATCCGCGCCATCATTAAATCGTGGGTCGGCAATAGATTTCTTTCCATTTAGCCACGTCTGTCCGGACTTGCGGCTAAGGAGGTCGAGGACAGCGGTCGGAGGGATGCTGCGGTGCTTCAAAGATGAAATGTCGGTCTTCGGCTCATCGTCCCTAAACCAGAGCTGACTTTCCCCGTAGACGAATTCCGAGGAAGTGCGGGGTAGGGCTAGCTCTGCGAACTGGATAACAGGTAGTTTCCCGGGGAGCATCATCTCCATGGCGTGCGCGGGAAGCTTGTATGCGGCATTTTTGGCCGCGATGACGGCGACAGGTAGGTCGCTTGTGAAATCCTTCTTCTTCCCAATCCAGTCTGATGGAATGAATGGTGCCTCGATGTCGTCAGCTGCGGGAGCCATATTTGCCGTAGCCCGTACAGCAGGCGGTGGGTAGAGCGGGGTGATGCGAAAAAAGATGATTGTATTTGTCTAGCTAAACCTTCTCACTCCAAACAAATATACAAATGTGGGAGTGTGAAAATCAAAAGAAATGCAACAGGCTCGAACACACGCCAAAAAAGCAGATTAATAATTACGAAAGTCGAGGACAATCCAACTGCACCCATTTCATGCTATTGGTTCGGGCTGTGGCCAACAAAAAGTAAAGTAGCCTTCCGATCCTTGGTGCGATTTCATTTCAGGCAGGGCATAGGCAAGGATGTTAAATGTGACCACTATTGATTCGAATGTGATGGAATTCCGAGATTCCATCTGTGCTAGGGCCATTTCATGCTATTGGTTCGGGCTGTGGCAAACAAAAAGTAAAGTAGCCGTCCAATCGTTGGTGCGATTTTCTTTAAGGCGGGGCATAGACAAAACAGGATAAGGATATTAAATGTGACCGCTACTGATTCGAATGTGATGGAATTCCGAGATTTCATCCGTGCTAGGGCCATTTCATGCTATTGGTTTGGGCTGTGGCCAGCAAAAAGTAAAGTAGCCGTCCAATCCTTGGTGCAATTTTATTTTAGGCGCGGCATAGGCAAAACAGGATACAGATGTTAAATGTGACCGCTATTGATTTGAATGTGATGGACGAGATTCGATACGTGTGAGGGCTGTTCAATGCTACTGGTTCAGGCTGTGGCCAACAAAAAGTAAAGAAACCCTCCAATCGTTGGTGCGATTTTATTTAAGGCGGGGGCATAGGCAAGGATGTTAAATGTGACCACTATTGATTCGAATGTGATGGAATTCCGAGATTCCACCCGTGACATTGTCACTACGGGAAGAGATAATCATACATAAATGCTTAAGTGGCCAGCTACCCGACAAAAAATAGTATAACGCTCTACAGCGGCCACTGTGAGCTACATACAGATGTGATCCGTTGTTTTGGCGGGCAATCCTTTGGACTCTCCCAACATACTCAATTCTGGCTCTTTTGCTCTGAAGTAAGATTCAGAGTCTTTCTAAGTCACGGTCCCCCACTTCGGTTGAGGAGGTTGCCAATTTTCCTCAGGTTCATCACCCTCTTTATAAAGTTAAGCCTGTGGGAGTATTGTGATATTTGGTTCAACTTCTAAGTCATGCGTACTGTAGAGGAGATAAACAACGCACACGGAGCAGTACACTCCAGGATTGATCCCTCGGAATACGACTTGCCAGTCGAGGGCCTCCGATCCCTGTAATGGATTGACGGGATCCGGATCCGTGGAAGATCGGAGGGGAGTTGGCGGGCTGAAAGGGACTGGCCCGCCATTGACTCCTGCACCATGCACCCAACAGTTTTCGAGAGCATAAGCGAATGCGGCCTCGGCCTCTGCAAGAGACGCATATCCGCGATAGATGGTGTTAGGGAAACCTCTGACATTGTCATTGGTCTCGCGCCTACATTTGGATTTAATTAATGCGATCGCAAGATTACAAAGTACACACCATGTTTCAAAGACCCCTGGAACGCGACCTTGAAACACCACATATGCCTTTTTCACTCCCCTTTTCTTGGGTGTGCCCTTCTGCACAACGGCAACATGACCACCGGAGGAACAAGGGACCTTACAATGGCATTTTGAACCCCGTGCCGCACAATGTTCCGAGTCATACCAGTCTGCCTACGGCAATTAACCTCACCCCACTCAATTGCCATATAACAGACTGGTAACGAGTCTAGTCTTAAACAATCGGCTTGCCAACAGTATCGCCTCCTTTACTCCATACTCAAGCCCTGGGCTTCACACGCCTCCAATCGGACCACAATATCTATCGCGTCGTGGAGATTATCATCGTTGTCATACTCGAGTAGCGTTATACGTTGACGACCTGCAAGGAGCGACGAATGATAAGCCTACTTGGAACACAGTGAAATCGAAGTTATCGGAACGCCTTGAGATGAAGGCTCTTGGCATCGCCCGATACTGCTTGACCATGGGATGGACAGAGTAACATTTGATAAATGGACTGCGTCCTATGGAACGGTTGCCGTCCCTCATAATGTATCCATTTCGGCTGTGTTCCGTAGAGATAAGGCGCCATTTGGAACCACGTGCCTCACAATGGCATTTTGAACCCAGTGCATTATATGTATTTTAGCCGGGTTCAGCAGTGATAAGGGATCAGTTGATACATTTAAGGTTTGAATGGACGCCCTATCTTCCGGATTTGGCGAGCAAGGGCAATGGAAAAAAAATCCATTATGAGCCCTGTGCATCATAATGTGTAGGGTGAAGGTAAAGCGGGTCAAGGATTTTGGATCCTCAACCCAAGTACGACCTGTCGGTCTGAGGTGGGTTGAGATGTGAATCAATGTTCTGTGCAAAACAAACAGAGAACTCACCGGCCTCGGGGGCCCAGGAGGCCCCAAGACAGTGTGTTTGGGGTTTTGATAGCGGCAGGAGGATCCGGGGAAGTCGCAAAGTCAAGGTTCTTCATCTGGCAATGATTTTGAAAGGCGGTGTCGACGGCATCAAAGATTGGACCGGTGATGTCGACGTCCACGGTGAATACGAGATTCGCACGGTCGAGGGCATTCTATGGAAACCGAGAGCACCACGCTGATAAGCGAGATTGCCGATGGCTTGATGACTGATTGCCAACGGCTGCCGGTAATCAGGACCCCGGGGTGCCTGAATAGAGCCTGCAGATTCACGTTACCCACATCATAGCCTGTCTCTGGCTGTCTAATTGGGGGTCAAGTTCGTGATGGCTGTGTCCCAAATAGGAAGGTAGTTGTTCAAGCTAGCCCTTTCAACAGCAGCAGTACCGTTACACCTTCGAAGCAGGAACTATTTAGAGTAAGATGGTAAAGAGCATAATTAGCATAGAACATAGGCATATTCATACTTCCTATACGTATAAAATCATACGAGCTGCCTAGGTAATAGATCAGACATCAGATGGAGCGGTGCATGACCGGCAGCTTGAACCATTTGCAGTAGGTGTTGCAGATATGCTATTCAGGAAACTTTTCAAAAACATCCCCCACATTCCCTTCACCAAAAATATTAGTGCCCTTTGCAATCTTCCTGGGAATATGGGTTAGACAGAGACTCGGCGGGGTTGAAGTAGGAGTCATACGGAGAGGTCATGATTTGCGGATCTGTGAGCAGAGTCTCAGACCCTATGAATTCATAGGTAAGCAAGGGTTAAAATCTCAAGGAACACACACACATACCTTGAAAATCGGACACAAACACTGTCCCGTCGGTCTTGAAATATTGCATATGTTGCACAAAGCAGAGGAATTCAGCAATCTCGAACCGGGGATCATCGTGATCCACGAGCGGATTGATAAAATTACCTGCAATTCGCTCGTGGCATCCAACATTTGGCCAGGATATGACTCTGGAGGGTCCAAGAAATGTCCTCGCGAAGTGTCTTTCAATTCCAGCTGCAATTGAGCACACACCAAAGCAAAATCTTCGAGTACACTGAGACATTGCCTTTTTGGGAGAGCGAGAATATTATTGATAAAATTACCTGCAATTCGCTCGTGGCATCCGACATTTGGCCGGGATGTGACTCTGGAGGGTCCAAGAAATGTCCTCGTGAAGTGTCTTTCAATTCCAGCTGCAATTGAGCACACAGCAAAGAAAAATCTTCGAGTACACTGAGACATTGCCTTTTGGGAGAGCGAGAATATTATTGATAAAATTACCTGCAATTCGCTTGTGGCATCCGACATTTGGCCGGGACATGACTCTGGAGGGTCCAAGAAATGTCCTCGCGAAGTGTCTTTCAATTCCAGCTGCAATTGAGCACACACCAAAGCAAAATCTTCGAGTACACCGAGAAATTGCCTTTTTGGGAGAGTGAGAATATTCTTGATAGAATTACCTGCAATTCATTCGTGGCATCCGACATTCGGCCAGAATATGACTTAGAGGGTCCAAGAAATGTCCTCGCGAAGTGTCTTTCAATTCCAGCTGCAATTGGGCACACGCCAAAGCAAAATCTTCGAAATTGCCTTTTCGGGAGAGCGAGAACATTCTGGATAAAAATGGCCTGCAATTCGCTGATGGCATCCGACATTCAGCCAGAATATGATTCTAGAGGATCCAAGCAGTGTCCTTGCGAAGTGTCTTTTAATTCCAGCTGCAGTTGAGGACACGTCGAAGCAAATTTTCGAGCACTCTTTTGGCATCCGACATTTGAACCAAACTCAAGTCCAAGAGCTGAGAAGATCTTTGCTTGATTCTCTCAATTTCGACCCCATCAACACCGCCAACGACAAGTCCGCCGATCAGAAATCAAAATCAAAAAGTCAAAATCAACCGCGACCATCCGGCCGACTGTACCCTCCTGCTCTAAAGGTGTAATGGTACTGCTGCTGTTGCATGGCCTAGATGTCAGCTTGAACAACTACCTTCCTATTTGGGACACGGCCATCAGGAACTTGACCCACAATTAGACAGGCTGGTAACATCAATCTGCGGGCTAAATTCGGGCACCCCAGGGTCCTGATTACCGGCAGCCGTTGGCAATCAGTCATCAAGCCATCGGCAATCTCGCTTATCAGCGTGGTGCTCTCGGTTTCCATACATTCTGGACTTTCTCAAGGTCTCCACTGGTCTTCCAGAAATAACGGGGGGAAAGATCGACTGTGTCATTGTAATCAGAGGTATAAAGCTGAAAAAAATTGGTTGACAGATGTAGAGCGGGGTGAAGTTGAAACACACCACTTTGGGCAATATCCCAACCGTAAGCTTGACGGATGTGACTACAGGGACTGGGCTGAAGTCGGCTAGGGAGCCCAGTGGCGCAACTGGCGTGGAGAACGAACGGGGAGGACCAGAAGTGCGTTTTTTTAGGACTAGTCAGAGCTGTCGGGGCTGTCGAGCTTCCAGGTTGGGTGGGGTGAAATGATCGCTGAATAGACGCCCGGCGGCTTTGTTGGACACCGGCAGCAACAGAAGAGGACGATGCGGCCGATTGGCGGTGATTCTGAACAGAGATGGTCGACGGTCTAGAGATATTACTGAAAGCCACCACGGGCCGATGCTGAACAAGAGGAGATGAGGTCATAGTGGAGGTTGCCGACAAGGCAGCGGACGGAGGCGCGAAAGATGCCAGTGGTGTTTCCGAGCTGAAGAAGGAAAGATCAGATTTTTAATGAGCATTTAGATAGAATCAACCTGGTGTTTGGAGTTGCAGCCATCAGAGCAGCATGGGCCGACCAGGTAAGACCACAGACACAGGACATGCGCATATTCCTGACCGGTTCTTGCTGTAAGCCATGTGGAAATTGATTCGACTTGAATGTGTGCGACAGAATAGACCCACCGAGAAGAAGGAAACACAACATCCATCGATAGATCTGCCTCGGGCGAATGATCTATTTTGGGTTGAGACGACATCGGGACCTGGAGTATGAGTGACCAATGGATGGTCACAAATAAAACAGAGCACTTCAGCACTGGTAAAGTCCTTGATAGTGTGAGTTCACTCGCTGATTCGTTCAAAACCGAGTTCACGCACCGAATATTTGGGCGATCCGTCGGGGTTCTCGGAGACAAAGCCATTACAGGCCTGGGGGCAATTGGGAAGAGCAGCACATGCGCCACGAGGCCCGAGCTGCAGATTCAGATGCATAGCGGGGTGGGGGAGGGATAAGACTCACCCTCAGAGGTCTCCGGTACTTGAAGGCACCATGTTCGAGTCGCAGTTGAGTGATTGCTGTGTGATCACTGATTGTGCTGATTGTTGCTTGATCGGGCCGGGCGGGGGGGTAGCAAGGATGGGCAATGACCATCAGTGACCGAAAAAAAACAACAGCAACTGAAACTTTTATTTCCCAATTTCGTGGCCATCCTGCAACAAGAAAATCACAGCTTATCATTAGGATTGATGGTGGCAGTGTTAGGAATTGACTAGGATTGAGGAGGAACGGTGATGACTCCGCCGGATCGGCTAGGATGGATCAGGACAGTTCGAGTTCAGTTAGGATAGTGAATGACTATCAAATTGTATTATTTCTGTCCGATGTCGGCCTTCATAGAAATGTTGCACCGGTCAAAATAGAGTACGATTATAGCAACGATTATGAACGATTATGAGGTTTAAAAATTAGATAATCCTTCCATAATCCTTGCCCATAATCGCTCCATAATCGTCTACTCTGACTGCCCCTAATATCAATCTCCAAACAATCAAATCCTCGATAACTCAGAATAAATCCTTGAGGCAAGCACATAGAGCCAGGAGCCCGCATTCCTCCTTGCTTCCCCCCACCATCCTCACTGTAAAGCTTCAGGTACTTTTCCCTCTTTTCAGTTGTATTTTAAATTTTATTCCTCCCAAGCTCACTCTGTTTTAACAGCTTTGATGCACTTGGTGATCGGCCCCTATCTGCTCTTTCTGATCTCATCTCGGACACTGTGCGTGGTTTCTTTAGCTTTGACCTCACTTTTCTCACTTTTTGTAGCTCCGTTGGAATGCATGTCTCCCTTGCCCTTCTGATTCACATTCACGAATTGACTTTAAAATAGCATCTCAAAGGTTTGAGCGGTAATCGTGTTCTAGACTGTCACACTTCTGGGATACAAGGAACAATGGTCATAATGTGCTATACCAAGTCGCAGACCACATGCTCAAACCAGTCATTTGCTGTATGGGAAGACAGTTTGCGCCACTCCATGTCGGACTTCACCTGTGTGACGGGTAACACGAATTCATAGGCAGAAGAAGTGAAGATCATGTATTGGAATATATTCCATCATTTTACCCTTAAATTGACGAGCAACGAGTTCCAATCCTTGGTTATGCCATAGGATATAATGTTTTTTGCTGAAACAGATATGCTCCCCGGCGAAGAGGACCCCGCGGACGTCCCTCGTGGTTATTCCTTGGTCTCCCTGCCACGTAAACCCCGGCTCTTGACAAATCGCCGCGGCGGAGGTATCGCATTGCTCATTCGGGATAATATTAAATTTGTCAGATCTTATTTGAGTTCCCTGTTATCCTCGTCCTCGACCTGGGATCTATGTGGCTAAGTAATCGGTGCGTATATTCCACCGGTAACCTCTCGATGGCAAGGCTGGACAGATGTGGACCCGATTCAGCAACTCTGGGAAACGGTGGCGCTATGCACGCCAAATGTGGAGAAGCCCGTTCTACCGCTGACTGATATCAACGGCCGGACTGGATGTCGGCGAGTACTGAAATTTTTGGATGCTTGGCCACGGAACTCGTCTGATACAAAAGAGAACGCGCGCGGATTGGCCATTTTGGAAGAATGTGATAAATATGGTCTTTGCATCTTAAATGGCACCTCGCTCGAAACTGCATCCCTTGGTCGTTTCACATCCCACTAACCCAGTGGAAAATCAACGATTGATTATGGCTTTGCATCTGAAGGATTGCTACCTCTCGTTCGGAATTTCCATGTTGAGTGCCCTACGCCGGACCCAAAAAATGACTGGGCCGACCACACCCGTATTTGTATTACCCTGGATGCTGTCGCGATCTCACGTACACCGGCACCAATATCTGTACGTTCATCTATCCCGGATTTTTCCGGCTCGGAAGAAGTCGATAAACTGTATCAAGCAACAATCGACGCGAGAGAGGCTCCCGAGGAGGCATTGAACCCGATTTATGGCCCTGTTCTGTCTTAGTCGTCACCTGTACACGTGTATATCGAAGGGGCTGCTCCTGGCTCGGTACGAACAAAGTCTGCTGGCGCCGGAATATGCTTTGGCATCGGGTCACCGCTGCGCTGAATGCATGTATCAAGGTCCCAGGCCCAGGGAAACCTGCCGCAGACAGGGGACGGATATTTGCGATTCGCGAAGCGCTGCAGAAGGTTGATTTGGATAAAACATTATGCACCGCTGGAAATAACTGTTTCCATGTTCCTTCGTGTTCTGACTTCCACAAGCATTCTATTGACTCGGTTTTGCGGTACGAAATCCTTATTTTGTTCATATATGTCCAGCCCCACAGTAAAAAATGCAATTACAATGGAAATAAATAAATTAGCCATCCACATCTTCCCAATCACGGTCATCTTCTTCGGAAAACCCATGCTCCTCGACGACTATATCTTCAGTGGTGGACTGACTTTCATCAGAAGGTTCGGAGGAGGCCGTAGCTCTGACAAGAGAATGTAAGCGGTGATTGATTTGATTCTAATCACATACCGCTTGGCAAGTTCCCGTCCTCGAGCTTCCAAAACTAGTTCTCTTCGCACGGCTACGGTTGCCATGTTCTTCCACAGCTTGCCCACCAATTCTTCGTCCTTCAAGACGTCCTTGTAGACGTGCAGCTGGTCTTTCAAGTGCGCCGATGACATTGTATTGATCTTCGCGACGTCAAACTCGAGAGTGGTAGACGCCACTCGAGCAGCTGCGGATCGCTTCCGCGATGCGGTCTTTTCCCGTCGCTTCGTGGCCTTCTCCGCCTTCTCTCGCTGGAGCGCTGCCCATGCATGCCTGAACTTCGCCCGACGTCCGATGGTACCATCTTTCCGCACTTCCCTCATCACGTACTTTTGGACCGCTGCATCACAGCACTTCTTGATAAATGCTTCGTGTTGTTGCGCTCGGACCGAGTTTGGTTAGAGAAGGAGTGGGCGGTGCTGTTGGGATGGTGCCGCATGTGAACACGGTATGTCCCGAGCATGCCCTCGCTACAGTCGTTTGTCGAAGGGATGAAGACGATTGCGCGTTGCTCGGGAGTCAGGCGATCAAAGGTACCGTCGATGTGGAATTCGGGCGTGAACTGAATCCATCCAGTCTCGCAGCCGGAGAACATGCTGGTGATCGTGAGGAGGAGGTTCGGGAGCTCGCTGCGGATCTGGGTGATTGCGGTAAGCAAGAATTCGTCGCGGAATGGCAGACCGTCAATCGTGAGCTGCTCGAGAGGTGTTGTCCCGTCAAGGAGGATGTGGGGATTACTCGCGATGTTCGCGCAGAATACGGGAAGTTTTCTGTGAAGTTCTGTCAATGAAAGCAGATTTATCGGCCTCTCCTTCGTTCCGCGAACCATCGCCATGTAAGGCCAAGACACCGAAGCACCGTAGAGCGCTAACGCGACGTGCTCGGTCATCGTGACTGCGCAATTGAGGCCCTTGAGAATATTCTTCTCCACGTGGTTGAAGGTACCGGACTTCGCTTTTCCGAGGACAATTTCCGTGGACGAGTTCCTGGATCAGTCCATGGAAACAGACTACCTCCGCTGCAGCATAAGTATAGCAGCCGTACCGAGTGTTGGACACATCAGGAAAAGTGCCGGGCTCATCGAGGTCATATAGTTCCAGCTTGCGCTCCAGCATGAAGATCCGGCACTTGTCCTGGTACCCCGCGTTCTCCATCCTTGTGGCGTAAGAGAGCCCCGATTAACTGAAGCAGCTTGATAGCGCCAGCACTACTCGCTTCAATTGCCTGCAGTGCTGCGGGGTTATCGGGATCTTCGGTGCTGAGAATGATTGTCGCCGCGTTGGCCTTGTTTGCGAGCAGGACTGGCGGCGGAAGATCGTGAGTAGAATACATGCGTTGAATAGCACGATAACCGTATTTAACGACATTGAGATCTTTGCGGCAGCAACAGCCACCAAAGACGTTGTGTGCATTTGTTGCACTGCTCTCGGGGAGTGAGTTTGTCGAATTCTTGCTCTCCAAGTCGTCGTTCAAGGACTTCTTCAACCAGTGTGGAACGTGCCTCCGTTGATCTGATCGCATTATGAATAAATATTCAAGTCCGTATGAAACCGAACGTTACAGTGCTTCCAAATCCGCTTCAGAGAGTTTACCCTCGGCCATCAAATCGTCGTTCGTAATTTTGAGCATGGTAAGGAGAATGGAGGTAGTGTCCAGGTCGATGTCGTCCATTGCTGCAGCACCGAGGTCTCGAATGATGATGTCGTGTTTGTGCTGCTCAGAGAGTCGGAACCCCTTCTTGCCGTCTGCTGCGTGGTCTTTGCCTTCACCCAGCTTTTTCCTCCAATACTCATTCTTGTCCATCACCCGCTTGTCCTGGACTGCAAGTGGACTCCGATTGTACGTATCCGCGATCCGTTCGGCTATCTCGAGCGTACCGTGGAATTGGCGCTGTGCCGTATGGTCGAGTGCCGGCTCCACACCTAAGAGTCGTGTGCGATGGGTCCACGTTGATTCGTCGGTATCGTCGACATTGGGTTCGTAAGAAGGGACCAAGAGTGTGATGGAGCGGGATTCAACCGTCACTCCTTTGTGAGTCGTGCCGTCCGAGTTTTCAATAAAACCTGGTGAATATTAGAGCAAAGTCAAGTCGTTTGGATACGACAACTACCCTTTGAACCTTGAATTTCTCGGGCCAGCTGTAGTTCACCGTATTTGCCTCCTTCGTCAATTGCGCGCCCTACAGTTCGCGCGTCCATGAAGCGCTGCCGGCGTATCTCCACCCCGAATGCATCCGCACAACTCTTCACGGCATACGCAATCTTTCCCGCGGCACATCCGGCGTACGTGAGATCGCGCGCAAGCTGCCGCGAGGCTGCATGGTATTGACCGTTCTCCATCGGATTCCAGACCCGGATCTTTCGATAGGCACGTCGCACATCTTGAAGTGATTTCTGAGCACGTTCAGTTTGTTTCTGCGCCGCATATAGCCGTTTTCGAGTATTTTTCAAGGTCGACTGCCTCGCGCGGATGGCTGACTCTTTCGAATGGATGAGAATGTCGCGGGAATGTATTTGGGTGAGAGCCGAAGCCAGATCCAGCTCGAGTTTCGCGATGCGCGCGGTTTTATCGTCTAGGGTAGAGTTCAGGGCCGAAATCCCAGTGATATTATTGTCCTTTGTCGCGTCCCGTTCGCGTTCCAGTCGTCTGATGCGTTTACGCCGTCGTTTGAGCTCATCGTAGAGTGAGTCGCTTTGGCAGGCCTGAGCCTTTCGTTTTAGCTTGTTCGTTGCCTTCTCAGTCTGATGTTTCTCTAGCAGGGTGTCGTGTTCGAGTCGCAGGGCGTCGAGGGCATTCCGGAGGTCAGAACGTTGTCCATTGAGCTCGGAAATGATGTCGTTCTGCTCCGTGATCCGCTGATCCTTCTCGGTGATTTGCGCAGCTAGAGTCTTCTTTTTCGGACGCGAGGGTGGTAGGGGAGGGTCCGGGTCATGAATAGGATCATTCGGAGGAGTGTTTTCGAAGTCGTTCCTGGATGCAAGATGTTTTCGGGCCTTAGCGACAGATATCTGCTTTGCGGTTGGCCGAGGCATGGGAAAGCGAAGATCAGGCCAGTATAACAATGCATGAAAGTGTGGTGGACGAAAGCAGTAGCTAGAAGGCAGACAGAAAGCTCAGAGTAGCCGGGCTGGAAGGTAAACGCGTCCTGAATATTGAATGTCACACATGTCACCGAAGTGACTGTACGCGTCTGATATGCCCACACAAAACGCCTAAGGCTTCTTCAAATCACTGTAGATTGTCTGGCTCCCGCAGTGAAAGCGGTAGGGTTTTAATCACCCTACCCCACTATCAGGCCGGATTTTTTTTGTTTTGGCCTTTGGGCTTCGGAAATATGCGAAATTCCAGCAAGTTCTGTCTCATTTTGGCTATCAGTTCAAAATAAAAAATCTGGCCTGACTACGGTACTCTATAGCTAATTTAGTGATAACTTTCTCTCCGGTGCTAAGGGATTAAAGCAGCGGGTAAAAAGTCTTAACCTATTCAAAAAGGGAACCGACCGCTCCAGCGAGCCAAACAGCGACAAAGCTGCCGCTTTCCGATCGGCCGATGCCGGTCCCCATGAAATGTACGAGAAACAAAAACAAAAACAAAACGAAGCAATAGGGATGCCGGCCGATGGCCGCGGGGACCGATACATATATATAATGTCATGAATTTCCCAGTGAGAGGCTGAGAGCGG
This sequence comes from Mycena olivaceomarginata, assembly GCA_029378375.1. NCBI lineage: Eukaryota > Fungi > Basidiomycota > Agaricomycetes > Agaricales > Mycenaceae > Mycena > Mycena olivaceomarginata. The sequence continues at coordinate 215,600 of JARKIC010000292.1, forward strand.
GACCGTCTGGATGCATTCTGAGCCCGAACTTTGGCGGCGGACCTGGCATGTTGGCGGACGTTTGCCGAGTGATTGACGGCGCCAAGCGACCCCGATCAGCGGCGATCCACCTACGCATCAAACTGACGTGACTAAATGTGACCAACGACTTCATTTCCTCGGCAATCAACCGGCAATGCAATTTGGTTTTCGTCAAGGGGGCCCACAGTACGAGGTTGCGAGTGGGAAGTGAGTGCAAGAGACTAGGCCCACAGCTCCAAGCGCGTTCCTGACAACGTCGTTGGCATAACCGACAGCTTCCTACGGGATCGTTCCACCACGCTCACATTCGACGACCACACGTCCCCACCCCGCCCCGTCTCCAACGGCTTGCCGCAAGGCTTCCCCCTTAGCGCGCTCCTCTTCCTCCTCTTCGCCGACGACCTCCTCGACTGCCCTGCCAATACGGGCTACATCGACGACATCGCGCGCCTCGAGACGTCCCCCACCTTAGAGGAGAACGTTGCGAAGTTGGAGGCGCACATGGAGGAGGTGGCGTTGCGCAAGGCGGACGATGGTTTCGATGGTTTTGCGTCCCTGAGGATCTTGCCAACGATAGCGCGCCATGGTGAGGCGGAGGTGCTACAGGAGTGAAAGGAAGCGCGAAGAAGCCGTGGGCAAGTGACCGCGCGCGTGAAAGGGGCGTGGGAACGAATTCAAACTCCGTCGATTATATAATAAGGTCGACCTCCAATCAATCGTGCCCCGTTAACAACAGACTAGATCTATCCGTCTTCCCCTGTTAACCATTCCAATGTGAATGTACATGCTGAGCTTCTCATCTTTCATCCATTCCGGATTTTCAACACCCTTACAGAAACCAGTCTCGGCGAGATCATGATAGATGTCGGGGGGGAACCCCTGGGTAATTATTGTCTTCGCCGAATTGGACGGACGTCCCAGTCATTTTTCAAGTCCCGCAAGTGTGGGATATACTGTACCAGTCTTCTTGATAACTTTACTATAACGTTCTGCTGCCAGTAATTATCGTGTTGTAATCATGCTGGTCCCAAGTCCGGCAGGATTCACGAAGACGAATTAGAGGTGCGAGAAAGCTGTAATGTGTTTTGTGTTTTGAGGAGAGTCTGGCTTTGTTGCCCGCCAGAAATGAGTCCTCATGTTGAATTATAAAATTCTGAAAAGTGCACTTCAAAGACTGATTTTCCTGCTTGAGTGTTCTGTTCTTCCGCTATTTCAGTCCTAATGTCTGCTGGAGCTTGGAAATGGGGAAGTTTGAGTATTCCGGACGTTCTCGATGACATTGGGACGAAGACTGATACCGGGCGTTTTGGGGCGGATTCGGCTACAGAAATATTCACGAATGCCTTGTTTTTAAGCACAGGCGTTGACCTGGCCGTACGGAATGTTATTCAACTCTGACAAAGGCATCGTACGGTTATTGAGAATTGACACAGAATGGATCTATTTGTTGGCGAGGATGATGTATCGGATCCAAGGACGATTTATAGCGGTAAGGAGCTTGAGCGACGAGCCGGACATATCAGAGCCGGATCCAGAAGACTAAAGCCGACAGTGGGCTGTAGATTGCGTCCGACCCAGCGCGAGACACTGTGTCTCGGTGCACAGAGAAGGGTGATAGATTCTATCTGTTCAACGGCAATTTCTTTCAGGATAAGCACGCGCTTGTCTGGCCTTAAGCTGGGCGCTTGCCATACTTACACCTCAGTGTTAGAGGACAGACTTTTAAAATCTATTCACAAGCTTTAATTCAGTCAGACGAGCCCTCGGATTCTCTCAGTATCCAATTTAAATCCGCCAAACTTTTCTGGCCAATACATGTAGAATAAGTCAAAATAATATTGGGACCATATTGGGTTCGTGGGAGCCCATGCAAGGTACACCTGGATCGGCGGCAAGAGCACACCCTCAATGTCCAGTAGAATGCTGTATAAATTATATAGACATGTCCACTGACAATTCCGAAGAGATCTGTCTCTTCAGAATTTTATTAGGAGGAATTTGAATTTTCAATGAAGCGAAAATTTCCAAGTCAAAACAACCGCCGGCAAAATCGCTCGACCGTGGTAACGTCCGGTGATTATCTTCCAGCCGCTTCGCTCAACACCCTTTGATCGACTGTCATCAATCTGTGGTGGTTGAGCGTGCGGCTGGCTCGAGCCTAACATAACACCATCATTCCTCAGATCAAACACCGTGCGATTTTGCCCCTGATTTTTTTGGTGGCCAGAAACCTGCCAGAATCGCAGATCTCAATGGATTGGACTGGAATAATCAGGTTTTCTTTCGGTAGGAATACAATTTGCTGTTCACTTGGACGTCTTCAGATCAAATAACATCTGAACATGCCATTTTTTTGGTGCCCAAAAAAAAGCTTCCCATAATGGCAGATCTCAATGGATTGAACTGGAATAATCAGGTTTTCTTTCGGTAAGAATACATCTTTGCTGTTCACTTGGACGTCTTCAGATCAAATAACATCTGAACATGCCGCTGATTTTTTTGGTGCCCAAAAAAAGGCTTCCATAACGGTGCACTGTGAGTATGTGAACGGGAAGAATCAATGATTTTTGACGATATAGAACCTCCCGAGCGTTGCACCACACCTCGGTCACTATGATCCGACATCAGATCCTGATTAGAGGCCCTGATATATCACGACGCTCCGATAATCAGAGGACTTCTGATATATCAAAGTGCTGCATACACCTGGGTTTGCTGATTTCTTTGTTCCAGATATGGATGCTCCCTTGTTCCAGATATGGATGTCCCCTTGTTCCTGATATGGACATCTCTCTGTTTCCATTCTAGCTACTCCCTTTGTTCTGGTAGGCATATAAGTAGAGTAGCATAGTCCTGGATCTTCAGCTCTTACTATCGACTCCAGGCAAGTAGTTTCTCCTCATGCAATCTAACAGAGTTCTTACTGTTGACTCCAGACATCTGTGTTTGATATCACCGGACATAGGATTGTCGTATCTGGCCACAGTTCATGCTTGCCCTCGTTTATTGACATCAGTGTCAGTCACACATGGGCTCTTCCCGTCAACGGTCCTGATTCCATGCTGACCTCCCTGTATTCTTCTCGTTTGGAAACCAGATACAAAAAGAATTCAACAACAACCCGATTTCATGACTACCAGGCTCCCTCCCGATTTGGAGAGAGGCGTATTTGAAGCAATTGCGCTCTTGCAACCTCTCTCAATTCCAAGTCTGATGTTGGTCGCTTGGCGTGTGAAAGAATGGTCAGTCAGATACCTTTTTCTGGTATGCCTTCTTTCTTCAACTCACTGTTCAGGATCGAACCACTACTGTACCGCACAGTCATAGTTTCTGCTCGATTGGTTGGGAAACCATTCCGTGGGCATCCCGTGGTCGGAGTTGCATCTGAGATCCTAACCAGCCGAGTCCATTTACTGCAACACACTCGCAATTTATATTGCGAGTCATCAAACGTCGAGCATATGCTTGCGGCCTGCCGCCGAGTGGAGAATTTATCGATCCGCTGTGATCTTACCGATGAAAGACTCGTTCCATTCATCCAGGCCATGCCGTTGAAACGGCTTTGTTCGGGCCTCCACCCGAGAATTAGTTTTACCCGGCTCTATCACTCACTTCGAGTTCTTCGGCAGCATCAGAAGCGGCGAGGGGCCCAGCATTCTGGTCTCACCTTGGCCGGATGCCACTTTTGACTCACCTCTGCATCCATGATCAAGAACTACTTTGGCAAGGGGCAGGCGCTTTTCTCGAAACTCATACTCAGTTGAAAGTTCTCATGCTATACTGTCATGACAGCCTTCCATTCACAACTTTGCACGAGTATGCAACCCATGTTGGGAAGGACCCACGATTATAATGTTGTTTCACAATGACATCTACTTCTGGCTTGAAGACTGGAAAATGGGAGCACTCTTGGGTGTTAACTATTGGTCAAAGGGTGAGATCGTCATTGAAGGGCGGAAATATCATCGGGAAGGGGACATCGGTTGGGAAGTGGACATACCTTGCATACTGGGACTATAGTGTACTCGCTTGGGGTCTTTTGCTCCAGGGAGAGTATCCGACCCTTCTCAATATAAATGTCCGCACATGCTAAGTGGTGGTTGGCAACACACCTCAACAGTATATCGCACACATTACGTACTTTAGAGCCATCTTGGGCTAGATAAGTATGCTGTGGGCACCTGGAGAAATAAATAAATAATTCCCAAAGAAGGAAAAAGGAGGGGGAGGGGAGAGAGAAAGAGAGGTTCTCGAGCTCTTTCGACGTTTTCACTTGGCCCATTCTCTCATGTACTCATTTGAATGAAATTGCACTGTTCAGAATAATTTTTGCGCGCCCTGCAGCTCGCAATTCTAGCGACACCTCTCGAATCATGTGATGAAACGAATAATACCCGGGGAAATTGCCTTTTTCAGCAAGCAGCGGGGTGTCATATATCCTGCCCGCATGTTTCCTTTCTACTATATTGTAGGCCTTGCAGCGCTGCCTGCCCTTCAGTCGTTCCCACCTTTGCATGTCCGACTGAGGTGAGCCTACTGTACCATTTCATTCAATTCGCGTGTCACGCGTCACACCCGATTTCTGAAAACCCCTGCAATAATTTTTTCTCGATTTTAGCGGATTTTGGGGATTTCTCGGAAAAACCAAAAAGTCATGTGATTCGCGAATTGAATGAAATGGTACAGTACCTACATTGTTTTACCACACATTCACGTCACTGACAGTACATTAGTTCTTACAACCTTGTTCTTATATTAGGTACTGTCTTCCACCTATAATATACAGTCGTTTCCACCTTTGCGTTTCCGAGTGAGTTCTTACAACCTTCTTCTTACAACTCTCCTCCATCCCGCTCTTGAAGCGCGAGTAACCAACGAGTACTGTAGTATTACGACCACTAGTTCAGGTGACGGGTGACGGAGACCTGTGAACTGAACTAATCAAGGTCGGTGACGGTGACAATGAGTTTTCCTGGCCCAAATAGGCCTAGAAATTGGAAAATTTCGCTCCAGCATTCGCCGGATTGCCTTTTATGGAAATTGTTGGCTGATTGCCGAGCTGTGAACTTTCAATCCAGTGAACTTTTGTGGTGACGGGTGACACCCCGTGAACTAGTGGTCGTAATACTACAGTAACCCATTACATCCGTCAATGTTACAACGGACAGCATACCCGCCTTGAACTCGGATCCTATGACGCTAATACATATCCCCTAATTTAGCAGCCAGTTAATACGGTGCCCCACTCCCACTGAGCTGAGCCGATAGCAGTTGAACACGGTCTCGTGACTGACACGGTCATGTGATGGTTGTGTTTGGGAGCGTTTCATGACAGATGTCGCGCGACTTCAAGGGACGAGGGTTGCACAAGGGCAGATGAGATTGGTTCTTCCGACTGCCTGTCAATCGAATGCAGGGAGTGAAATTCATCTCAGCCCAAGAAGCACAAGCCGGGCAACACGAGGCCAGATTTAAGTATTCGAGGTGACAAGGATTCATGTCATTCGGAGACCCTCCGGTAAAGGGTGCAGAAGTACGAGTGCAGGGAGTCAAGCTGAAAGCAGCCGTGTATCTTTGAGCAGAGAGAGGAAGATAGGGGGAAGAGCAGAAAGACGATCAGCCATCCCGTGTTGCTATGTAGCAAAGCGGGCACAAGACTCCCAGGCTGTCAGATGGTTCTTTTCTTCTTGATAGCACGTAAGAGGTCCAGGCCCAACTACTTCTTTGATGGGCCGCACAAACAAGACCCCACAAGGGCGCGACATACCCAAAGCGGTATGTCGCCAAAGAAGCGATCAGGCCGCCTCGCGGTGCGCTCTGACCAATGCCATCAACACGTACCATCGCTTGCAGGCTCAAGTCGGGATTGGATTTGTCAATGCCGCCCACGTTTGTTTGAGCACGAGGCCAGCAAGTCGGGCATCATGCATGGCAAATTTAAAGTTTCCCCTAACCCAAGGGCCTTGGCGGGCGCAAGTGGTGGTCCCCGCCCCACGTTGTATTGCGAAGGTCGGGCACGACATTTTTCATCTTAAAAATTTGCCCCGACTCAAGCCAACCAAGTCCGCGGCGAGACATTCAGGGTCTGCGTCGTTTTACATTCAGATCTAAATTACCCTCCCCAGTCAATTGATCTCTCTCTCAATAATGTTAAATGTTACCGTCGTTCGCTTTCCACCCTCATCCGAAAGTTCCCCTCGAAAAACTCATGCTTTCGGATGAACAACGAACCAGCATTGAATGTCTTTACAATTCCGAGCAGGAATTATCCCTGAAATATTATCCCGATAATCTTGCTTCGCAGAACGAGGCCCGACAAATCTTGGCCTCCAATCAACTGGAAACTACCTCGCGACAACAGCTAGAGAGCCACTGGAATATTCAGTGGTCTACCTCTTGGGCTAGCAGCGAAAAAACTTACAAACGGACTCTGTTTCAGTGGTGTGTATTCGCGCTTTTAACTTGACCGTTCTTCGCGAAGAAACTCCTAAACCAAACAAGTTCTTCCGGATATAACAGTGATGCACGGCAAGCTATCAAGCTCAAGTACGCGACCACAGAAAGAAACACAATCAGCAACACCGTGGATTCGACAAAATCCCTTTGATTTCACGGGCTGTCTTGCACACATTGAACTTACAGAATTTGAGGAAGACGGAAACGTGACAGCGGTTGTCGGGCACCTGGAACACAATGCGGCGTGTCAGACCGCAAGTATGAAGCGCCTCCCTGCCGTTCCCTTGCACCCACATGTGTATGAGATAGCTTTGGACCAGCGGCAGGGTGGGGCGAGGACTAAACAGACCCGATACTACAGTGTATCGAGCGATACTTTCTAATAAATTTTTGATGGATGCTCCCACTTTTGCTGTCTGAGTGCGTCGTGAGGTATCGCGTGGTATCTTGATTCATCTTAAATCATAACACCCGCGGTCTATTCTTCAAAGACCTCCTTGTCAAGGAAAAATCATCGGACTCCTGGGAAAACTGGCTTATGATATTTTCGAAGTCTTCTACAGTGAGCCAATGCTGGTAATCAACCCAGCACTATATACCCCCCAAAATTAACCTGTTGAACTGAAGCACTGGGCCAGCCTTTCAACAGTGATCTTCTTTCCCTCTTATACCTTTTTTCTTCGTAGTAGTAGTCTCGCATGCGTGCCCAGAGGGACTGTCGAGTCGACAGTACTCAAATGAATTCTGGCCGTTGGGGGACCATTCAAATGAACAAAATGTCTAAATTGGGATTGTGCCATCAATTGAATGCAAAGTTTGATGGCTTGGGTCGGATCAAACCCGGATATAGAGGCTATTTCAACGCAAAATTGAACTTTTTAAATGCATAGCTTGCCCGTGCCTCAACAGAAAGTTACGATGCCTGGTGCATTGAATAGCCACAGAAATTCTGAGTCGAAATGCCTATAGGATCATGGCAATTGGTGCAACTGTTGCCAAGCGATCAGGTAAACACCAAATACTTGGGGCATGGATTGGGAACATGGTACCATATACCACACCCTGGCCTGCAGTGCTCCAAAAAATCCAGAATGACGGCTGTCCCCGTTCACGGGACGGTGGGCAGCCCTACTTCCCGACAGAGGTGTCGGTGCGTCGCATTCGAAACCTGCGAGCTATCTCTTTATCGTGACATTAGCTCATGGCAACCATAACATACACCGTATTGAGCCTGCCGTTGATCTTGTCGGGGGACTTGGTCCCGATGATATTGGTTTGAGATGCTGGCTGCCACAGAAAGATGGGCCGATGGGTTACTTTGGGCAAACTTTAACTACACTAAGTGGACAAAATAAATGTCCGATGGGTGTTTAGGGTTATTTCTGACCCGAATCGCTCCAAATAAGAACGTGCTATGAACCTTGACCGATTTCATGAAGATATGGACCATTTCATCCATACTATTCCACCTTCATTCTCTTGTAATAAAATACTTTGTGGTTTTCTGAAAAATCGAGTCCGTGGAATCATCGTGTATGCAAAAATGGTGTACATAGTCCGAAAGTGTTCGCAAAATAGACCCCATCCATATCTTGGTTGAAGTGGATTGATAGGTTTCTGAGCTTGTGCTGGGTCATTCAAGTTGGCCATTTTGAGCATTTTTGGGCCATTTTGCGTCAAAAATGCAAAAAATGACCAACTTGCCTCGAGCATTCCGAGCCCAGGACACCTTCAATTGGGATGAACTAACGTATGTATAAGGTTCATTTTATGAGTACTTTAGGCAATATACACCATTTTTGCTTACAAGATGGTTCCACAAACTTGATTTTTCAGCAAACACCAAAATAATTTATGGCAAGAGAATGAACCTGGGATAGCCTAGATCAAACGGTGCATATCTTCATGAAATCGCTCAAGGTTCATGGAAAATTTTTATTTGGAGCGATCTGGGTCAGAAATGACCCCAAATACCCATCGGACATTTATTTTGTCCACTTAGTGTATGTGTTAATTGGACTTCAGATCTTTGAACTCGTGGCCGGATAGCCACTCATTGGTGATCTGAGAGAAGTTTCACTGGATATAAGAGATCTCGTGGATCTCCCCCGGACATAAATTCCTGAAATATTACAGCTCTTTGCGGAACTTAGGGCGTGGCTCATTTTTTATCTAAATTTGATGTTTCCACCAGGATGGCTGCTGTGGGCTCAATTCGCCACCGTTTCCCTTGAAAATGTGACCATTGAATTTGCATTTCCATTTTGGAGGGCATGGCCTCCTCAGATTTTCTGATGGCGAATCAAATTACCTGATTGGGAGAATATCCAGGTTTGGAGTAGGATGGCTGTAACATGAGCTATATTTGTTCAATTGGGCTAATTTTTTGATACAATGGACTCACAGGTATACCAGAGGGCAGCAAATACCGGAATTTTTAATGTGACCTATAGTTAGGCAAGCAAATTGAAGCAAACCGCCAGGATTCGGGAATGGCTTGGATGTGGGATTGTGGGATGAAACAGCATCCGGGCTTCAAAGCTTCAATGACCGGGTGCGTCAGCGGATTGATTTTACTATGAATCAAACCTCACCGGTCCGGTGCACAATACATTCCAGATTGTATGGATTGCCTAAAGAACGAGTAGATATGACTCATACCTTCGTTCACCTGTTCATCGACGACATCATGACGATCTACGGCACAAACCTCTTAGTGTTAGCATATCAGGTGTCTTCCGGCACTCGAAGAGCGGCAGGAACGCGAGGGTGAGCCCGTAGGGCCTAATCGCGTTCGTGTTGAGCGTGTCGGTGAAGTCGTCTTGGGAGATGACGTCAAAGAACGCGGCGACGTAGTCAGCGGTGGTGGAGGAGGGCCTGGGGCGGGCATAGTGACCTGTGATGATCCCTGCATTGTTGAAGAGCATGGTGGCAGTCTTTTCGCACTTACAGATCTCCGCTGCGGGGCACATCGCCTCGGTATATGGGCTGCGTGTCAGCTTGGAGGCGAAAGCACGTCGAAGAGGATGGATGGATGCGGACCTTCAGCCGGATGTCACCTTCCGGGCCATACACTCAACCACGGTCGGTGGGGCTTCGGAAGTTCGGCGGTGGCATTGTAGGTCTTGCAAACTCTATGGAATGCGCTAAGCAGGAGTACCGTAACGGTGAAAGAAAAATAGGTGTGCACACACCTGTTCCCACTGGGCTCCTGGATGCTGTACGCGCCGCCAAGCAATTTTTCGTACGACAGGAAGAATTGCGGGAGGGAGATATGATGGGGGAAAGAGCGAAAGAAGGCTTTCGGACGGCCCTCCCTTATCAACGGATTTTAAGCGCGAGAGTGAAGGCCGCGTGATTTCTCGGAATCAAGCGGCATGGAGCTAGGTAGAGGTAGGTGGTGATCACCGAGGTCGAAAATAAATAAGCGCCTTGATAATGATCTTTTGTGTGAGAGGACAGTGGAGCACAAAAGGAAACTGGCTTATCGATATATGTAAGGTTTGGAGTGGTTGAGAAAAATTGAACAAATGAGGAAGTGTACAAACAGGCATACATAACATCAAGACATCTGCTTAAGATACGAGTAATGAGCGTGACACTGTGCCTGTCAAACCTCGCCGATAAGCATCCATAAACCTCCATGACCTATTTATGAAATGACGGATCACTGTAACTGGACATCCATCCAGATACTTCAAGGCCAACTCCTTGGAGTCTGCAAAACTCTTCTTGGGGACTTGCCGGTAGTGGTATTTGCACCATCCCCAATACTGCCACCACAACCAAAAAAAATACAACTCATTGTAAAAGATATCATTGGCCGTTAGTCACGCTTACCCCAGGGTGAGCGTGATGTGACATCGGCATAAAAGACCTCCGAGCACGCAGCTTGGAAAGAATATGTGGAAAGGGAGAATCGGCAGAAGAGCTCAAGCAGTGTAAGCGCGAAGGATCAAGTCCGGACTCTTTCCAGGCAAGAAGAAGGCCCATGATCGATTGAATTGGTGATAGAAATCTAGCGTAGAAGCCTCGGGTTGCCATCGGGCCGGAATGCCGTTTGAGTAGGACATCAGATGACACGCACCGACTCTTACCCGGGCAGAAAAAGCAAGCCAATGATTGGATTGGCCTCCTGCGAGAAAATCAGTCCTGGAAAGCTCGGGGGAAAGTCGGGACATGCCAACAAAGATATCGCCGTTTTCCCGGGACCTGGGGGATGGTCAATGGTCAAATGACCGAAAGAAGGAGATGAAATGACGCTACATGCATCGAGAAAAAGTACTCATGCATGAAGACGTCATTGCTTGCCGTCTGCAGAGTTTCAGAGGAGCAGGGGGTGAATAGATGAGCATTACCTTGTGTTATATGCTGTGTAGAAAACTGCGGGCAACTTGGAAGATGTTTATATTGTTCCAATGGCTCAGTTGGTTGATGCTCAGGTAAGTGGACACAATGGCGCCCCATGCGTGTCGCGTCCCTGTCGGCCGAGCACGGACATCGCGACACCCACCGCGTAGATTTCCACCCGGCCCTGCTCCGGCCATTCCCAACACAGATTCCTGAACTAAGTGTTTCAATCAATGCCTCACACATACTGAGACTGTTTTCAAGCATCAAAATCCTTGCATATTTGCAGAAGAGCCTCGGCTTGTGTGCCGAACCTTTAGACCTGCGATTGACGATTCCATGGATACTGTACTTTTTTCTTCAAATCGGTAGTCACGTGTCACGCACCCCCCTGTCGATCACGAACTTTGGTCGAGGTCACGCGTCACTCGGGCCTCTGTCGAACTTCTAGGTTCGTTCCAAGCCCCGTTCTGACGACGCCGCGCGATGCCGGAACGAACAAACAAACCAAGCATCAAACCAAACAGACCAAACACGGCTTTCGTCAGAAGGGGCTTGCTTCAGACTGCCGAAATCGTGGGGGTTGCCAATCGCCCGCTAGCGTCGAAGCATGCCCGGTTTCTTTTGGGGTCAAAGTGTGAAAGTTTTAGGTTTTCAATGTAGCTCCTAAATGACTCTATAGTTTGCGCCAAAATATGTAGAATTGAACAAGTTTCGGAAGGGTCAAGAGGTGCCAAAACACGCATTTTTTGAAAGGCCTCACAAATATTTATTTTCGCTCAGATCCTCGAAAGATTTAATTCGAAGACACTCTCGGTATATATCTCCAAATGACACGTTGAATCGCCGCGCTATTAAACCTGGCTCATGTGCTAGAGAGCTAACAACCCCGAACGCGTCGCGTGTGATGCAAGGTAACGCCCTGTGACAACCGCGTCGCGGTCCCATCAATTGCAAAGGAAATTACTCCTAAACCTACCATGAGCTCGCCGACACGAAATGTGCTCGGGAGGCTCCCCATTGTACCTAATGGAACTCTTCACCGAGTTCCTGCTACCCCCCGCAAGCGCAAAACCCCTGTCCCCGACCGTTTACTTGGAGTGAAGCAGCTTGCTGAAAAACTCCAAGACATCAAGTCGAAAGTGCGCCAGCGTCTTGGCCTTGGATTCGATTTAGACGACTGGCAAGCAGAGCTCATCCGGCGCCTCAGGCAGGGGTACGACTCCATAATGGTGGCGGGCACAGGCTATGGGAAAAGTGTCATATTTGAAGGACTTGCGGCATGTAACAAGGCAAAAATTGTCATCGTCATCTGCCCTCTCAAGGCTCTGGAGAGGGATCAAGTCTGTCAGCCTCCAATGTCCCCTACTATTATTTTTAATATGGTGTGCAGGTCAATGAAGCAGAAAAAAAGGGACTCATCGCAAAAATGGTCAATGAAGATACCGTCTGTCCCGAGCTGTGGGCAAATCTTCGCCAGGGACGAGCCAATCTTTACTATGTATCCCCGGAGATGGCACTATCCTCCAGCTTCATTCATCTGTGGCAGGATCGGAGCTTTCGCAATCGTGTGCAAGCTTTGGTGATCGACGAAGCACATTGTATCGTCGAGTGGGGAGACAATTTCAGGAAGGAGTACAGCGGGCTTGCCAAATTGCGGGACTATATTGGCCAGGATACACCGATTCTTGCCGCTACAGCTACCTGCGATACCGAGACATTCAAGGTCATCTGGAAGTCCTTGAAATTTGGGTGTCGCCCATTTTGGGGTCTCGACGTTGGTACCGACCGACAAAACCTCGTTTACATGACGCGAGTCGTAAAAAATCCCGCAAATCCTATACTCGACATCATTAATATCTTCCCTGCACATATGGACAAGGACACGCCTGCAGACGTACTTGCCAAGTGTTTGTTTTATTTCGACACTATCGAGGCTTGCGGGACAGCCGTAGAAACTCTTCGAAAATGTCTTCCAGCACACCTTCGACCGCTGGTCCAGACATTCAAGTCCACGCTGTCCGAGGTGGCGAAGGCGCAGCTCTGGGACCGATTCAACAAGGGCGAAATCCGCATTCTTTGCGCAACGGACGCCGCGGGCATGGGATGTAATGTTGCTGATGTGATGTACACAATCCTCTGTTCTTTAACGGACTCGCTCTCGGTCCTGGCGCAGAGATGGGGGCGCACTGCACGCAACCGGAGCATTTTTGGAACGTGCATCTTGCTGGTCCCCCAGTGGGCATTCCGGCCAGAACCCGCTGACGATTCTGGAACCTCGGGACCCCAGAAAAAAAAGGAAACAAAAGCAGATACAGACCGCCGCAAGAAGCTAGATAAGGCAATGGAGGGTTTTGTGAACGCAGGTACCTACCCAATCCTTGCTTAGCCTTTAAATAATTTATGGCCCATCAGATTGCTCACACAAGTATTTGCGCACTTACTTCCGACCAGCGACAGACCTCAATACATATAATTCCTTGAATCAAGAAGCACACCAGCCCGTCGAATCCGGCTGGCGATCCCAAGCAGCCCTGCGTGAGCTGTCTTGGACGGTGCTTGACCTCAAGCGGTCGCCCCCATCGGATCGTTGCTGTAGCCGCTGTACACCCGACATCCTCTCACGATATCCACCCTCGGACCGGCACGATGCACGGCTCAAGGCCTTTGCCTCGGACTTCCTTTTCCCCATCCCATCCTTCTCTCGCAGTCACCGCCAACGAACCGGCTCTGTCTCGCCAGTCGGCTCCACCACGTCTCCTCTGTCTCCAACTCGCGCGGTACCGGTATTCCTCCCCTTCATGTACAAGGTCCCAGTTCCCCAGGAGCAGCGAGACGACCTTGTTGCAGCACTGGACACGTGGCGAACGACCAGGCAAGCACAGCGAGCTGGCGGCCGTTCGCTTTTGTCCAAACGAGTACTTCTCTCGGATGCCCAGATTCACAAATTGGCGGACCACGGCACCGATTTTCTTCGTGAAGCTACCATTACACCCGATTTAATTTGCAAGCTTGTCCCTTGGGATCTCGCCTCTCAGGACGATCTGAAAGCAGTCGCATTGATCATCAAGGACTGGAGATTCGATGCACAGCGCGCGATTGGTCTCACTCCTCGCGGAGGACACCGTGCAAAGCAGCAGAACACAATGCCAACCCCCCCGCGTGCTACGGGCGGTGTACCACTGGGCAATGCACAGGGCATTACCCAGCCTTCCTTCTCTCCTGCTCGTATGCACCGTGGTAGGCCCCGGGGTCGGGGACGAGGCCGCGGAGATGGCGAACCATCACGAGTTAGCGATGCAGACTTCTTCGCGACGTCGGCATCTGTGCCCCCACGAACGATGGCTACACGCTCGAGTTCCGGTCCACATACAGTGCCGTTACAGCCTCCTGCCTCGCATCCAACACCATTGTCCGTCTCCGTCCCACCGAATCCGACTCAGCCTTTACCTTATAACCCCTATATGGCATATTATCCCACCGCTCATGCATATCCTCCAACCGGCTCAGCTCATCCACAGATGTATCCTATGTACCAGCTCCCTCCTCGTTATTACCCTCCCGGACCGAACCCTAAGCGTCAAAATCCATAGAATGTAATGCTTGATTAGATTTTGTACACTAATGATTACACATTGTCCGAATAATCCATCCCTCCCCCCAGTGATCCAAGTCCCGGATAGCGCTGTGCATGAGCATCACCATCGTCCATATCATCGAAGCCATCTCTTCCAAGTGGGTTGCTGTCGACACGGTCAAATACCGATCCATTGAGTAACGGATCATCTTCATCGGGACCTGTTTTCTGGTGCTCCAACCGGATATCCTGCCGCTGGGTCCCATGTCGTTGTGCGAATGAACTCACGAAATTTCCCGCCATTCAATATTTGCGCACCAAGATCGAAAGAGTCGACGATGGCACTGACCCGCGGGCCGGGAGCCACAACTCCTTTTTTATTGATCTTTAGTGGTGCGTAAATGGGGCGGTTTGGTGTCAAGACATGCAGCTGGGCATCCATCATGGTGTCCGTGAGTAGACGAAGATCTTGACCGACGTCGACCTCCTTGTGCCTTCGAGCACGGTCCACGAAGCCGAAAGTGCGTGCGAACTGGTGACTGACTTCACGAAACGCTTCGACAGGTGCGGAGCCCTTTTCAATGATGTATTTTACTGTGACGCCGGAACCCTTCGCAATATTGACGCGCTGAAGTATAAGTCAGATTTATTCAGTGAATAATATGCCCCGCAGTACCTTGACCCAAAAATTATTCTGCTCCAAGTAGAGATCACTCGCAATATTGCGCCCGCGAAGACCAAATCGATTGAAGAACCAGGCTTGCTCTTTTGCAGCTTGGGCCTCCGGTGTGAGCTCGTACTTCCACTGCAATATAATTTCCAAGCACTCCCGAGCATAATTGTGTAGGCCGGCGCCTCGAAAAGACAATGCCCAGTATTTCAACACTCGGAGAACACCTCCAGCATCAGCGAAAGCGACTGAGTGCTCGAATACGCTAAATATGAGAGCATCGCGGATGAAATAAAGGGAATGCGCATAATAATCATCATTGATGTTCTTTGCCCTATCCGCGTTGATTGCGGTGGTGAAGTCATCGACGAATTCTTGAGCGAATGTGGTGAGCTCATTGAGTGTTGGCCTCCACTTAGCAAGGTCTGCCCAGCGTTTGATATTTTTCTGTAGCCTTGAGAACGAGGGCAATGAGTATTGTCCAAAAAAGGCGATAGGTCGCACTTACATGACTTCATATAGAATCCTCGATGTTAACGAGTGACGAATAAGAGCCTTCGCATCTGCATAGTTCGGCTTCTCTGCATCCCAAGTGCGATTCAAGAGACCCTTGTGCTTCGCGAGCGAGCCGGGATCGAGAACCGAATCTCCAAAATGAAGGCGCATGATCATGTGTGTAGCGTTTAGCGCAAAATGCCACAATGCACTGAGTTCGTCGACGTAATCGAGGCGTTCCATGGGATTGATATCGTCCATACGGTCCTTACGTGCGCCCCGAATATTGTTGGAGGTAAGCCAATCTCCAATTATAATCCGCGCTTTAGCCGCCCATTCTGCTTCCGGCAATCCACTGATCTCCTGTAGTGCCTTGAGCATCTGTATGATTCCCTTCTTTGATCCTTCGTTCACATCGAACAGTCCCAGAGGTCGGCCGTCCGTTTTTTTGGGTGGGAGTGGTCTGTCGAATGACATGAATGCTTCCGCGGCTGCGAGAAGAGCATCGCGGTGCTCCCAATCCTTGCTGCCCGGGCAATAGGCGAGGATGAGTGTCATTACAAGGCCCACAAACGACGAGCGCATTTTTTCTTCGTCATCGTCGGTTGGCAGTATGTCCGTCCCCGTTGCAGCTGCACGCTTTCCACGCGCTTTCTGTTTTGCGTCGAAGTTTGCAGCCGCGGGAACGGCATCTGGCAATGCGACGACAGCGGCGTTGGTAGCATGAATCATGGAGTTTTTATTGAATAGCCTTTGCTGGGACTTGCGAAGGAAGATATTGATATTGTCGAATATAATGTAAAACATGCCGGAAGATTGCATGAGGCTAACGGCGTAAGCGACAGCGTCCTCCGAAAGGATCTTTTTGAGGCGTTCGATGGTTGTAACCGAGACGCAGGCACCCGCGTTGCTCAGGGTGTTCAGGATGCGGGAACTTGTGCCCCCAATTTCGAGAAAAAGGCCGAGAATGAGCGGGAAAAGATTGGTCCCGGTATTGCGAGTGAATGCCATTAAACTAAAGACGAGTACAAGAGCCTGGCAACGTTAGACAAATGAGTTTCAAGAATCAAATGGGTACTCACAAAGGTAGGGTTCCGGGCAAAGCCCATCCCCTTCCAAAATCCCTCTGTCTCTCCTGCAAATTCCGCACTTTCCCCTGTGCTTCCCTCCGGTGTTTCCTCCCACTCGTCAGCTTCCCGAGGCGTATTAGGCTTCCCATCCTTGCCCATTCGTGCCCGTTCCTTCCGCCACTTGTTTGGGGAAGTAGTGAATACCGAAAGATAGTCCCATGTGAAGGGTGCGTCTTCGAGGTATATTCCGGGCAAGATTCCCGGGTTGAGGACATTGCGGATGTATTCCAGAGTGCAATCGAGTAATCGGACCTTCAGCCGCGGGTCGTTGATGACACGGTCGCTTTCCTCGAGTGCAATTTCCTTCATGCACGGCTTGATAATTGCGGAGTGTAGATGGGGGATGCTTTTAGGAAAGCGGTCATGCCAGGCCCGGAATATGCGCCCAGGTGCGAATCCGTTCTGCTTGTGGTTCCCCATGAACATGCCGACTCGATGCTTGACCACTGGGATGGTGGATTCAAAGAGAAAAATCAAGAACTCTCGAATGGACAAGCCGAGGAATAGGAGCAGTGAAAAGACCAATTGGCATTGAATTTGAGGGCTTTGGAGGTTGGGTGCGGGTGACAGTTGGCACAGAAGAGCCCCCCAGTCCGGATTCACGTCGAAGCCCTCCAGGGTCGCCGGGGAGGACATGGCTAATTAACGCGAGGAGAAGTCACGCGCTGTCACACGATGTGACCTTTCCGATCCTCTGCGCCCGTTCGCCCTCCTATTCACGAATAGCGCCGCGAAATTTCCCAAATCGTGCAAGCATACTCTAAAGAGGTCCCACAAAGTATTCATCCGCGAGATTATTTTAATTAAGCCCGAGACTAGACCTTCAAGGCTTGATTTCTGAAAAGTGAAGAAGGATGGATCGACGCGTAAACTGCACATGCTTTGTCTCGATTTTCATTCAGCAAAAAAATCCGAGATTTGAGTAGACATATTATCTATAAGCTACAAAAGAGACGTAGGCAAAAGAGCGTGTTTTGAGGCCGCAAGAAAGGAGTTGCCAACCCCTCTGTTTGATGCAGTCTGAAGCAAGCCCCTTCAAGAAGGTCCCCGGCGCGCCGGGCCGGAACTTCGCGGGCTTGTTCCGAACCTATCGAACTTCCAGGTGGTCACACAGGCCCCAAATTGCCTAAAAAAAAAAAAAAAAGGGCAAAAAAGGCAAAATTTTCGGTTCCAATGCCGAAATTTTTGAGGTGTCACGCAAAAATTTGGCGGCTGCCGAAATGTCGAATAGGTAAAATGGGTCACGTGTCACACCCCCTGTCGATTTGAACGAAAAAGTACAGTATACATAATGTACCAAGGCGCCGCGATGTTGTCCAACTCGGCCGCCCCGATTTTTCACTCTTTTTTCAAGTGAAAATCACCTTTTCAAAAGGACCAGGGCCGTCAAAATAAATCTGAAGAGACAGTCTGAACCAGAATTTCTCTGGCTATCCTCCCAGCAAGACCCCGTCAAAATCCGGCTTGAAACGATTGCACAGTGGCCAAAATACTGTTTTGATGCAGAATCTCGGCACACCCTCACAGCTTACGACCTGGAAGGGGCGACCCTCCAAATTCCCCAAAGGTGTGCTGAGTCGTTTACAGCACAAAAAAAGCAATTTCTTGAATTTTGATGGACCGTGCCCTGAGCGCGTGACAGCTGGGTGACATCTGTCACGTTTCCGTGATTTTTCGCGAAACCGCTGCAAATGAAGCTAGAACAACAAAAATACCTTGCTGTACAAAATGTGCTCTGGAGTCGACTTGAGTCGACTTGGACCTATCAAGTTGAGTTGAGTTGAGTTGAGTCAAATCAGTGTTCAGCGGCAACATTAATAGAGATGCATTCTTCAAATGGCTGCCATTGTGAAAAGCATGACCTGTGGTCATGCTTTTCAATGACCTGACACAATAGAGATGCATTCTTCAAATAGCTGCCATTGTGAACACCAAGACCTGACACAATAGAGCTGCACTCAAATGGCTGGCATTTTGAAAAGCATGATCGGGTGCAATGGAGGTGCATTCAAATGGCTGCCATTTTGAAAAGCATGACCTGGCACAATGGAGGTGCATTCAAATGGCGGGCGTTTTGAAAAGCATGACCTGATGCAATAGAGGTGTGTTGACCTGACACCATAGAGCTCCATTCAAATGGCAGGCATTTTGAAAAGCATGACCTGATGCAATAGAGATACATTCAATTTCAAATGGCTGTCATTTTGAAAAGTATGGCCTGATGCAATGGAGGTGCATTCAAATGGCGGGCATTTTGAAAAGCATGACCTGATGCAATAGAGATACATTCAATTTCAAATGGCTGTCATTTTGAAAAGTATGGCCTGATGCAATAGAGGTGCATTCAAATGGCTGGCATTTTGAAAGCATGATTGGGTGCAGTGGAAGTGCATTCAAATGGTGGGCATTTTGAAAAGCATGACCTGACGCAATAGAGCTGCATTCATGGCATTTTGAAAAGTATGACCTGGCACAATGGAGGTGCATTCAAATGGTGGGAATTTTGAAAAGCATGACCTGACGCAATAGAGGTGCATTCACATGGCAGGCATATTGAAAAACATGACATGGCGCACTGGAGGTGCATTCAAATGGCTGGAATTTTGAAAGGCATGACCTGAGAGGACGACCTCGCGGATCCCTTAATAAAATCAAACCTTCGGCGCAGGCAAAGGCGAAGGCCAAGCGATGGTGGCAGCTAATCCAGCTAGAGGGGAGATTGAAAAATCGATATCACCTACAATTTTTTTTTTCTGGGCGCCCCTCCCTCCACAGCCACCACATGTGCTGGGAAATTGCCTAATATGGTCACAAAGTGATTCACCTTGGGGTCGAGAAGCCAAACGACAGCCAGAGACACTCGAGACCTGTCCTAGAAGCTCCCATAATATCAGCCAGGATAGATAGAAACAGTCAAGACGGCTCCAAGAAGCTTGTAGGATATCAGCCAGAACAGATGCAGAGGTCCACATATTCTTAGTTGAAATGATTTCATTTCTCCAATTTCTTCTACGATGGTCATTGGCTGTAACTCTGATCTCTCGTAGCTAGAACCTCTGGCCAACATTTAATATCTCTTCAGGCTCCATTTGATATCGTTGAGTGACATTTAATATCTTTCAAGGTATCTCGTCCGTGTTGTCTGTTATCTTCTAGATGAACTTTGATGACGCCTGTTCGATATCAGCCAGAACAGATGCAGAGATCCAAAATATTCTTAGTTGAAATGATTTCATTTCCCAATTTTTTCTACGATGGTCATTGGCTGTAACTCTGATCTCTCACAGCTAGAACCTCTGGCTGACATTTAATATCTCTTCAGGCGACATTTGATATCTTTTTGAGTGACATTTAATATCTTTCAAGGGCATCTCGTCCATGTTGGTTACTATTTTCTGGATGAACTTCGATGATACAGTGGTGCTCTAAATAAATGCCGAATTGTAATTTGCATAATTACATCAGTTTCCCTCCGAATTGGCCCAAACGACTTGGTATACGCAAATTAGAGATGAAATAGAGACCAACCATGTAGTTGTCCATTTTCCTTATGGGGAAATCTGCCAGAACAGCTTAATTTTCTGGACAGCGGAAAAGATCACTTTTTGGGATTATCTTATATGGAAATTTCATCTACATGACATGAAAGGGCTTGAAAAATAGTGCACATTCATGTCTTGAACTGAAGGAATCCATGCTGTGGTTGTTGAGATATAGGGCAGACAAAGTTGTGTCTTTGCGTGAAATTCTTGCGATTTCTTCACTTTTGAGTCAAAATGTGCAACTTGCTCGCCCTGTATCTCAATAACTACAAGGTAGATTTCTTTGGTTTAAGACATGAATGTGCACTATTTTTCAAGCCCTTTCATGTCATGTAGATGAAATTTCCATATAAGATAATCCCAAAAAGTGATCTTTTCCGCTGTCCAGAAAATTAAGCTGTTCTGGCAGATTTCCCCATAGATGCGCAGCCGTTCGGAGTGTTTGATGTAAACGAGGGATCCAAGAAAGGAGTTGTCCAGTTCCTCGAACGAGCGCAAGAACGGAGCACACTGTCTCGGACAGGGTGGTCCTCGGTCTGGCGGATTTTTGTTGGTGACTGGCTGTCCTCAAACAACCTCCGTGCTGCTCGCCGAGATCGAACGGACGATATTGATGCCATGGAGCGCCTCGAGTACGTTCAAGAATTGAGTGCTCCCTTCCACTTTGCGCTCCAAGCCAGCCATATGCTGATGCGAACACACTACGGACACGCGGTCGAAGACCCTGCTTCTCTCGCTGCGCACAAGGGCCTGCTCAACCGTAATGGGACGTCAACAAGCCCAACTATGCGGCTGCCAAATCTCTCATCCGCCATTCTTTAATTGCACGTATTTTGCATTGTGTTATGTGCGTTGAATCAGCTTTATGCACAGATTGAAACTGACAATTGCCAGGGTCATTAATGGCTTCACACTTTACTCCCAGCTCTCTGAGTGGAGACCCACACTCAAGGATATTCAAGCCATCGCTCTCACAATATCCACCAATTTTGCAACTGCGACTGCTGCGAAAAAAGCGCAGGCTGCGGGCGATGATTGGATGGCACATTCCATCTATTTCATTCGTGACTCGCTATTTTTCTGCCTCTTTGAAAAAGCGGTTAGCTTTGCAGATCCCGGGCAGCTCATCCGAGTTCTCAAGTATTGGGGCTTGGCTTTCCGCGGGGTCGGCCAACACAATTATGCTCGCGAGTGTGCCGAAGTGTTGGTGCGATGGCGGTACGAGCTTCCTGATAAACTGCGCTTGGGGTTGGAGCGGTCTTGGTTCATCAGTCGTTGGGGCATACGAGGTCGTTCCATCGCGGCCGATCTTTATTTGGAACAGCTCAATTATTGGGTGAAGGTGTGCAGCAAATTTGTGCTGATTTTGGAGTCGCTGATTATTTGAACCAGCGTGTCTTCATCGCTTCAGGATCCGGAGTCACAATCGAATATATAATGCGCAAGGGTTCGGCTTGTGTCGAGGCCTTCCGCGACATCACTCACCTGGTCGCAAATTTCTTCGGTGACCCCGACCGTGCCCGAAGATCAAAGGAGGTCAAGTTCAACCAGGATATCGAGGCTCTTGTCACAGAAATGCAGCGGCGGAAGTTCCATGTCGTGAGCAAAGAGCGGCATTTTGTCCCCGCACCTCCAAAAAAGCCGTCGAAAAAACCACCCAAAAACCCTCGATCTCCGGAACCACCACGCTCGGCCATAGTTGATGTCTTTGTCCTCGGCGCCGAACAATGGAACGGGAAATTCACGGAATTTATCAAAGCGACCACATTCGATGCTGCTCTTGGTGGTTATCCGGTTGCAGTAGAATCCTCCAACTCGGGTCCACACGATAGCACTTTGGATACAAACACCGCATTTGATAATCTGACACAAAATCCGTTGACATATAATAGCTATACTGATTTACATGGTGATGCGGATGGAATAGGAGCTGGCGCATTAGGCGGCGGAGGGGATTTCGATGGAGTCGAGTAGATAAAATAAATCATTGTCGTAATCGAGATGGACCGGGTGTGGCTGATGGTACAGGGGAAGAAGTAAGAGGTAGAGGAG
Organism: Mycena olivaceomarginata; assembly: GCA_029378375.1. NCBI lineage: Eukaryota > Fungi > Basidiomycota > Agaricomycetes > Agaricales > Mycenaceae > Mycena > Mycena olivaceomarginata. The sequence goes on from JARKIC010000292.1 coordinate 237,893, forward strand.
TTCGGAGGGGTGTAGGCGTAAAGGTGCTCGTAGATCTAGACGAAAAGGTACTCCAAAAATCATCGTACGAAGGGGTTGGGAAAGGGTGCTGGACAGCAGGGAGTATCGGCGCTCGCATTGAAGGGGGAGCATTCTGCCGACTCCCGGCAGGCACTCGAGGTGTCCCCCCGCGACCACGCGAGCTCCCCCGAGGACGACGTCCCGAAGTTCCGGGTGTAGGTGGCCCTAGGGCAGCTGGTATCGGGGTGAAAACCGGCTGCGGAGTAAGCGGTGTAGTAGGAAGAGATCGGGGCTGTTTCCGTGTTCGTCGCTCCGACTGGGGTGTGCGAACGATGTCGAGAGTCAGACGCCAGCGTGCGATGATGTCGCAGACATCAGATACGTCAGACGCGGCAGCCATATCCCAGGGAATGGCTTTCAAAACATGCTTCGGTTCGACGAGAGCATGCTTCAGAAAGGTCCCTGCAGACACGACAAGCTTCTCCAACTGTTTTGGGGGGAGGAGGACTTCACAGGGAATGTACGGACTGTTTCCCATACAGAAATGTCGTTCCTTCCGCCACGCTACTAGCAGATCGTGGAGTGCGGCTTTGTCCTCCTTCGAAATCGTGTGTTTGCCTCTAACAGGCTCGAAATCCACAGAATCGTTGGACGCCACGGTGCCGGGATCGGAAATCACAGACGCTGGAGATGAGGGGCGGGAAAGGGGTGGTGGTAGGAGCGAATGAATAAAATCAGACGCGTATCTGAGAATACGCGGATCCCGAGAACTCGAGGGCTTGAACCAGGCAAGGAGATTTGGATTACAGTGGTTGCAGCAGCGATGTCGTGGGGGGGAGCGCTTGAGGTCAAGAACCGTCCAACTCAGCTCATGAGCGGAGCTGCGTGAGATTGGACCAGACCGCGAGGCAATGGGATCTGTCAAGCCGGTGTACACATCGAGGCCAGTCTCCGGACGGAACACCTTTCCCAGGAAGACGTGTGAACATGCTACGGCATTGTTAATCAAGGTTGCGAGAGGAGTGGGAAAATACTCACACTCTGTGGACGAAGCGGAATTAATGAATGCTTCGAGATTCCGCTCAAGCTTTCCACGCGACACGGTATGGGACTGCAGTTCAATAACCAGTTTCTCCTCGCCTTTCACCCGCTGAACGGCAAGTCCAACCGCTGGAGGCGCTGGCCGGTATGCCCAAGGCTGCACAAAAAACATACAGGTCCCAATACCTGTCCGATTTCTCCCCGCACGGCCCCATCGTTGCACCAGAACTGCGAGAGATCTCGGGCACTCGAAGACAATCGAATAGTCGACATCGGGGACATTACATCCCATCCCAGCGGCGTCAGTTGCGCACAAAATCCGGTACCGGCTGGACATGAATCCTTCCCAAATGTCCTTTTTGGCGGCCTCGGAAATGTCGGCAGAGTACGACACAACACAGTCGCGTAGATGCGCAGGCAAAGCGCGTCTCCAATTTCCCTTGGATTTGCCGGTACTGGCCACAGAGCTGTGGTAAGTCAGAATCTTCGGGATCAAGCAGCGATCCGAAGTTTCATCCAAATCCGGCAAGATATTAAGAGCGTCGAAAATGGGATTCTGGGGATTGGTGAGTGTTCTCGTGTAGTAAAACAGGTTCGCGCGCTCTGCCCCTGCGTCTAGTCCCCAAAATGGCCGGTGCCCGAAGCCGAGAGAGCTCCAGATGATGTTCAATTACACGTACCTGGTCTGCTTCCAGCGCCTTCAGAGGACAGATTATGATGGTGACCTTCTTTCTCCCTCGCAGAGCTGTAACTGCCTCGAAGATCAGGCTTTTTCCGTACCCAGTGCCCGCGAGGAAAATGGAGTCATATCCGCGCAATATCCGGATAATGAGATGGATTTGCCAGTCGTCGGGCGTGTAGGTAAGGTTTAGCTTGGTCTTTACCATCTCCCTAGTCTGTTCTACGGTGTATTTCCAGTCGGTAATGCCCTGGAGACGTGTCGCGTGTGGAGGGATGTGGCGGCGAGGAGTCCCGGGTGAGCGTGGGTGCAACCGGTGAAAATGGGCGCCGGCGTGGTGTCCTTGGGGTCTCCGGAACGCGTTTAGGATCGCCCGACATGTTTGAGTCCAGAAAAGGGCTTGTGGGACGAGAACGAAGCGGAAGGGACGCGACGCGCCGATGACAAAATTTTCCAAATTGGGACATTTTCGTCCTTCACCGCGCGCGGGCAATACTTGACGCAATTACTTGAAGTAAATGTGTTCCGACATCGAAAAGACATTCACTAAAACTTTGTCTCTTCAGGTTTTATTCAATCCATCCCAAAATGTTTTAACTTGAGGATTTATATTGAGATGCTCGGTGTAAGAGCCACACAAAGGCGGGAGGTTTCTGGGACTTTGAAAGCCTACGAAATAAATCTGAGTTGACAGATGTGTTTTTATGCTTTCTATCTACAATATCTATCAGGTGGACGATTTTTTTTATGCACTTGCTGAGCCAAAAATGCGCAGAGAAGACATTGCCCTTTTTTGGCATCTTGGCACAAGCCCCTTCTCAGATTTGCGTGTGCCGCACGTGAATATCATGTGATGACTGAGAACGGGGCTTGATCCGAACCTAATCAAAAGAAATATACCCTATTTTTTGCCAAGAATACATGTAGAATATGTCAAAAATAATTTTTGGGCCCATATCCGTGCCCATATCGAGTGCGTGGGACACTGTCATGTATATCGACATTCTTCCGGAGGGTGCGCCGGACGACATCGGCCTCATGATAGTGAGACATTCTTTGGTAAATGTTTTTTCAAAGCTCCCCACACCGGACTGCATACAACCGACTTTTTTCGTCTCGACTTCTATTGCGTTTGACTCCAATTCGATTGACTTGCTGAATCTGTTTCAACTACTTTGAATTTAATGGATGCCGCTCAAATATACGGCCTTGATAGCCGTAGCGTAGCACGGGTTCATGCTAGTAGAGAATAAAAGGGCACGTTGAGTAAAGGCTTCGGACAGACAGCTCCCTTGTAATAGTCCTGGGAACCCCAACAATATTTCGAAGAGGGCTTGGGACTGCCCAGGTAACATGCCTGGAAGCTCCCAACAGCCTTTCTGTAATTCCCTGGATGCTCCCAGTCGAACCCGCTGGGTGCTCCCAACTTCCCTCAGTGGGAGCGATGGGAGCTCCCATTGAGAGCTCACAAACCTGGGATCTCCCACCCATTTTTGGCCGGGAGCACCCAACATTCCAATTAAATATACTGGGAGCACCCAGCATTAGTTCAAATGCATGGGAGCATCCAGAAATATTTGGTGGGAGTGCCGGGAGCTCCCACAATGTCATGGAAGCACCCCGGTGGCAGATAGGAAGCTCCCAAAATATTTTCTCCATTGAATTTATCAGCGAGTTTCATTATTTCCTTATTTGGTCGCGATGGGTTACTGACATCTGTTGATCGACTACCAGCGATGGTCGTTTCTGTCGTCAATCAAGGAAAGCCATGTCACCTCTACCCTGGAGTCATTTCTTTCCTCATCTTTCTCAGAATGTCTTCTGTTCCTTAGGAAACAAAACAATGTCATCGTATTCAAAAGGTTCCGTGACCCCAAGACCTACCTTCATATTCCGTACCGGGATAATAAGAAACTGACCGGCACGGCCCGCTATGCCTCAATCAACACTCATCTTGGTGTGGAGCAGGCCCGCCGCGACGACCTCGAGACGTGCTTGTGTACTTTCTGCATGGCGTTCTGCCATGGCAGGGTGTTGGAGTGGGAGCTGAGAACCCAATTAGATTATGTTATGAGGGCCCAAAGGATTACCCGCCAAAATAGCGGCCGAGCTAGCGGAAATCAGCAAATGTGTCCCGATTTTTGACGTCTTCCGATTGACAGACCTTGGGGGGCTGAAGGAGATCCTCGTTCCCCAACTCGACCTCCAGCTCAAATGGCATTGACTGCGGGAGCTTGAGATGGACAAGAAAACCGAGATCCCGCCGTTGTCAAAGCTCAAGAAACAAAAGAAGGCTGAACTCGTAGTGGCCGCCGTAGAGCGTCGGATGCGTCGAGTTGATGCCGGAGAGGCCCCCTTACATTACTCAACCGGTGGAACAAGAGGAGGTTGGCGTAGAGGCAGACGAGGAGGATGACGATGCAGGTTATGGAGGCAAAGAATAATTCATAATTTCTAGAGCTTTTTACTCATTTACAAGGCTATAATTACTCTAAATAGCTTTCTATGTATACACATAACAATTTTGGTGACTCACATTGGCCGTACCGGATCTCGAGCGAGTGTAGTAGACGCGAAAGGTGTATTTGCCGTCGAAATTGGCTGCTTGGCAGGCGACCGTAAACAAGTACAAAGGGAGAATTGATCCCTGCCAATTGCCGGTCACCACAAATCGACATGGGGTGTGATGGGTGACCCATTTTACCTACTACTTAGGACCCCCTACCTGGCCACCCTATCTAGTTGGCCACTTGAGAGCCAGAAGGTCAGGGCTTGCTAATTACTGTACTATTTCGACCAAGTGTTCAGTGACGTGTGACATGAGTATATACAAGAAATGATGCGAAAGGGGCACCACTTCGGGCCCGAGGAGTATCGAAGGTGCATTGTTTTGGGGATTGTTATCGGAAACATCAAGATTCGCTGCAATGTGACGGCGCCATCCGGTGGCTTCCGAAAGAGCCGCCTTGTGGATGTTATGTGTATGATTTATTTTGAAAATCAAGTTCGAACTCCTGCGTGTTTCAACAGAGACAGCGTGCAAACATCAGTGGACGAGAAAGCTCACACGCTGTTGCAGAAAGAATTGCAACCGGTCAAAGACGGCGCGCAAGCAGCAGCAGACAAGAAAACTCACGGTCTGTTGCAGAGAGAATCACGACCAGTCAGAGACAGTGTGCAAGCATCAGTGGACGAGAACACTCACAGTCTGTTGCAGAGAGAATTGCCCTCAGTCATAGACAGCGCGCAAGCACCAGTGGACGAGGAAACTCACGACGAGTATATGGACACGGCGGAATAACTCTCGTTCAGCTTCTTCTTCCAGTTCCCTGGTCAGATCCATCATCGGCCACACATGGTATCATCCCACGAAGGCCACGTACACTAGTTGCTGGCTCACGATCTCCTCCAAGTTCTGGTCCTCCCCACCCATCCGATAGTTTCTCCCGCAGCCGGTACTTGAATCGAAATGACGGCATTGTTACCGAAGAAAAAGAAGAGCAATGCACCACTTTAACCACCCGTTTCCTGACGTGGTTGCCTGTGAACAGCCACAACCTGGGCACGTAGTTTTCTGGATTGTGTCGCTCCGGTTTCGAGCCTGCCATTGGAGGATGCTTCTCTCAAGCAGCATGCCCGCCTTGACTGTCTGAGCGAACTCCACAGGCATGATGAAGCTGCCGTCCTCAGATACTATGCTGTAGTCTCTGCGCTCGACATAGGAAGCCCCGGCCCTCGGGGAGCAACCCATGATATGCTTGTCGAGGTCCTATAACACTTTAACTTCCTTTCCAAATGTTATAGTAAATGCGTGCTTGCCGAATAATCGTGACAATACCGCAATGATACAGGGATATAGCCTCCTACAGGGCCCACGCGGGACTCCAGGGAGCTGGGGGATGTGGTCAATTTTCTGGTTTTCTGGTTGATTTGGCCGCAAACCTCTGAGCCCAGGATTATGATTTGGGTTCCGGAAAAATTCTCGATCTGAATATGAGCAGCTTCGCCTACCCCCCTCCTCCCCCTTCCTTCTTTCCTCTTCTCTTCATTCCCTCGGTACATTCAGCAGCGACGAAACTACCGCCTAATCCGACAGTTTTATTCTGGGAGCGGAATAGTTGTTCCTTGTCATCACCCGCTTCCGCTGAAATGGCGAGTAAGAGCCGAGAGAAGTGTCTTCCCGATGTGGATGGTCTTGGGTGGGCGACCTTCCCCCCTACTCCCTCTGAGTAGTAGGTATTCACGCAGGCCCGATCAAACTTTCTGCTCTGAAGTTCCAAGGCCCTCCAACATGCTCCCACTCCGAAGGAGAATGCAACCTTGATCTTACGACAGTTACGTATTCCATAAGTAATGGAATTTGAATGGAATCCGGTGCCGCCATATATTATATATATACTTTGCTTACACACTGCCGCTGTTGTCCACCGTCCTTCATTGTTCGTTTTAATGTCTCGTCAGAAGTGTTCAGTAGATTTGCGAACTCGGGGACGCGCTTCAACGCCTTGAACACGCGGAGGGACCATTCAAGAAGCTTTGTCGCCTCTGTGGCGTGGTGCTCCTCTCGCCTCTCATGCTCGCGGTAGGCATGAGCAAGCTGGGCGTCGACGCGTTTCAATGAGGCCGCCCTCCAGTTGTCCAGTTCAGGCCGATAACTGTCAAGCCTGGCTACACGCTCCTCTTCAGTGAGAAAGAGCTTCAGGGGTATTTCTGGCATGACGGGCTTGGGAAATATGGACTCGTCGAACTCGATGGGCTCGAAGGCCGCAGCATAACGCTCCAAGTCGGGAGCGACGGTCCGGAGTATGTCCAGATACTGGGCAAGGTGGGCGTGTTGCACTGGGGTAAAGGGAGCCGGGAACAGAAGCTTGCAATCGCCGACCTCCTCGACAAGACGGTCTCTCTCAGCCATCAGGAAGTCGAACGATGGCGGAAGCCCCCGGCCAGAGCACGGGGCGGCAGGGTTTGTGCTGATGCAAGAGAGTATCAGACTACTGCGCGCGCCCGTGATGGGCTACGCACCAAGATTTATCGAAGGACTTGCCAGAGGACGCCATTTTGTTCGGGGAGAAGAAGGTGAAGTACTCAACCACAAACAACAATATGTTTTGTATTCCGGTGCCCGGATACGTAAAGGGAGCTTGCTAATACAGAGTTTTTTTATCGTGAGAATCAACTCGTGACATATCACGTGAATTTACAGGGTGGTTTTTACACGTGATACGCAAATCGGATCGCCTAATAGAATCGGGGTCGCAAGCTCCCCCAACTAAATACCACGTGATGTCGTCTGCACGGCGGCCAAATCTGATGCCACCCCCAAAAAAGGAAATCGCCATCAATTTCACTCCTTTTCCACTCTCTCGAGCCACAGAAGATCGTTTGTTTGCGGGGACTTCATGTATTATAGTCCATACATGTCAATACTACCTCTCTATTTTATTTCTCAGCAAAAAGTTTGAGGAACTCAGCGAGAGAAGTGCCTGTCAATCACTATGCTGTCACTTCCATTCTTAGCATCCAACCACCACAGCGCAATGGACGACAATGCATCTGACATGCACAAATACAACCACTGTACCCCCACAAAGCGCAAAGCACTCTGTGTCAGGCTTTTGCCCCAATATGGCAATATACAGACATCGATTGAACTTTACGAGGGGCTAAAGACTGTCTGGTGGTCAGAGGACTTTCGGCAGTACACTAGGAAGGTTTACATGTCGCTTCCGCATCGCCTTGTGGCCCTGCGAGAGAACAAATTTTCATGGGTTGACTATTAATTGTTGCATCATGATTTTATGAGTCTATACCACCTTCGTCACTTCGTCAGTTCGGCTAACTTTGAGAAAGTTCGTTACCTCATATAAATTTAGCACTTTTGGGGATTGTTTGTCACTTTGGTCTCTTGGTTGTGAATGTTCGTCGGTTCACTGTAAAGTTCGTCAGTTCAATATTTTCATCACACGAAGCACGTGTACGTGGCTGTTCGATACTGCGGTCACCCGCTCTCTTTGTTCCTGACCACCACGTTCCACGTTCTCTTCAATAACCATCACCTCCCTCGACTAAACACCGCGCCCGAGAGGACCACGCAGTCGGGTCGCCACGTTCCCTTTGCCCATGGCCGTCCACAATCGTCCACGTCAGAGTCTATACTAGAAGAATGGGAGTGGGACTCGCCCATTTCCTTTTTCGGGAAGCGAGTCCCATTCTTGATCCCATCAACAATGGGACTCGCTAAAGAAATGGGACTGGGAGACCGCCGCCAATCACATAGTGACCCGCCGTCACGCAGTCTCGGTTCTTGAGGCGGCCATTCGGAACGCCCGGAAAATCGTGCCATCTGATCCGAACCTACTGCTTCGAACCATTGTTCTCGTCCATCTCCGAGCGGATTTAGGAGTTTGCGGGCGATTTCTGCAGCTGGGAGGGGCGGTAACATGGCAGCGGTTAAAAAATGTGTGGCAAACCTGTCACACACTTGGTAGAATGAAATTATTGCCTAATACTTGATTTCATTATTACAAGAGCACTTGGGATGTATTCATTTTGCGAAGCATTCCCGGCCTGTGCCTCAATGTTCGCTTTCCAGAGAGTGCTGGCCCATCGAAATCCTTTTCTCCTAGGACTTTGCTTCCCCACCATTCTCTCGCATTGTAGCGACCTTCACTTTCGCTCAAACCACTACTTCTGGTTGTCGATGGATGGATCAAGCCTGCTGCAAGATCCAAACAGTCAAAGCTGTCAAGAGTCGGTGCCAAAGTCTCGCCGCCCCAAGCTGTGTTAGATGTCAATTCTGCGCTGCAATATCGTGTTCAAGCCTGATTGTTTGGTTTGCAAGACCGCAAGTGGGAAGCGAACCTCCCCTCATGCCCTCACTCGCTGTTAGTCTCATGGTTCCTCCGCTCCGATTAACCCGCTAGCAAATCCTCCGCAAGAGTCGAGACCAATCCGCACGATTCCACACAACAAGTGTACAAAAGTCTCCCAAATCCCAGCCAGTGCAGCATCCTGCCTGTTTGATATTGTCAACACATCTTATTCATCTTCTGATGGGCCTCCGCTGACCCTGTTCGCCGAGCAGGTTGCTGTGTTCTTAATCGCCAGCGCACAATCTCCATAAATGTGCATCATTTCTGGTTTGCGTGTGCATAATTTACTGAAGTTCCCGCAGTCTACCGCCTTGACGGTTTATTTCTTCTGTGTGTACTTCCAGCAGACTGTGAATCACTCTATTTCCTCGCTGTTTCGCCACTCACTTCCGTTTTTTCTGTTCCAACACCACACATTTTGGCCGTGGCGGAACCACGGCGTTTAGACTGAATATTTTGCGTTCTTTAAGCTTTCAACGGTAAGCAATCAAACCGTAGTGGCTGTATTGATTCGGACACTATTTGCATATCTGTTGAAGGCTCGACTCCGCGTAATCCATTCCAACATTCGATCCGTGGCACCTCATAGGTGCAACACCTTTACTCAAATATTTGTCCGAGCAGCACCAATGCTTTTACCGTTTCCTGCTAGTATGCTTCTTTCATCTCATTCCATGATTTACTGCCAGTTGATTCACGAATCATTCCGAGCCCGACCCTGCTGTACAGTGTGTTACTTCTGCTCCTGCTTCGAACCTTCTTGACATTCCAATCCGCGACAAACAAGAAGGAACGTAATCGAGTATTTGTATCCATTTATACTGTCCTAACGGATTTCAACCACCTTGGGATATCAATATTTCTAGACAACTTTCAACATCCGACCTGAGAAGGAGGAGAACAGTGGCTGCGCCAGAGCGAAGCGTAGGCGTATGTTGTATTCTATATTTTTCTCTGGCCCCAATCCGGCCCTCTGTAGAGCTGTGCATCAGTTATCGGAAATGGCCGATGTCAATCCCGCGGTATTGATGTACATCAACCGATCACTCCGCCCTTGCCGCCTCATAGCGCCTGATCGGGCTGATCTTGATGCGGAGGGGTCACAGATTCACCGGCAAGCAGATTTGCCGAGACAGGCGAGTACCGTTTTAGCCGAGTCCCATTGTTGATGGGATCAAGAATGGGACTCGCTTACCGGAAAAGGAAGTGGGTGAGTCCCACTCCCATTCTTCTCGTCAACCCTCTCCACGTCAAGACCGCTGCCCACCGCCGTCTGTCACCGGGACGGCGCCAACGAGAGGACCGCGCAAGGGTGTCGACACGCATGCGTCAATCCCACTCTGCGGCGCCGCTCCCGTCGCGGCAGCGCGCCTTCAACAGCAGCACATGCCGCCCTCCGCCACCGGGACAGCGCGAACCAGGGGGCTACGCAGCGGCATCAAAACACGTGCCTCGGTTTCTTCGTCCTGCTCTGGGCCCTTTGGTATGTATGACGAGTGCTGTCTCTGCTATTACTAGCGATCCTTCACTACTTCCCAGTTTATCCAGGCTCTTGTAATCCCAATTGCCGTCGAGAGAGCTCCTGAAGGTGCGTAGTTCGGCACCTACCTCTCCATTTTTGTGACCACTGGGGTGGTGTCCCTGTCAGACTCGTGCCCGCCCGTATCCAAAGCTCAACACCGACGTTGCGGCGGCGAGTCCATTGACAGCCAAGGCAGCGGCTGCCAGCGGGCTTCGGCGGTCTCCAAGGTTTGGGTGAGTGCATTTATTTCTCCCCTCGACTCATCATTATGGTACAGGCATGGCGTGCTAGGTCTATAGGGCGATACGCTGGGCCTTACCACAGACCCTACAGAGGCCCTATGCTACACCCCTTTCTGCTTAAACTATTTACTTTCTGTGATCTCTTGCTCACTCACACTTACATTGCTCCTTTTTTGATGAAATTCTTTGCAGAAATCTGTACTCCGCGTCTTCTGCATTTCAACGATTGCGGTCTTCCTCGCCTGTTTCTCGCACAATTAATCACGGTGAGGCCGATATCGCAGCGCTCGAAGCTCCCGCAGGTATCGCGCGTCAACGATGTACTTGCTCTCTTTGTTTGCCTGGACGCCATCTGCGGTATTTCGCCAGTGCGTAGTCGGTCGAAGTAGCGGTCGGAGAGGGCTCAGGGTGGAGTACGAGGAGGCACGGAGCAGCGGCATGTGTATGTGTAATTTTTGAATTATACGAGATTGAATTTCAGTGATTCGATTGCGATTGGGGGGACGGGGGTGTCGGGTATGTGTTCAGAGCGAAGAAGGAGGTGGGTACGCCCGGGAGGACGAGGGGAAGCAAAGGAGTATTCAGAAAGGGTGGTCGTAGCCCGAGCAGTAGCGGTTCGAGGAGCTTGTTGGGGAGCCAGGCGATGAGGCATGTGAGGGCTGCGGGGAGGAAGGCGTCATAATTTGAGGAGGACGAGGAGGACGAGAGAACGGTAGAAACGGATTGCAGGACGAGGGGCGAGGCAGAGCGCAGGGATTCGTCTAATTGGATTCTGTGGAACAAGATAAAGCCAACATAAAGAACGAGTAGAAAAGGCAATAAAAAAGAGACAAGACACTGCGGCAACAAATTCGCCGCGTCTACCGAAAACTCGTGTATATGCTCGCTCGGCGCGCCTGCACCCGCAAGACTTGCTACCGTGCTTTCCACCCAGCCCTCCCACGCGCTCGGTATTACCAGCCCCGGTGGTGGCACAAGCCTCAGTGCCAGGGTCGTTATCGTCCAATACAACTTTCTCCTCACAAATCTATGCCTTCCCTGCGCTCTCGCAAGTCCCACAAGCGCGTCTCTCAGCGCAATATGCTCCGTTTCCGGCAGAGAAGCGAGCTCCCCCCTTGCGATCTTCGCGCTAACCCACGATTCATAATAACTGGCGCTCCGTTTATTCATCATACATTGACTCGTCCGAATCGTGATTCTCTAGACTTTGACTTCTTAATTGAATTTGTATCATCCGACACATGTAGCTCTGGACGGCATCGAGACGCATCCCATGAACTTCGGAATCCGGATACGTGACCCTGTTATGCAGACCATCTGCGCCGATTGCACAGGTTTGTAACGGTGCCCCCGCGAGCCGCGTGTCAGTTCTATTCCAGCCGTCGACATACAATAACTATTGAATTTCATTCAAGCAGAGAGAAATCGACGGCCAGACAATCTCGGACGTGTGGCGCATTCGAGGCTGCAGACCCTTCTGGGAAACGCAACATCCCTACTTCTTCGCCTCGGCCTTTGCGACGAGCTTGCTGGCCGTCTGAACGACCGGGGCCTTCTCACCCAGCTTCTTGGGCTGCACCGATGCAGTGGCTGCGATACGATCAAGCTCCTGGAGTGTAGCGACGACCTCCTGGCTGTGGCCAGCCTGGCCGAAGCGCGTACGGTACTCGGCGGCGGCGAGTGCGGCGATGTCGGCCTCGTTGATCATGCCGTTCGCGATCTCCTGCTTGAGCTTCTCAGGGTCTACGTGCGACGTAACTACGACTATGACGAGGGTGCGCGTGTCAGCACGAGACTAACCCGGAAGGAAAAACTGCGACGCACCGGGAGGACGTTCGACGATCAAGTTCGCCGTTTTGTAGCGACGCAGCATCCGCCGCCGTCGCTGGCGTGGCGTTCATCTGGAGCAGCATGTTGACATACGCATTCGTGCAGTTGAACCAGTCGCAGATGACGATGTTGATGCCTTGGTTGCCCCACTGGCTGAGCCAGCCAACGACCGCCGGGGTGACGGCCTGTGCCACCCCCGTCAGGGAGCTCGGCGCGGAGGAGAAGGGCACGAGACCCGCTGCAATCATCGCGCCATCCGGCGTCAGGATGCCCTGGAGCACGAAGAACGTGCTCCCCTCGTTGGGTAGCTTATCCGCGAGCGCGCTATGCAGCGCACCGACATCCTGAACGTTCGGCCAGGGCGATGAGATTGTGGATTGTGACCAGAGGAAGGGGTTGGAGTCGACAGTCGCGGCGTGGTCGTAGAAGATGATGATGCGGTACGACGTGCTCCAGAGCTGGTTGAGCGTGACGTCGGCGCCGAGCGAGGCAGGCGCGAGCTTGTTGCCGAACGTCGTCTGGAGCATGCTAGCAAGTTTCGCATGATCTGCCGGATTCATGTCATAGAAGTGGTTAAAGTCGAGGAGGATGACCTCCTTGTCGTTGCCCGTGGTAGAGACGCCCGGGCTCTGGGGGGAATACAAAAAACGCTTTCTCGTTCCGATTTAGCCTGAATTGAGCTCAACGTACAGTCAATATAAATGTACTTTGTTACGGACCAAAAGACGGTTGAGCCGTTCGATGTCTTCATTGCGCTTCATTAGCAACTTCTGCGACTCAAGCAGTTGAGGAATCATTGTGTTGCATTGTTCATACTTTCATGGAATCAATAAGATAGCCGGAAATGTGTGATAAAACATCTCACCAGCGCCTGGAGCTTCGTCTGGTCCCCGAGAAATTAGACAGGTTGTGCAAAAGCCGCACAAGCCGCATGCGGCTTCACACGGCTTTTTTGGCATTGTGCAAAGCCGCAGGGAGGATTTCAATATCTCGAACTCATCAACCCACCGTAAATGGCTCACATGAATACCATTTTGAGTGTTCCATACATGTGGCTATCAAATCAGATCTGGTGAATACAATGATTTGTCCTTGAGTTTCATCACTGCCTCCACAGCACCCACAAACCCAATGACAAGCCGGACAACCATCCCATGGCCTAAAACACTCCCCCCACTCAGTGGGCTCACTGAAAGCTTGACCCTTCCTGGATGAACTTAGAGAATCCCCGCGGCTTTGCACAATTCCCAAAAGCCGTGTGCGGCTTGTGCACAACCTGTCTATTGGGCCTCCAGTTGGCTTTCGTGCTGTTGCATTTCCAGGATGACCTGGGATTTGCTGGCGAGTTCTTGTTGCATAGAGTTCAGAAAGGCAATGTGTTCAGCTTTCATCTTCTCTGCAGCTTCAAGTCGTGCGAGAATCTGCTGGTTCTCGATAGTGAGCTTCTGGTTCTTCTGCTTGGTGAATAGAGTCTGGTCCTTATGGTAAGCCTCCATGTCGCGTGCCTATAGATTGGCAAGGTTAGTGGTTTATTCAACTGAAAGCACGACTTACAAAGTCATAGTCTTCATGCTCCGGGCCAGGGACTATGCGGACTTTAGGTGTGTCTTTCTATCTTTGAGCTGTGAGTATGTCCCGTAGAACATCCAAAATTGAGGATGCGGTGCGGAAGCGCGGTACGCCCGGCGTGATGTGGATCCAGCCAGTGCCGATGATCAGGATCAGATGCTGATGGTCCCAAAGGATTTAAGATTTCATCGTGTTGACACGTAGCAGCCCAGCTACATACCCAAATAATACCATGACCCTACCACCTTGGGACGCCAGCCTCCTCAAGATCTTTCCACTCGAAGTCCTCTCGGAGATATTCACGGTGGCAGAAATGTCCCATGTGGTGGTCCTGCCTCATGTGTGCCGCCAGTGGCGCGAAGCGGCTCTGGGGGACTCGGCCCTGTGGCTTGAAATCGGAGTGTGCAATCGCGACGTACACCACATTCCAATCATAATCCAGCTTCTTCAACGCTCCAAGGGGCGCAAGATAAGCATTGGGATGGACTTTCGGGATCTTCAGAATGTTAGTATGGTGGGCGCACACCAGGAAACGACACAGGAGCATACATGGGACAATCTGTATAAACCATGCATCATTCTGCCATGAAGAATTAGTCCAAAGCTCACCAGACCCAGGTCCAAAACATTTGCTTCTGAAACAGTAGGTTCAAACAATCATTGATATTGATATAAAGTTGCCACTTCTGTGGCTAGTGACTTTTTCCCTCTTTATAAAATCGCGGGTGTCTGTCTGAAGCCTTTTCCACGCCTGCTTTTGGCTCCTCTGACCCAAGCCTTTGGATCATCAGCTTCGATCCTTCAAAGTATCGCCGACATTACATCTCACTTAACTGAACAGCTCAACAACTGACACGCTCTTTAGTGCCTTACTCAGTTTAAGTTTTCAACCGAAATGGCGAGCCGCGAAGCAGCCCACTGCGCTCTTGTATTACTATGAACGCGTGAAACTGTTCAAAGGTCCTAGTTTGCCTTGTTTGCTGGGATGAATTTTACTTGCTAACTTGAATATATTTTTCAGCTGACCAGTTTCCATAAACCAACTGAGGCCAAGCATTGGCATGCCACTCTTCCGGTCTGTGGAGAACCTATGAATGTCCATATTGTAGATTTACTGAGTGTTTTATACCAGTTTCAATCGTACTGGACAATTTCGTTCAGATCGACACGGGGTGTGATGCGTGACCCATTTTACCTATTTGACATTTCGGGAGCCGCCGAATTTTTGCGTGACACCTCGAAAATTTCGGCATTTGAACCGAAAATTTTGCTTTTTTTGCCTTTTTTTTAGGCAATTTGGGGCCTGTGTGACCACTTGGAGGTTCGACAGAGGCCCGAGTGACGCATGACATCGACCGAAGTTTGTGATCAACAGAGGGTGTGTGACGCGTGACTGCCGATTTGAACGAAATTGTACAGTATATGGACCGAGGTTGAGTGCAAAAATAAATATCACATCAGGGGGATCGAACCGGCAACCTTCTGATCCAAAATCGAACCGTGCGCATCCCGCGTACCCCACTTATACCCCGGCGAGTGATACGCGTATACGGATGCTATGCTTATATTCGCGCTCATTGAACGCTTGCTTCGCACGTGGAGAGCTTTCGCTGAAGGTTGGCCGCCCACTTCAGACTATTCAATAACTGTGTTTGCACTACATTTTCAACAAGTCATACAAATTCTATGTTGTTATCTTTGGTTTATTCCCTTCAGTTTACTCGCGTATGTAAATTGTAAAGCGAGTTCAACCTATGCTTCATCATTAGGCAATCATGTGAACTCATTCCATTTTTCCAAATAACTGTGAGATAATGCATCTCGCGTTCTCCCTCCCTGGAAAAGATGAGTGGAGCTTCCACAATTCATTGAGCAAATTACTCTTTTTTTCGGGTCCACTCGTCGCAGATCCTGTATGCTGCGCCTGACCGAGGGCCAACTTTGGCGCATACTGATCTAAGGGTTCCAACAATTTCAAAACATGTGCTTGCTAGAACATGGTTCTGTGTGAATAAGATCAGTGGGCTCTGCAACAACGAGATGAAAATGGGTGCTCTGCACAACGGGCATCCTTTCAATTTCATTCTGGATCAAGAAGCTTGGATGTCTGCAAGTATGGACCGACCGGGGGATTCATGCCAAAGACCACATGCATGCAAATTTGAGAATATATGGCGCAAAATACACAGCGCGCAGAATGAATGACCACAATTTAGGATGTACGGATGACCGAATATTTCTTGACAGCTGCAAAAACAGGTGATAAAAAATCAATTGAGGGCTTCATTTCTCACATGGGGCAGTTGTAGTGGAGATGCTCCTCTTCGAAGGTTAAAATACGCCGAGAAACCATTTTGTTACGCAGACGATCCAAAATTTGACTGTGGGAGGTGAGCAGTTTGTCTGGATGAATGACGCGGACGTACCAGACATCCCATGGAATATGACACCGCGGGGGTTCTAATGTGCAGTTGTGTCCTATTCATATATACAGGTACGGCCCCCGGGACAGGCGCTCGAAGCCAGCGACAAAAAGATACATGTTTGCGGTGGTTCTTGGGGTTTTCCTCGCTGGTCCCTAAACGATTCCGACGGAATCCAACCAATATAGAATTTGATGATAATGCCTAGGAATCTAAAAACTTGGAGATTAAACCCCCACGAGTACATGGTCGCACATTCCTCACGTCGAGCTCAATGCTGTCCCGCTACCTTCCTTTGGGCACTTTTGCATTGATCCCTTGGTTCGTCGTCCCGAAGGTGAAACCACAATTGGAATCCATTTTGGCGGGCAGTTTGGCAGTGTCACAAAATGTCACAAAGTCTTCCTTTTCATTCCTTTCGTGCGTTGTATGACTTCTGTTGAGCCCATATTTTGCCAGTCGATAGATGTGGTATACATAAATGTCTCAGAATTTCACTAGAGGAAGAGCTTCAATTGCGCTCGGGATCAGCGAAAATTCCACAGTCGAAGGGTCTGACTAAGGCGACGGAGCTTGGCTTACGGCATGTAGTCAGGCTGTGCCTATGTCTGACCAGTCTCCTACCCAGCCTCACTTGCGGGGTTGGGGAAGACTTAGTAGCGAGTTGTAGAGGTGAACATGAGTCGTAAGAGCATCGGACAAATATATGTGATGGTCCATCAATACATCAGCTCTAGGCTTACTATTGCTTCCGAACTTCAATGCCCCAACCCCTCCAGAGAGGCTGGCGTTTAACAAATGTAAACAACATACTTCGAGTTGTAGTCTTGTCGCTCATCGCGTCGCATCACGTCACGGCACTCATTCATTTCTTTAGCTCAAAGGAGCTTTCAATGCTGTTCGCAAGCTCCGTGGTCTGTCAGGGTTTGGCTGGGATGATGGACTGAAAATGGTGACCGCCAGTGATGAGGTGTGGGAGCTTATCTCGCCGTAAGATTGCTATTTTATTTCTACGTACTCTCTGACACTTTCCAGGCCCACGAGAATGCCCGTAAGTGGCGGAAGACCAGATTCCCCCTCTACAATGACATTCTGATCATTGTCGACGGGATTGTTGCCACAGGTGCTGGTGCATTTCATGCCGGCGTCTCCCAATCACAGCCCTCGACGGCATCGCAAGGCACCTCGGCCCCCGCCACGCAGACAGCTTCTTCCCAAGCCGTCGATGATGTTGATGGGGCTGCCAACACATCCATCGAGGTCCGTCAGGTCCCTCTGCTGATTTTTCGCTATTTTAACTTTTGTTTTTAGACTCTAGTCGATGACCGCGACAATGATCTGACCCCGTCGTCACCGGTTCATACTCCTGCTCCCAACCCATCTCGTAAACGTCCGGCGTCAACCCCCTCCTCCCCCCAACAATGGACCTCGCAGCTGTCGCAAACGCAATGCTGAGGCTGCGAGCAAGATTGCAGCAGCTCTTCAGGGTGTTGCCCAATCTCTTAATGTTGTCGGCAGCCCTCAGGTTCGCGACCGTGCTGTCAAGATGATGGAAGAGGACGAGGATTTCTCGGAGAGTGAAGAGCCGCTCGTCATGCGGCTCTTCACCCGGGATATTGCGATCGCACAAACCTACATTGCTGCTACTAAAAAGAGTCGTCGTACCGCTTTCATTCGCTCTCTTCTCGAGGAAACAGCTCTTTAATTTGTTCATACTAATATACTTATCTTCCCTTCATTGCGTAGTCATTCATTAATAAAATTCGATGTGCCTATTAAAATTGTGTATCAATTGTCGTCTCCGTGCGTCTGTCTGTAGGCCACGTAGTCCTCCCACATTTGCTGTGCAATGCGATCACGGCGAGCAGAGGCACGATTTCGCTCAGCTTCCGTGATCTGCATTCCAAGCTCCTCCGGCGCAATTTCACGGATTCCGACGGGGCCAGCTTGCACGAAGTCTTCGAAACTGCCGGCAAAACCTTCATGCCGTGGTGTATTATTTGTACCAAGATCGTGTGCTTCATCGGTTCGGTCATGGATGCGGAGGAAATTATGGAGAGCTGCGATAGCGGGAACAAGCCTTGCCTGGGTCTCAATTGGATATTCCGGTGCGTGTGAGAAAACCCCAAAACGGTGCTTGGTTATGCCGAAGATACGCTCGACGTAGTTGCGGGCTTGGGAATGCCGAAGATTGAACAGCTCTTCCCCCACGGTTCGTTCGAAGAACGGTTTGTAGATATGAATTTTACCGGTGCGTGTGCAGTCTATTCGTCATTGGCCCTGCATACCCTAAACATTGGGAAGGAATCGCCATCTACATATTCATTGCGCAGCCGCGCGTGAGCTCGGGCGACGCCTTATACAATCAGATTTGCGACTTCACACTTGATGGCCAAGACGTCGGCTCCTTCGAACAGAATATATTTCCTGGGAGCACAGCAGCCCAGTACAGCATCCTCGCGTACAGCAATACCTCGCTCCCTGAAGGACCACATACATTCCAAATGATGCCGTCCGTTATAGATATGTTTAATTTTGATTATGCCATCTACACGTACGTGCAGCCATGTTTCCCAATGATCAGCATTTTAACAGCGTTGATCATGCAGGAGTAACGACCCGGCGCCTGACTCGAGTTCCACTGTCCCCACCACCTCCGATCCTACCTCCATCTCCAGCCCGCCAGGCCCCGCCCCGGGCCCCTCGAGTGCCACTTCAACGTCGAGTACGGCATTGCCAGGATCGAGCTCCGAGAAGAAAGTTCTCGTCGGCGCCATTGCGGCTGGGACAGTTGCAGGTATAGCGGCAATCGCCGCCTTCCTGTCAATCTTGTTCTTGTGTCGCCGAGCTCGACACCGTAAAACGCTGAACGGCGCCGGCGAGGAGGACGAGAGGCCTGGGGCGAGTCATCCCCCTACACTCCCTAAAGAAACGCCGGATACAACGACGGCGCTTATGGCGGAGCGCCAGGGCTGCTCTCCCGCTGCCATGGCACCTGAACAGGATTCCGTGGGTATTGCGGAACAGCTGCGCGCGCTCAGAGAAGAGGTCCAGCTTCTGAAACAACACGCCGAGGGCAACACCGCACGCTCTGAGACCAACGTCTCTGTCGGGCGCTCCCTTTCGACGATGAAGCGGGAACAGACTCGGGTGGTGCAAAATCAGGCGGGCTACTCGTTATCATCAAAAGTAAATACCAATCGTCTCATTACCTTGTAACCCATTGGTAAATCCTAAATCCCTCTCATCCACATATGCCCTGGGGGACTTCCTATAACCTACCAAAGTCTCCCCCCAAGAATCAATTCATTGGGTTGTACAGAGCCATCACAACATCGGCTGAACAGCCTGAGATCAAGGCAAGCATGACTGGACTGGCCAAAAACACCAGAAATAAAATACAAGAAGCCATTCCAAGGTCAAATAAATGTTGTGGCATGCACTCGGCCATCCCCTCTGGCCCTGATAAGGTTTATCTTGCCCATTACACCACAGAATAACCAGTCTGAGCGCTGAGGATGGAAAGAGTACCACACATGAGAAACACAGCAATACGGTCAGTTCTGGGTGGGCAGGGCACAAATTATGCATCACAAATGGTAGCATATGCCTCAAAGAAGGTGTTCCAACATCTCTGATCCCAATGCGGCACTCAACTTATCAAAACGAGGTCGTTCAGTCATGAGCAGAATGTGGCCTGTACCGATCCCCAAAGCCATGGCCTTTCTGCCACATATTCGGCAACATTCAACATCTAAAGCTTGTCTGGTATGTTTTCGGGATGTATTGGCACACCTTAGGATGCTCGCTTTGCAAGGGGACAACGTTGTGAACATTGAATTTTAGCATTTGGCACAAAATCACATGCCTGGGAATCGATCAATTTATCGCCCAAATGCCAGCCATTTTTGAGGCAGTAATTGCCACAGAGGGCGGCCATACATCCTAATGATCGGGTTCATGTACCTCAGTTCAAAAAATACTACATATTTTGGCTTGTAGCAGCTGATTGGTATTTACTTTTGATGATGACGAGTATAGCAGTGGTGTTGTCGATTCGCTGGTCCATGGCGATAGCGGGTTGAGGCTCACAGCTGGGAGGATGGTGGATGAGTTGCCGCCGACTTATGTGGCGGAGTGAGACGAGAGGACTTCACGTAGCAGACCGAGGTGCCCATCTGACTAGCATTGTAGAAAGCCCATCTATGTTAATTATTCGTCGATACCGAATGTTGACTCTGGAGTGTTCGGGGTTGCTTGGGCATCGGACATATTCAAACTGGAGTTGCAATTCATGTTCTAAGTATATTCCTCATCCCTTGACATTTACCAGCGATTTCTTTCGATGATTGAGTATGTCTACAAAAAAACATCCATAGTCTTAATTTCCGAAAATCACGTAGAAAGTCGCTTGTGCCGCATTGCTATTACATCCAAGGATCTTTGAGGTGACGTGGAAGGTTGTAGCTGGATCGGATCGGTACCGGAGCATTAACAAGTTGTATATGCATGATTGAATCTTACACTCGATTTGCTTTCATGGCGGCCATCACTCGGGAGATGTGGCATCAAACGTTTCAGAGCGTAGTGCACCAGCAAAGGCATGGAGGGCGTAGGTGGAGGGACATCCACGCACGGAGCCTGGGCAGATATATGAGGCTCTGATACCTGAAAGGACAATCAGGCGTGAAAGGCTGGATTAGGAGAAACAATGCCCAGTGTCGGCAACTGATTCGAAAGGTTTTACCTGCAGTCTTGAATCATACCACGGTTTACGTTACACCAAGTTCTAAGTATTTGGCCTAACAAACAGGGGTAGTTGAATTATTATTGAAGCAACATCTAGGTTGAGCCATAACCACACGCGGCTTTTGGCCATTGTGCAAAGCCGCACAGCTTTTCCGTGTTTATCAGTGAGTGGTCGGAATTTTGGTGACTTGGTTGAGTAGTGGGGGAGAGTGGGGACATCTGAACTCCTTGTCCCACACGATATGCAGTACGGGAGACACGGGAGAAGGACGAAAATGCCATTTGGGAAAGTCTGATTCAGTTGGATTTGGCTCAGGAGCCGCATACCTGGTGCATGCAGATTGGTACTGAAATGTGTAGTTTGGAGGTGGATTACAGTGCCAGAACGAAAAAAATGCTCCCATGGCTTTGCACAATGCCCAAAAGCTGCAGGAAGCCGCATGCGGCTTGTGCGGCTTCTGCACAACCAGTCTAATCACGTCAATCGGACCCGGGCCACTGATCTGGCTTCCCACGGGGCGTTTGACACATTCTTTTGGATTCTAACGTTCAATTCGGGGCCAGGGCCAGGGACAGTCCCAGGCACTTGACATTTGCTTTTTGGAATTTATAGCAATAAATAGCAGGGCATTTTGCACGGCCCCAGCTATAGCAGCTAATAGCATGTTAATAGCATGCTATAAATAGCAGTGTTATTAACATCAGAGTTTCCAACACAGCACTACCGCCATGAGTCGAGGCGGGGTCGGCAGACCCTGCCGATCATGCCCTACCTGCACCTGCAGAGTCTGTAAAATGTCAGCACAACAGTTCTTAAGCTTGCCTGTGCTGTAAAAATGTACCCCCTTCGCCGCGTGCGGCATGTTGGGCATCCTTCTACACACTATGCGAAAACGTAGTCCTGGGTAAGTAGGTGGGGGGGAGCGACCGTGAAAATATTTGTTCTTCGAAAATGTGTCCGACCGCCGACTTTAGGCTGAGACGAACGGTGGCAACTAAACAAGTCGCGCGCAGCCCTGGAAGTAAGTTAAATGGACTGGGGCGTAAAGTAGTTGGTGGTGTAGGCCTCCCGAGGGTAGGTGCTGGCAAGTAAGATATAGGCAAAAAAAGAAGGGGGAAGCATGAGGTTATGGCTGAGCCTTGGGAACATATTGGGAGACACGGCAGCGAGACCCGAGAACGAGGGCTCCGTTCTGTATAAGAAGGTCAGCATCCCTCCTGGAGGGGAGGGACACTCGTAAGGGTGCGGTTTCGCGTGTGGGAACTCGAGGGGAGCTGTGTTCTGGGAGGTGGAGGATCGGGCGA
Organism: Mycena olivaceomarginata; assembly: GCA_029378375.1. NCBI lineage: Eukaryota > Fungi > Basidiomycota > Agaricomycetes > Agaricales > Mycenaceae > Mycena > Mycena olivaceomarginata. Next base: position 260,125 of record JARKIC010000292.1, read on the forward strand.
ACAAAATTCCAAATGGCAGGAGCTCGCTTCACTGCCTCCTCCATGGTGAAACTCTTGCCGTGGAGAAAAGCGACGGTGAGATTCCCCCTCGGTGTCCAATGGACACCTGCGAGCTGCAGATCACCAATGATGGACTTGGTCCTGAGACCGGAGAAGATTATGAAGGGAGGTGGTCGAGCAGAGATAATGTGGGGGAGGCGATCGACGCGGAAAATGAGGTCTGGGTTCGAGGCCTGGGCCTTCGGACGCCCCGATGGAGGTGGAGTAGGCTAAAGGAGACGTCAAATTTGATGTCCTGAAGAGGAGGAGGATCCCGTGCCAGAGCAGGTTGAGGAACAGAGAGCTGTAAACAGAAGATTAAAAGCCGTTTATCAATGCCTGGGGAATAATAAACAGAGCCCTAAGTTACACAAAGGCATTGGAGTCTATACATTACGTACCGTGCAAGCGCAAAAGCAAGAGCCGTGTATCAAAGGATCTCAAATCGAAGTGCGTTTCCCGGAGTAAAATCCAGCAAAGGTTTGGCAAAAATAGATTTTTCTCGATCTGCCCTCGTTCCAAATCATTTTCCCTGATCCGTCTTTCAGGCTCCGAAGATTTTTTTTGACCTCCGCTCATCCGCTCATCTGAATCTGAAGTTTCGGAATAAAATTTATTTTTTATCCGCTAGTCTTTCAAAACATCGAAACAGGTCTTTTCTGCCTCTGTTTTTGGCACAACATTTTCTCCTGAGACCAGTCCCTCATAAATATCAGCTAACATGGCTCAATGTCTCCCAGCCGTTGACAACAATCGCAAAATTCTTGCGCTTGGCCAAAAGATGGCTCCCGGTAACCCCCGCCTTGATCTCCAGGTCGTTGAACGCAACCATAGGGAAATATAAATCTGTCTGAAATCTCTTGTCATCCATCAGTACGCGGGGTTAGCGGTTAGGTTGAAAATACAGCAGTGGTGTTTGTGTTTGGCCTCGCTAAATTGTTTTTTGTGAGATGGATGGCCTATTCCACCGAGGCCATAAGGAAAGAGCCATGGGAACATCTCTGGATACAACTGAACATTCTTCCAGGTCAGCTCCGCATCCCCGCATGCCCCACGCCCAAAACCTTCCGAACGGCCAATCCACAAACTCATCCCCAAATCAATACACGTGACCCCAAAATCGGCCGGCTTCCAGCACCAAAACGAAAGAACCCAGTGGGTCCGAGGAAAACTTTCCACCTTGCTTCTGCCCAGAAATAATGATCTCCTCGAAAAGCCTTGGGCCACAGACCAACCCTCATCGTGTCTGGACGGTGAGCACCTAGATGCCATCAATGATGATGCCGGAAGCTGGGATTGCGGTCAAAGCGCTGAATACGAAGTGCACCAAGTATGCGAATAAATGTTGGATGCTGCAAGGAAGCGTAGTATTCAAAAGTCGGTATCGATGGGCGCGAATTTCATTCGCTCCTTCTTTCCAACTACCATGACTCCGCCTGTAGGTCGTTCGTTTAAGTATTTCTTTCCCGTTTGACTTGTGGGTAGGATGCCGTCGATACGTCGAAATAGAAGATTACGTCACGTTGTTGAAGCTTCCACCGCTAACCCGGCTGCAGTCGCTGCAATGTAAGTATTTAACTGTACATCTTCTTCCTCCGTGTTCGCTCAGTGCGTGCAGCCCGGACCCATATCCCAGCGACGGGCCCGGTGTGAATTATCTTGTTACTCGCGACATCGTCGACGACGTCGACGCTTATGAACACGGTGTGATCGACCACCAGACGCTAATTGCGCGCCGGGAAATCAAATGGGGGAAAACACAAGATTTCGATCGCCGTCAACACGGCTATGCGAAGTGCCAGCACAAGGATAGGCATGAATGGAGGGACAATACTGGGGTTTTTCATTCAAATCGACAGGGGGTGTGACGCGTGACCTGATTTACCAGTTCGATATTTCGACAGCAGTCAAATTTTCGCGTGACACCCCCCAAAATTTCGAGGTTGGGATAACAGGCAACCCAACAGGCTCTGAAATATTATGGTGATTGAACCAAAGACAAGATATTGTGTACTTTTGACTCTATGACATGTTTTATATTGTCAACAAGTCTTTCCTAGCCAAAACTCAGGCCATTAGTACATGAATTGGGCATGCCAGATCAAATTCATCGCCAAAAAGCTTCAAAATGGCAGATCATCCAATATGACATATTTTCACAAGATCCTTTCTATCACTAACTCCGTATGAATTAGCCCAAATTATCTAGCATGGTTTCATCCAAATCCATGAAGAACTGACTGAGTTATGGGTAATTCTTTGAATACATCCCAAACTGGAAATTTTTCGTTTGCGCCTTCGGTTCCGTGATTAGCTGTAAACTATCGGGAACCTCATGCTGCAACCACAACCAACAGGTCCCGAAAAATCACAAAAATTTCGAAGTCTCGACGTCGCCGAGCACGACGAGGACGACATGTTGACGCCGGGGCAAACGCCGGCAAAAATGTCCGCATGTTTGATGTGACCCTGTCCTGTTAAGCCAGCAGCATTTTCCGGGCTTCACCTTTGTACCATCCATTGTGGCACATCGGTAGATGCTGGTAGAAAGTCTGAAACGCCCTCTTCTCTCTCTTCTTCTTTCCTTTTTCAGCGTATTAGAGAGGAGGTGATCAGCCATTGCCAGCTCGATGGTTCAAACAGCATGTGAAAACTGATGACTATGGCCGACTGCCACTGATCGGCCTGCTTCTCCCGTGCCGCGATCTCCATCTCCCGCGTCCGCGCCCACACCTCCCGCCCAGAAAGCTAGCCCCCGACCAGCTGTTCGACCTGACATGGTTTTTCGTTTTGATCGGGTGGCCCCCGGTTGCCACATGATTCGTCCCCACCCATCGATATTATTCCACGCCGTAACCAAAAACCCCGTTATCATGGCCAACTTCCGACTCGACGGAATTCAGTGGACAAAAAACGGAAACCTCACTGTAAATTTCAAACCCGACAGCAGTACAATCGCCAGCCGCATGACCCGAATACCGGCCATCTGGGCAGCCATCCGACCCCTTCTTGGATTTGCGAAAAACCATGAATGTCCCCGTGTCGACGCCGGTGGCGCCTGGCATTCGGTGATTATTCACGATGTCCCACTCATCAAGGACGAATTGCCAAGGGGCACTCCCTCTCTCAACATAGGCGAGTGGCTGAAAATTGGAGGGCTCCAAGGCTCAGTCGAGGCAGTTTCAATCTTGTGCAAGGAGGAGGACCAGGAGAAGAGGGAAACGGTGCCATGCCGGATATCCTTACAGTCGAAGACCGACGCTGATTTTCTAGTGGAGAATGGTGCCCTGCTCTTTGGTTCTCGCTGCCGTGTTTCGCACTTCCGGCCCCGCACTCCCTCTCATCGCGAACATGGCGCAGATAACCCTCCTGCGCATATACCCCATCACACATTATCACCTTCTACTTCTATGTAGACCTCGCCATCCCCCGCTGTGTTGCGGGGGCTTTTGGCCCCGTCTGGGCCTGCCCAGCGCCCCGGTAATCGTGCCCTCTTACTTTATATCTTTCTTAATTATTTTCTACTTACCATGAGCCACCGGGGATTCCCCTACTATGGGCCCGGCCACGGGGCCAGCTCACGGCTATGCCGAATTTACACATAAAAAGTCACCTTCTAAGTATATTTTCTATGCAGTTTACATGTAGTGCAAGAGGGGTGCCTAACATATCGTACGGGCAAATAAAATTGATTCAAAAAAAAAAAAAAAAAAAAAACGGCCGTGAACGGCCGCAGGGTCGGCCGACACTTGCCGAAGGCCTGCAAGAAGTAGGAAAACCTCTCCTACTTGCTTCCTGGTCGCAAAAATCCGGACCCCCCGTTTCAAATATGCTCCTTTTTAGCTCCTACTTCAGTTCCTACTTCGTCCCTTTTTGCCCATTTTACCACCAAAAGTGCAAAAAGGGAGCGACTAGGAAATCAAACAGGAACTCAAGTAGGGATAACTTTGAACACCACTATTGAATGTCCTACGGAGTTGTGGTTGAGTTTGACTCGGTTCAGGAGTCAATCACTGTCATCGCAGGTGATTGCGAGCGAAGCAATTCTACACTAAACGCACGTGACGAAGGGGAGGGCTGGGATATGGAGGAAACATGAACAAACCTGTAACGAGCATGGCTGTGCAGCCCTCCCGAGAAGAATGCCCTCAATGCTTTTGTCATTGAGCATCTTGGAGGCCTAGAACTAAGACGTCAGATTATCGGAGGACACAAGACTGGAATGGCCCGACCGTTGCGGTACTGGGTCTGCGGCCAGGCCATCACGTGGACCTAGGGCCCAAGGGGTGAGGATTCTCAGCATTTATATTGTGGACGACATTTGTGTCATTGGATTTCTGACGGATGGGGAAATGCCACCCGCCGGTTTTGAAACTCATTACAGCGGCAACTCCCGAGGGCTTCCATTTTGGGGACCCACAGTGGCCCACCAGAATGGAGATTCTCAGCATTGATATTGTGGACGACATTTGTGTCATTGGATTTCTGACGGATGGGAAAGTGTCACCCGCCGGTTCTGAAACTCATTACAGCGGCAACCCCCGAGGGCTTCCATTTTGGGGACCCACAAGGCCCACCAGAATGGAGAGCTTCCAGGGCGCCGCGCTCGATGGGGAAGACCGCGTCAAGCCGGGCCGAAGCAATAGCAAGCAAGGCCCGATTGCCGCTGTTCTTCTGTACACCAGGATAATTTCTTGAAACCGGTGTTCGTTATTCGGACTGTGCCGTTTAATGCTACCACCTACCTATATGCCGGTTGTCCCCGAGACAGTGCTTTACTTGCTCTGTGCAGTGATGGGCGTCCGGGAGAACAGAGAGTTAATCACGAATTAATTATTTAGGACCAGTCTTAGGGATTTGCTGGGCAACTGTGTGAGATTTGTCCAATCACCTTTCCGAGTAGTATAAAAGCCCTGTAATTAGTCCTGTAGTACTTACTGGTTTGCAAAGAAATAAATCCTCTTGCATTACTCTCAACATTCTGAGCTATTTCAACATAGACCACAGCGACACAATGAGGCCGAACTTCCTCGCTTCTGACACCTGCTCCGCAGTGGGATAGAGATTACGGCTGGACACCGATTCGTGAATTTCTTTCATTAGATGGACAATTTGACCCAATGCTAGGTAATACATGTCACATAAATGCCGGCCGGTTTTCAGGCAGATGGAAACGCCCGCTAATGCTAGGTTAATATAATATTTAGGCCTCCAGATAGTAGTGGTCTGACCGTTGTCTAGCACTGAATACTCGACACGAGCCATGCCATTCAAATATGTGCGCTGGTGCTCCAGGTAACTATTTTTCTGTTCCTTGGTTGGTAGCTTATACAGAACCACAAGCAACTGGAGGTTGAGTGTCAGAGGGGACGGTTAAAAAAAAAAATCCCCACACCGCTCGAGCCAAAATAGGGTCGCTGCGGTCCAAAAACGCTATGGCCACCGTCTGGAACGGTGCCGGCGTTGATAGAATGACGTGATCCAACCGACGATGCAAGCCCTTCCCGGCGGCGGCGAAATAGATGGTGCGCCTCTGCTCGTGGTCGTAGTACTCGCAAATGGCAGAATCTGAGTCGCCAATCACGTCGTTCACAAAATAGTGGCGACATAAACCTTCGTATAAAAGTTTGGGTCCACGTGGGAGATTGTGCGCCGCTAATTGAGTTGATTTATCACGAATAATACAGAATGGTCAGACACCTACCCCGGCCGTGTGTGTATCGGTACGTGGGATGCCCAAAGTTGAAGAAGGTATTGCGATCATTCACTGCATTCAGGCCCCTGATCGGCAGAGGCTGCCGAGGTTTGCCGCCATCGGACGCGCTGTGCCTACCTTACGCGACAGGGTCTGCCGAGAAGGATCTGCCGCCTGCTGCCGCCATCGGTCGCGGCGGGGGCGGCCAACCCCCGCCGCCCTAGCCTACCTCCTCTTCCGACCACGGCGCCGTCGTCATTCCTTATCTCCGTCATTCGGGCTGCCTGGCCAGCAGTAGAGAAATACCACTGTAGTGACCTTGGAGCATGTGGGAATATTTCGCTCATATGGGAATCGTCTTGCCAACCGGTTGATTTGGGCGTAACACCGATTTTGAGGCCGCTCACAGAATCGGCGTCTTTGGCCAATGAGCACAAATGGCCGCTCAATGGCCTCATGCAACTCAGCACAGTGTCAGAAGGTACATCAACATAAGGTGCTCCGCAAAAATTGCTCATGAGCAGGCCACGTCGGCGATATCGGCCGTGTCGTGACAGTGACTTCACACGGTCGGCAAAGGTGGCGCGAAGGATCTGGAGTTGATCTGGAGCCTGCTTCCGTCGACAACCTCCAGCTCCAAGCGCCCTAACTGCGAGCCCGGCGATTGCACATCAGGTAGACCTAGGGAGGCCACCTGCGGCAGACCACGTCGCCCTCGGGTCTGCCGCACTCGGCCGCGGCGTGGCGGACACACCCTCTGCCGCCTAGGGGTCTGAATGCAGTGATTGGTATAATGGCCGAACGTACCCAAAGTGATCGGCCACGACACCGACCCCACACCGCTAATCGTGAGTTACCACAAAATAATATAGGAGGGTACGCTTAGGACAAACTTGGCGCCCGTAACGGAGGATTGACGTGAGTCAGTCACGGTGACGTCGGCATCTGCAATGAAAAGACCATTCATGAAGTCAACGATCAGCTAGATATCACGCACCAGACTGCCCCACATTGCCAGGTTCCGCTGCTGCTTGGAGGGCAGAGATTGACCCAGTATCCGATTATAAGAAAGAGATCGGGGAGAAAAATCATCTATGACGCACCAGTGGGCCATGCAGTCGTATTGGTATTGGCAGATTTGACAAGCTGAGGAAGGTTCCATCGTCTCGCATTTGTTCTCCTGTGGATTCTGTGGAGAAAGAGTAAGACTGGGATATCGTCACATCGTGAGCAAGCGGAAAAGGTACCATGACCCAGCGTCTGCGCCGGGTGAACGGAACCATCTCCTTTGCCTGATTCATCAAAATCCATCTGAGCGCCCAGAGCCTACTTACTCACCTTGGGCGATCGGCCACTGTGTCATTGTGGTGGAAGGAAGGGGGGAGAACGATCACATAGCGCACGCTGTATTAACCGTTCTGTAACGATTTCCTCGCTCGGCTGTGCCATTTCCCCACCGCTGCTGAGTAGCGCCAATAAAGGGAAATGGAGACTCGCACTTCTGAGTCCTCATTCTGTGGTCGAGTGGCGCCCACCATTCGTTAGTGGCGAGTTCTTCAAGCTTGACGACAGCCTACGTGGTGATCAGTTCGGGCCGGATCAATGTGACATGGTGCGCAGCTCCGGCCCGGACGGGCCGGGAACTTCGCAATTTGTTTGGAAATTAAACCATCCCATCCATGGACGATCCTGCGTTGTTGAGATTGGTTTTGGACAAGCGTTGGCAAAACACACGAGCTTTGACGACGTACGTGCCGCGTACCTTTTTTCTTCGTGCGCAGCATCTTTTCAAGATATTTTTTGGTCTTTTCCATGCAAAGACACGGTGCTCCAGACAATCGAAGTCAACAAAAAAACTTGACCCAATCCTTCACTCATGAGTTAACTCGTGCTATGCCTTAAACTACGCTAAGCCATGGGGGATGATCCTGTCTGGCTCCTTGGACTCTGTATTTGATCATAATCCTGGCGAGTACCAGTGGCCGCTCATCCACCCTCATCTGCATTCCTTCACCAATCCCCGACACTTCAATTCCTGTAGATTGACAACTTCAACGTGCTTTGTGTTGATGTTGAAGTAGCGCTTTACACCGTGTGGCGTGAAATAGGCTTCCGAAATTTACATCTGCAAATTAACCTGGTAAATTAGCGGCTAATTTACCCAAAATTTCTGGGGGGCCAAAAAGCGCATGTAAAATAGGGTCTATTTGACTCTACTTGACCGTCGTTCGGGGCAGTGGGTCCAAGGCCTTGGCCCCCATTCGGCACCTATTCCTAGTGTCTTTTTGACATTCAACTGAAATTTCACCAGAATAACCCGATTTCTGCGGTTGCCGAGCTGTTTGGCGGAGAAGGCAACTGAATTTGTGGAGATTTCAGCTGATTTGGGTGAAATGTGGGACCAAAATTGTTGTAATTGAGTATCTTGAACCATTTTAACACTAAAAATGGGCGAAATTAAGCTCTTGGGCGGCTCCGGAGGCCTCCGAGAGCTTCGGTAAATTTCGGGTAAATTAACACGGTAAAATAGGTCAAATAGACCCTCGCACTGAGCGCTCGGTAATTTACCTCGGTCAACCAGACTCGGGAGCTATTTCACGCCACACTAATCGAAACCCAAGTTCCCCAGAGGCACAAAATATGATTACGTTTGGCACAGCCTCAAAAATGTAATGAATCTTTCTGAATCTAATGAAAAGTTGTAACAAAAAAAACACTGCCACTATTGAGCGTACAAAAAGCTAATGAAAATTAAGCACAGCCACTAATTCCATTACGGACGATAGATGACTTCAGCGTTTTAACGAGGTCTGAAAAATCTCGGTCTCAAGATTCTATGAACAATTACTAAGTACTCGTAAAATGGTGCTCTAAGTGATGGAAACCTCAAGGAGGTCAAAATAATCTATAGGAAAGGATCTTAGTAGCTTGCAAGTAGCTTGCAGTACTCATGGGAGGATGTCTTTTTTTGCGAGAGAATTTGGTTGAAACTGAGGTACCATCGGATTTACATCCTGATTGGGTAGGAGCCACTTTTCACTCAATGGGACATTTTCGCGGGCTCGGAAACCCATCTATACACATGAAGGGCCTCATGGAATACTTCCAACATGAGTTGTAATTTTCTGTGGAATCACAGACACGTCCAAGGTCTCAAATGGTGGGATCAAAGGCCAAATATTTGGCCCCCCCCCCCTTCAGAGCACGTGTTGTTGGTAGTGGGTCAGATAACGAGATCTGACACCTCTTGAGTCAGACTGATGGTGAGCTTCTTTGCGAAAAATCCTCTCGCAAAGGAGATTATCTCTGACAAGAACTCAAATTTTCTAGAATCCCGGTATTTGAGGCCCTCCAGAATACATACAAGCGCGTCATGTCAAAAATTTAGGTCATTTGGACCTGTATTGCTGGCGTGGGACACGTTCTGCACTCCCACACCCAAAAGCCCCGAATCTGAACTAATGAACCATCTAGGGGTGCAGGTAGAAAATATAAAAGGGCTAGGCCCTCCGTATGTACAGTGCGAATCGAATGAGCCTACCCCCAGGGAAAACGGTCAAGAATTGAGTCCAGGACAGCCATTCTGGCGGAAACTGAGTAAAACTAGAAAAAAACGGTCGCGGCCTGTTCCGCAAACGGCTGTAATTTATTGGACGTGTTCGGGACAAAAATGATTGAAGATGCTCTTCATTGTATTCTGGAGGGTGGAAAATTCCGGGATAGTGAACATGAATCGCGGATTGGCAGTTGAACCAGGGGGAGGCCAGGGAGGAGTGCAGTGGACGCACTATTGCAGCTGACGCAAAAGGTCAAGTAGCAATGCTTTACATTTTCAAACACTTTCAATTCCTGTTCATTTTGGATATTTTGCAAACGGAGAAATAATTTCTAGGGTTGAAGTAAGGTTAAGTAACCCGCATGGCGCAGGTTAAAAGGGAAACCATCCCCGTTACACGGGGCGGGCAGCTGCGTGACACGGCAGTGGGAGGGACGAATGAGCCGAATGAGAGCGCGGGGGGACACGGACGCCCCAAAAGTATAACGTTAATTCGGGTCGTATGTAAGCTTATTTCTTACGAGGGCGGAAGTTGTAACGAGCGGCGGGAGCTAGATCTTTCTGGATGGTGGCACGCTTGGCATGGATTCTAGCGAGTGTAGTATCCTATGAGCGGTCAACTAAAGAAGATGGGAAAGCGCAGGCGTAATACTACACACCTTGGAAACCGTCTCACCCCCGAACGTGACGGAAAGTGTGTGGAGGTAACCAAGTGAAGTTGCGGAAAGGAGAACGCGGTTTGCGTCTTCTGTCTTGGACCTGCGGGCTAAGTAACAGTTGGGTTATGAGATCACGGTACGGATGTAGAGAGTGGCAGGGGCTCAGCACGCACCGGTCCTCTTGGTGCGGGCCATGAGTCAGTTGGTGATAGGGATGCTCCTCCGAGTCCACGCTTATAAGCTCTTCGGGTCCTACATTCATTCCGGGTATGCCACGGGTGGTTCCTTGGCTTGTATTTATTCAATTTTTGGTGATGACATTTGTTGAATGTGGTGTTTGCCAACCTTTGTTCAACTTTGTTGAATGTGGCGTCGTGTGCCGATATTTGTTCAACATTCGTGTTATCATTGGTCCGTTTTTAAGGTAAGGTGTCCGATCGGGGTAAAACCTTATTACATAATCATCACTGCGTTCCGACCCCAAGTAGACAGAGGGTCCGTCTACACATGTAGATGGAGGGTAGACAGACCCCTCGATCTACCTGTGTCTACGCCGCGTAGACGCAGTCCCTCTGCGTCTGGGTGCATGCCTGTGCCTGCGTCTACATCTGTACTCAATGTAGACGGACCTGCACCGAGGTAGACGGATCTGGACCAACGTAGATGAATGTAGTAAGAAAGTGACAAAGACAATTGCCACTGACTACAAGGTGTCTTGGCAACACCCACGGTGAACGAGTAGGGCATTGCTCCGGCCCAATAACGGCGCTCAAGCGCAGGGCTGATGCTGACAAGATGCGGAAGCTGTTCCTGAAAGCATAATTTGTGTAGCTCGTTGAGTGCTTAGTACCGAGTCAGTGCACTTAGCAAGTACTTGACAGGCTGCTGCCTATTTGGTCTTTCCTGAAAAAAAATCTTCCAGAGTTTGAAAATCAGCATTTTCGGTCTGTTGCATTTTATGGCAATGTATCAATACTTTTTGATCTAATCGATGGGTCTGAAATGTGTGGCGGGGTGTTAATGCGACAGTTGTTTCAGAAGGGTCCTTGGGAATGGAAGCTTCCAATATATACCACCGTGAGACTGCAGCAGTGGTGGTGTTAATGCCTCATGATTAGAATGGAAGTCCCTGGGAATGGAAGCTTCCAAAATATCTACCACCGTTGTGGCGTGGTTGGTAGTGCATGGCATAGTTTGGTTGTATTATATTCTCATCCCTATGCCAGTCTTCCTGGGCCTACCTGGCGCTCTTATTTATGTATATAATAGCCCCGATGTAGGACCGTGTCCATGCAACATTTCAAGCCTTTTTGATGAGAAGGTGCTGTGATAAAAGGCCGGCAATCAAGAATTTAGCTCTTACCTAGAACTCGGACACTCGGCCTCGTCAGCAAAGTCGCTGTTGCTCGACCGATACTGGACCGTTTTGCACAAACCAAAAGCTCATTCCGAATCATTTTTATGATTTCTAAAAGTCTATTACCTCCAAAATGCACCAGAGCCTCTTAGAGAAAACATATTCGAGCTTCTTTCTTAAGTGTCCGAGTTCTAGGGGGGGGATAGTACTCAAAGGTGACAGACCGAATTTGTTCATAGGTGTTCCAAGACGCCAGTAAGCAAGCCAATAAAGCAAAAAAAAAAAGTCAGACGGCGGCCGCCGCCGCACCATGAGCACAGGATTTTCCGGTGCGTACTTGGCCACTCAAGCATCCCTCCATAGCTCTAATGAGTCGGCCCAAATAATGTTCTCAAATGAAGACGAAACAAGATGTCACGGACACAGTACCAAAGTATTCTTGATCAGGTGTGTGCACGAGTCCTTTGCCTATCCCTCTTCTGACGTCGAGCTCGGTAGTAATATGAATCCCAGAGCACAGATTGGTCCAATTCTCTGAACACCAAGCGCCCGTTGTTTCAAGTTATAAGTGGGTCGATATTTTTTATTCTTCCCTCTTTGTCTGATATTATCATTCTAGATCGATAATTGGCACATCTAGCCTGCTTCGCAACGGTGGATACCACGACCCAATATTCGTTGCAGTATGAACGTTTCCCTTTTTGGCATCCATGGCTCACGTGTTGCTTTACGTGCAGTGGAACGTCCAGTCCGCCGGTCCGAGTGCGTTTACAATCTCCAACATCGGCCTGGAAATGCCTATCATTCTGAATTACAAGGTGTAGTTGATTGGGCCGAATTGGTTGCCGAATCAAATTATTGGCCAGAGCGAAATTGGTTTCGGTGATATGGATGACCCTGTGGCATTTACCATTTTTGCCGAGTAACAGTTTTAGAGCTTGCTTGCGGGATTTTGGCTGGCGTGTATTCCTCCCGTAACATCTGATGCAGTGTGTGGCCAGATGGTGCTTGTGATCAACTAAGCAGGCCCTAAGGGTGCTTTAACATGTCTTGGATGCATATCTATCCAGTTTTCATGTGAATCGGTGAAGAACCGACTGAGATACCGGGAATTCTGTGAAAACATCTCAAAACAGCAAAATTTTGTTCACCCCTTCGCTTCCAACATTAGCTGTAATCACGACTGTTCGGACACTCGTCCCTGTTATTAGCGACATAGAAACGTTCGTTGGGCGTGGCCTAGGCTTGCAACAGGATTAAAAGTTGCCTGTAATGTAAGTCAGGAATTCGACGGACTTCCCGAAATGGACGGCCCAAAATGGATAGCGGCACATCGCGGCACACAGTTAATGTGCCGACGTGCCGAAAGAAAGGGTGGCGGTGCAAATCCCAAAGAGGTAAAGGGGCGGAGGCAAAATTTACGCTACTTAGCACGTGCGAATCGGGGACGTTTTTGAGGACTTGGGGGGGGTCATGATCAACGTGCCCGGCGAGCTCGGCGGCCATAATGGCCCGCGGACGTGTCCCCACCCATCCATCGAATTATTTAGCTGATCATTGTTGGCTTGTGGGTTCTGTCGGGCACCGGGAGACAGCGGAGACGTATAAATCACACGAATGACATGATGTCCTTGAAACTTAAGCCTTGTTCGAGTCACGGGAATCAGGTGATAAGGTAGATCGATTCAGGAGGTGCTTTAATTATCTACATCCCTCAGACACGGAGATGGAAAAAGGCCCCCCCGTACCGGGTTACCTCTCCGTCGAGCTGGAACGGGAAGTATTCGAGCTAGCTGCCATTTCCCGCCCTACATCGATCCCACCTTGATGCGCGTGGCTTGGCGCGTCAAGCATTAGTGAGTCGCGGCGCCCACATAAAGGATTCTATGATATATATTCAGATAATCTCATCCAGGGTTGAACCCCAACTCTATCGAACCATATCCATCGGACCAGATGTCATCGATGGACTGCCTGGATGCAGTTTACAAAAGTTCCGCTACCTCGCGCGTGCCAAATCTCCATCGGTCCTCTGCGACTCCGTACGCAACCTGATGATCTTCGAGGTCCCCGCCAAAGAAGTTACGACCATCATTTCAGCGTGTCCCGCGGTCGAAAATATTTACATATTCCCCCTGCCCGACTCCACCTCGTCGAACATCACATTCGACATGATTCCGCCCGGACGCCTCCACTGCCCCGACAAGAGAGATATCCCATTCGAGTCGTTTGGCCACCCGTTCTTCAGGAATCTCACGCATTTTTCAATGGAGATCAGTCTACACGAGGACGATGTAAACGATTTCGCTGCCTGGACGGTCCTTTCCACCCTCCCGCGCCTCACGCACCTCGCCATCTTCGATCTTCCGCCTGAGAACCAAATCTTTGAGTCCCTGCACGCGCTCGTCATCCACTATCCCCCGTCAAATCAATATGTGGGGTTATCCGAGGAACCGCTCTCCCAAGATCCGCGTTTCGTAATGACATCGCTGGAAAGCTATCGTGAAGGCTGGCAGAGGGGCGCTCTCACCGGCGAGGATTTCTGGGCTCGCGCGGACGGGTTCATCGCGAAGCGCATCTCGGGAGAAATACCTCGTAGGTCTTCCCCGCTGAATATCCACATGTTGACTTTGACGATGAGTGCCCAGGCGAAATCTTTGATTGGATGACATGTCGTTTTATTCGGAGGATGAGGCGAGCTAAATGGAAAAACGCGAAATATATATATACAGTATAATTCTCATAATGCACTTGGGGTGTGGAGCCGCGGCGGTGCCCAGCAGGAACTTTGTACTTATGTATTTTTTTCGAAGTTCATGCCGTTCATATGATGAAATAGATTTGTGTAACATATATTCACTACGACGCAACCTGATACCATTCACAGACCAACCTCAGGCCACAAATTTTGAATTTACCGATACTGGGGTTTTTCATTCAAATCGACAGGGGGGGTGACACGTGACCGGATTTACCTATTCGACATTTCGACAGCGGCTGAATTTTTGTGTGACACCCCCCAAAATTTCGACAATCCCACGGAAAATTTGACTTTTTTTCCGCTCCTATGGGGGGGGGGGGGGGGGGGGGGGGAGGATACTCGTGACGGCTTGGAGACTCGACAAACGCCCTCGTGACGCATGACATCGACCAATATTCGACATCGACAGAGGGGTCCGTGACGCGTGACTGTCGATTTGAATGAAAAACCCCAGTATTTGATGATGTGCGCCTGCTCGTTCGTTCACCCAACGTTCGTCTCATCCTACCATCTCATCTCAATTCATTTCTGACCTCGAACGACCCTCATTCTGGTTAATCCCTCCCGCTTCTCTTCTCCTCAGTATACTGACTCGTTCTCTTCCAGACCCAACGCACATTGTATCATTATTCGATCTATTGTACTACTGTTGCGTTTGTGTCTCTGTATACCGTTGGTTGCCTAGTACCTAGCAGCCTAGTTTGGTCCATTACGCAGTCGTAAATAATAATTAGTGTACATTGTGTGTATACATAGGGATTCATCACAGAATTGGGAGTCTATGATAGGAATTTTAGATCGTGGGGAGGTAGGTCTCATAATTTGACTCGAGTGACTAGATAATTGAAAGACTCGCACTGTTTTTAGTACTGAAAATGTGGCCCTCAACGACTACCTACACCGGCGGTGGGGTGGACGATCCAGACGCAGCCCAGCTTTAACGTATGACATGGTATGCCGCCCCATTCACTTGGAAGTCAAATCTAATCACCGCTGGCAACGCCGGACATGGACTGTTTCCCCAGTAAGGTCACGCCTTTTTGACTCCGATTCTCATTCATAACGCTGCATGGAGCTTCGGATGGTGCGACCGAGACGGCAAGCGTCGGTGTGCTCTGACCTTGATTCCTCTCGAAATCGGTCCTGATGCTGTGGCAGAAGGAGGTACACTTTTGTTGGCAGACCCTTGGGGGTCTGTTATGGTTACTTCAGCCACCGTCGATGAACAGAGCGACACTGCGCCAAGGTGATGTCTCACTGAACACAACACATTATCCTCAAAAATTCACTCTGATCTCAGTGAGGCCACCCAAAAGCGAATAAAATGGACCCATGCACTGAGCGTTATGATCTTTATTAACTGCTTACTGCCAGATGAGGCTACATACATGGGGCCCGTTGATTTGCACCCGGGAAGTAGCGAAAAGAGAGACCGGACAGATGTAGGGAAGGGGGAATGCGGAACCCTTGTCTGTCTCCAACACGGGGTTTAATAGGCAACTGTCACTCCGATCACCGACGCTTTCATCAGAATCTCCATAATGTTGCGGCTCTCTAGCTCCTTCTTGTTCTTTCTGCAATATATGATCACTTGATTTGTGGTCTATGCAGTCGTGTTATTGTTACCGTAACAACTCGCTTATCGGGAGCGTCTTACCTTGTTTTCTAATCCAATCGCCACATGACGAGCACCCTTGACAGAAAAAAGCAGAACTGGAAGGCGTTCTGAACAAGATGTATAGGTCAGTTCCAGGTCCACGCCGGTGAAAACACGCACCCTTTTCATTGTCCTTCCACTCGATCTCAACACTGGCAGCGTCTCGCTCCGGCTCGGAGCATACTCTGCCAAGTGCCAACCGATATTCCTTTTTAATCGCGGTTTCGGTAAATTCTGCCCCCGGAAACATCTTGTTGTTGGTCATTAAAGCGGAACTGTCTCTGAGAACAACATATTTCTGCTGGGGGAGACGGCCCCCAGCTGCACGTCTGCAGTTTGAAATGGAAAGCCCAAGGGAATTAATGCCCCGTCTTCTGAACCATAATGAGTCAAATGGCTAGAAATTGTTGTTGCCAACCTGTTACTGCGCAACTCGGTGATCATGTTCCTTAAGCTTCTCGTTTCATATCTTTCTGCCCTTGGATTTGAGTTCAGGCGTTTTGATCTTCTTCTTTCCGTCATGCTGGGCGGAGAGAGGTGGGTGGATAGAATGTCAAGGATTCCCTACTTTACATATACATAATTGACTCCCTTAGCAACTTTGACCGCCTCCGAGAGATCCATCACCTATGTAATGATACGACCATCAACAATCTTCTGATTCGAAATGACCCCCCCCCCCCTGATATCCCTTGAACATCCCGCTTATCACGGCCCTTCAGATGTTTCAGGTTCCATTTTACTTGTATAATATCCATATGCGATCCAAGATGTTGAACAGCCGAACACCGCCGACCTACGGTCTCCGTCGATCCTTTTTATGGAGTACATGTGGAAGCGTCTGCTTAGAAGAGACAAGTGTACAGAGAACCATCGCTTTCCCCTTTATTTCTCTTTGTCCGGCTCGAATTCCCGTCCCAGAGAGAGAAAAGCAGATTGCCGTAAGTCATGTGGCGTCGCCTTCCATCAGAATTATATATAGTCTATTTTAGCAAAATGTCTTCCCAGAACTCGGCGGAAGGAGTTAGACAAACAGTGTTCGGCAACTTAAAATGATGGATTTAGCTTTCGTATCAATTCCAGCGTTTCAAGCGTCTTTATATACAGCATAGGGGGAGGTAGGTAGGTGACATTTGACGAGCGTCATGCTTGTGAAAAACTTGGATAAGTTGGAACAGACGACCGTCCAATTGCTTGTAAGAGGACCGCGTGACTTGCATTCCAGAAGGTCCTAGTAGATCCTGGCGTTCAAAAAAACGGGACAGATTTTAATTTCACAGCCTTCCCGCGCCAACGCGCCCACCGGTGCCCGCCATTCTGGGCCGGGACAGCGGCAATCACCGGCAGCCAAACGCCGGGACCCACAAGATGCATACCTACTTATATTTGCAGGGATCCGATCACCGCTACAGGGGAGGCGACTAGGTTCGGAGCAAGCCTGTCTCCACACCGGCAAGCCAGTGAATCTCGTGCGTATCATGAGGACCCTGAAATTCAACCCAAATGCCTGTCCACCAAAATTTCCGATTCCGATAAAAACTGCCCAAAAATCGCAAAATCCCTAGTCAAAATCGGATAAAAAGTCGAACTTTGGCGCGCCTTGCCTGGAGGATTTTTCGGATAAAAGCTCGAGGCTGCCGCGCACCCCAGGTGAGGATTCGGATAAAAAATTTGGCCCGCGAACGCATCCAAAGAGGAGAGAGGGAACCACTTCGAACATGCAGTATTTGATGCATTTGAACGGAGGGAGATGTTTGGGCTAGAATTGACGTGATTTGGGCGAGATCTGGGCTCCAGAACTCACTCTCGCGTGCCTGTCTGGGCCAGAAAAAAACGCGAGGCCTGGTATCAATTTCGGATAAAAACTCGACCTCGGGGAAGCCTGGGTCGAATTCGGATAACAAATTCCTGATTTGGGCTCCGGATAAAAGTCACAAAATCCGACAACCTCCGGACAGAGTTAGAATAAGGAGGTCCGATTTAAACGTAATATTAAGGCCGAGCCCTGTCAGGAGACAGCCTTTCACTCTGTCAGCTGATCTCCGCTGTCATCCACAGTGCAGCCTGGATATTGTCACACCATTGACTAGGTAATATAGAAAGTGTATGGTACCAAAAATACAGGTCACTCGGGGGTTTCGTCAGCAGACGCGTTGCCAGTTCCAGGCATGAGCACTTGAGACGGTATTGATTGTTCTTGTTTGTCAGCAACTGTGTTGGTTTGACGTCGGATAATGATCCGAGCGGATCTGGTTTTTCTTTTTTTTTTTTTCTTTTTTTCTTTTTTGTTGTTTTTGGAGCGTTTTGGATAATGAAACTTACTCGCTGTCGAAGAAAGTGATGGACGGTCACTATTTCAGTGGTTTGAGCTCATTTCTTGGGCAAAACCCTTCAACTAAAATTGTGGTATCGAGATTGAGCCATCTGAAGCTCATGGGAGCAAAAAAAAAACATACTATACCTGATTCAATATCGCGAGAAAAATAATTCAGCGTATTCTGAAAAATCGACTTTGTGGAATTGCATGCTACCAAAAAATGATCATCACAGCATGAAACCGCCCCAAATGGATAGCCCTGCTCAATGCGAAACTTTTGTCCTCCAAATCTTTGTAAGATGCTCAGGGCGCCAATGCGGACCCAAACAAGGTCCCAATGAATGCATCAACGCGATCACGGCCTCGGAGGACGCACTCAGCCGCTGTCAAATGGAGACCTAATTTTTCGAGCTTAATTGGGAGGTGATGATAGCCAGCGCAATTCTAAGCAACACTGTCTCTTCAGATTTCCCGTTGCCTCCCTCGTCATTGAGCCTGTGGCTTTGAACCTCCTCATTCTGAAGGGAGGCGGTGCAGTGAGCACCGTATTCCATCGGGTCTGAATCAATAGCAACGGCAATTCTCGGGACAGAATCGAAGAACGCGCCCAGCCGCCGTCAAATACGTGACTTGGTATGGAGAGCTAATTTTTCGAGCCTGATTGGGAGGTGATAGCCAGGGTGATTCTAAGCAAAACTGTCTCTTCAGATTTCCCGTTGCCTCCCTCGTTGTTGAGCCTGTGGCTCTGAAGCTCTTCATTCTAAAGGGAGGCTGTGCAGTGAGCACCGTATTCCGTCCCATCCGAATCAATCGCAATTGCAATTCCCGGCACATAATCGGAACTGTGACTTGGTATGGAGACCTAATTTGCAGAAGAATTCCCTTCTCGGAAACTAATGAGAAAGACTTTTTTTTTTTTTTTCGCGCATTCTCGATTTGGAAATTCCTCAACGGGACGGTTGCGAGTTCGCTCCCAGCGCATTGCTCTTTTAAAAAACATTGTTTCTTGTTCTCTCCGGCTCCTGCGCGAAGTTAACTGTATTCCGAGCGATATTAGGCCCAATTTTCGCATCCAGAAGCATGTCTAAGGGACACATATAATTTTATGCACAGTGTTTGATCAGGAGTGTCGAGTGAGCGGTCGATTACACTCATCGTCTGCTCAGTCAACTTCCTGAACACACGGCATGTTATGGTTTTACATTCTGTAATCTGTGAAACTTTATCCAAGAGTGAGGCAGTATTGCGTCAATTCCCGACACTATTGAGTCGGCCCTTGAACGCTACCTCTTCCGTCCCATCGTTCATGTCTTGGTCCGCTGTCAAAATGAAGTAAGAAGGTGTGTAGTGAAATGCTCGAGTTGAACCAAGGTCGAGTCGTTCCTCTTCCTGCTCGGTTGCTTTCGGCCAAAATACTATTTTTCGGATTGGACCCTTACAAAGAGGGAATTCCGGCGAAGCTCTGCACCCAAAGTGAATTCTGATGAAGTTCGACCTTGTTTTGGCATCTTCCTGAGCCCCCTGACCTTCAAACCTGAACCCAAAAAAACCAGTAGTCTGCACAAAGTCCGAAAAGTGCAATAAGGTGTTACATCGTGTGACTGGGTACCGGACCGGGTCGCCGATCCCGCATCCTGATCCTGATCCTGGTCGTCAGGATGATCCGAACCCACTCTTAACTTTGTACGATCTCTGCAGATTCAAAATGCCCTCTTGAAGAGCTGTTCATTGCATAAAGTTCCAGCGAAGACTCCGCTCAAGGCCGCGGCCCGCCATTATGAGCGAACACCTTGTAGACTGATCCCATTTTCGGCAACCTCATATATTTTGGCCGGGGCCACACGCAGACCTCTGGAGGGGGTACTACCCTTGCACTGCATCCGGGCGATCGTTGAAAACAGGTTTTAGCCGGAATCCTCGAGTGCTGATCGATTACTTGCCTCATTTTCTAGGGCTAGAGGAAGCAGAGACATAACGAAGCTGCTCTCCCGCCCGCTTGTGCTTTTTTTCGGCTATCATTTGGCGGTCAGGTTTCTGTTTTGGATCCTGGCGCTTGGTGGAATGATTTAAACTGTCGCTTCCGTTCTATGCCATTGTACTTGGGGAGTGACGGGTGAAGCGACATCCGGGGGTGGCTGTATATAATATGTTTTGTATGCCGGTAAGTACCCGGCTACAGTTGGGGAATCGGAATTCGTAAATCGGATATAGGGTCAAAAAGTTTTTTTCAACCCTCAGCGGACCCCCCCTCCTTCCACGGTCCTTGCATTTTCCGTGGTCCTTCACGAGGTTTACGCCCCACTGCACCGTGTCCCAGCGCAATGCCCGCTTCGCTTCTTCTTCCTCGCCAAGATATCCGACCCATACGCGCCCGAACGAGGAGCTCACGATGGCTTTGTCGTCGTGCCCGTTGCGCTGGTGCCACATCCCAAGGTCACCCGCGAACCAGCGCCCACCACAGCCCACGTCGCTGATTGGAGTGCGCGCGCGTTTTAGTTCCGGCGAGAGGCATGGAGCACCGAGGGAAGACGTGATGGCGAGGGGGCCGTGACAGATTCGGGGGGTATCGTATCTGGGTCCCTCGCTGACGGTGTGCTGGCATGCACATCGTAGGATCATGTATCAGCCCGTCAGTGCATTCAGCTGTGCTGACGGTGTCGTATCAGATCCCCGCTGACGGTGCGCACAAGATGTGTGCTGAGGGATCACCGGAGGCACCTATCGTATCGCGCCGACGGTTGTATCTGTATCAATGGTTCCTGCTGACGGTGCACCATTTCGCGCATCGAGGAATCCGTATCTAGCTGCACATCCTATCGCAGCTTGTATCTGCCTATTGTATCACGGCTTTATCCCGCTGCATATTCTATTGCAGCTTATTCACCGTCTATCTTATCCCGGCTTTATCCAGCTCATATCCTCTCGCAGCTTTTATCCGCCGCCGTCTATGCTTCATCCAGCTGCATATCCTATCGTATCGCAGCTTGGATCCATTGTCCATCGTATCTCAGCTTGTATTGGTCGTACTGTACTGCTGGTATTCGGCTGCACATCATTTTTTACGTCGTATAACGGCTGTGATCTCTCTGATTGTCATTATTTTCAGGCTCTCCTGTGAGCTATTTAAGAACATCTCGGCCGAGACCTCTCATAAACCTTCCTACCAAACTACAGAGGGAGTACTAAGATGGGTTCTTCCTTTTTTTTCCCTTTCTTTCTATCCCTGTCCATAGCGTTAGTATTGAGCGGTGCGCCGGTCGGGCCAACACCGGAGCGATTGAATGTTTCAACAATGTCTTCGATACGTTTGCGGATTTGATGTTCCCGAGTGGTCTGCCTCAACAGAGCCTCCTCCTTGTTCTCTTTCTCCTTCGTGATGTCATTGGCACGGATCGTTTGCCAACTTCGAACCCGAGTTAGTGAACAGCGATTTGTAGGCAATGCTACGTACCCAGCATGACGCTCACACCGCTCGCTCTCACACCAGTTCTCTGCACCGACCTGCATATCTTCACCCTCGCCGTAGCTGTCCAAGCCAGCTTGTCCAGACTCGGCCCACTGGTCTGCACTGAAACAAAGACGCTGGTCCCATCCGCATCGGCCTACACGTTCCGCACGTTCCCTCGCGAGCTCCAGCAGTCGTGCCCGCCAGAAAACAAACTTCAAGCCCTCTTGGAGGTCTTCGCGCAGTGCCAGAACCTGATTCAGCTTCGCGTTCAAACCGGTCAACTCCCACTCGACCTTGACCATAGCCGGTGGCTTGACGCGCGTGGTCGTGACAAGCAGGGGATCGGTATTCGTCATGGATCCCTCGGTGACAACCTCATGCACGATTACGACTGCCTCCCGCTTCTGCGCATCCTTGACGCTATCCCAAAGTAACTCTTTGTCTCCCCCGTTCTCCGTGAACGTGTCAATGCGTTTTTTCATGTTGTTGAAACCGCACTCTGGTGAGCAGTACTTGGAAAGGGCACCGCGGGCAGGTTTATGGCATGCTGCGGGCGAGTCTGGTTCAGGATGATCTAGACCGTAACGGCAGCGCAGTCTATACGTGGTCTTGAGTAAAAGATTGGGGGTTTCTGCATGACAGTCAAATACGGGAAAATGGGCGAGCATTCAAGTTATACTTTGAATGCAAGGAGGGCAGAAAAATTGATCGACCAGATCGACCTCGAGGTCGGACACATTCACACATTGAAGGTGGTACAACTCTTCGCACCTAGACGCATCGGTTCAACAATGGTGGCTACACAGAAGCCAAAACACGCACTTGCAGCAAGCAATCATGAACTTGGCCTCGTCGTACTTGGTCTTGCAAACGCAGTAGAGCATTTCGCCGGCGGCAGGACCGACATGCTGATCTCCGTCATAGTGGGTCTCCGAGCTTTCGGGGCCAACCGAGCCAGAAGTAGAACGAGAGCGAGACGCTAAAGCAGCCACCGAGCCTCTGGGCGCTTTAGTTACGTTGGCAGCCGCATCCGACACTTTGCCTTTGGGTTTCGCGGCTGCAGGCGCTCTGTGTTTTGCAGCAGCAGGCTGGGAGAGTAAGGGGTGAGTTTGACGCCGAAATGCACCGCACATACCTTTGTCGCCCCTTTCCGCTTTTGCGGAGCGTCCAACCCTTTGTTGTCTTGACATGCCGCAGTTGACTCACCGCGCCCCGACATTCCCGAAATTTCAATGGCAACATCCCATCGGGGCAACCGCCGCTCGATGTTGTCCTTTACTTCAGCTTCATCATCGTGACCCTCCTCGCTCCCAAACAGCAGCATCCGGGTTCCTGCCGCGACGAAGGACTGTAAGTCGAGTTTCAGATCCCAAAAGGTGTCCCGAAGATTCAGGCAACGGATCCGCCCGACCGGCGGAGGAAAATACTGCCATATCTCTGGAACCAGGGCATCATCCATGTCATTGTGAGTGACCCAGGCAGCAATCACGACTGAAGGGGAAAGATGCGGCGCCGCTATTGAGCCCACCAGATGCCACCGGATTCCACTGGGGAAATTGCCCGTGGTCCCGGTCGCGGACTCGCTTTTATGGTTTTTGGTATGGAAGAGGATAACGGTGTCCTCGGAGAGGTTAAACGGCTGCAAGGGTCAGCGACCATTGGGATCCCGTCATTTTTTTCCATACGACCCACTTCAGTGTTTTCGACCCACCCTCTTGTGAGCAAGATCTTTTCCCCATCGTCTATAGGTATGGCTTGTATGCCGTATCCCAACGGAGGAGTCTCGGGAGGCATGGACTCGTCCGAAATTGCCCACGTCCACTGGCTTTGCGGGTTGTAGATTGCGATTGAATAGGTAGCGATTGCGGGACAGTCGTCGCTCCACTGCGTCCGACCGCCAAATATGAACAGCTGGTTTCTGATAGCCACCATCGTCGCGGACATTCGAGGCACGATGGGAGTTCCGTGGACCTCGACGTACCACCAAATTAACAAGTCGAGATCGATGGCAATCAGATTGGCTGTTGGTGCTTGAGATTCGGGATCGTGCCCACCAAAGAGAAACATATATGTCCCACTGCTCAGGGAGATGAGCGAGCTCGCCGGCTCCATCAAAGCAGGGAGTTTCTTAAACTCTAAGTGATCTTCGGTGTGGAAAGGAACGGCAAGAGGACAGAAACGGAGCAGAGGCTGTAAAGGGAGGGGTGAGAAGATGTCGAGCATGAACAGTTAGTCACTTGAAGGAACCTACGCAGAGATTTCTCCACTCCATAGTCTTCAGATCAAGACAGTGGAAGTCCGATGTCGGGGCGATGGTTTTGTCGTATGGCTGTACACCGCCGTAACTATAAAGTCTTTCGCGTTGATGGTCGATCACAAAGGATTCCCAGTCGTTGAGTGTGGGTTGCTCCCCTTTCAAGGGGAGCCAAGTATGAGTCAGTTTGCCGTTCGCAGAACGGAGAGTGTACTCCTCGCTCATTCCCTTACCAGGCGGTGGCCCAACCTCGCGGGGACTACCATGGTCGAAAGATTTCGGGCGCAATACATCTGTCTCGCACCTGCCCTTGCCATCATCAGCTGTCTCGGACCGGCCCTTGCTAACATCAGCTGCAAAGATCGGCGATGACGTGTTTTCTTCGATAAACTGGACAAAGACGTTCAGATAGTCCCAGCATTGTCGAGTACAACTCACGATACTGCATTCCCGTTTGGCTTCAATGAGTAATCGGAGTGGATCCACGCCGGTGGGATAACATTGAGCGAGGACTGATGGATCTGTGCGCCGCTGGTAATATGCTGTGATGAGACCACTGCATTATGACTTCCCGAACGAAACGCACAAAAAGAACCTCAATCTCCCTGTAGAAATCTGCGCACGAAGTTAACAGTTCCCGTCGTATGGATTCCACAGGATGCTGGCAAGGCCACCGCTGCTGAGTAGCGTCAATAAGGGAAATGGAGACTCGCACTTCTGGGTCCTCATTCTGTGGTCGACAGGCGCCCACCATTATTCGTTGAGCACCTGGTGGCGAGTTCTTGGCGACCTCCGCGACAGCCTACGTGGCGATCAGCGCCCAGAACATTGGTCACGCGTGACGTCACGTCGTGGCTGTGCCTGGGCTGTGCCCTGGGGCGCCCTCCCCTTCGCTGGCACTGCCCTGTCCGCTGGCGCGGAGCTTTTTCGCTGGGGCTACCCTTCCGCTGGGGCTGGCCTTTTTCCGCTAGCGCGGGGCTTTTTCTTTCCATGTTTATTTACCTATTTCCCTTCATTATCTCTAAGGCTCCAACCGTTTAGTTTTCGTGTATGAAAGTCCGTACACGGAACGGAAACAGTTAATAAACGTTTAGAACCGTTTATAACCGTTTATACACGGTTTTTCTCCGGGGTAATTCAAAATTAATTGATGCATCAGGCTTTACGGTATTTATTGGTTCAAATGTTGACTTGGAATGTTCTCGGGCTCGCCTGTGACTTGAACTGACGCCGGGGCCGTCCAATATCTGTTGTCGTACTTGTTGACACTGGAGTCAAAAACCGGTCCAACCTGAATCTTGAGCCAAGGAATTTGACATGAGTGGTGAATCCATATAACATGGAGTCCATGCATTAATTATGTAGTCAGCGAGAAGTAGGGCAGGTGATTGTTGCTCCGAGATTGGCGAGCGGTCCACAACGCGTTGAGGCCTTGGTTGAGCGAGCGCATAGCGGCCATCAATCACATCAACAATTGCCACATTCGGAACCTGCTAGTTGAGTACTCCATGGCCCAGAAGTATCACTCCCGGTTTGTCAACTGTTTTGTTCTAGATGGTGCGTCTCTTCTCGTCGTGACCCACGATCAGCACTTGCTCTTTGTTGTCGTGGGACATGATGCCGTCGGCATAAGTAAAAGTCTGTGCTCCCCAGTTCACTGAAAGGGCGTAAAAAGCAGCCATGGTGGGTCTGTTGCGCTACATACTATTGAGGAAGCCTAGGGTGAGATCGGCAATATATAGGAAGTCTTCATGCAGTAAACGCAGATGTGTTCCGTCGGTGACAATGAATTGTTTCACCGAATGTATTGTGGTACATACTGTGGAAGAAAGGGAAGGAGTAGAGGAATCCGAAATACCTGCAATTCGTAACGAGCGAGCCCCCATAAACGTCATCCTCCATCGCGGGTGTCCAAGGTTCCATCTGCCCCTCAGGCAACGAAGTCATCAACATATAAGCCACTTCTTGTATGACTCCAAGAGCGCGCTTGAATTCAGTATTACTGTAGCCCACAACGATGGAGTGCTGCCAAGCATATTTTACTCGGGCGGCAGAGATGCTACGATAGATTAGCCATACCCAGACATGATCTATCAAATTCAAGACTGGCGGAAGATCATATTTCTTCAGAGCACCGACCACCGTGAATATCGCCTCTTGACGGCGGTTACCTGCGCCTGGTACCATGGCCTTAATCGTCTTACCGTCAGCGGCTTGCTTGCGGGTCACATTCACAATCTAACGGGTTTCAATATTTTATTCCCGCCTTGATGTGCTCTACTTACGTTGACCGTTGCTGCAGGTATTGTATCCAAAGTGGTGGAAACTGGTCTGGTGCTCTCGAAATCTGGTGAGTTATGGACAAGGATGCATTAAATGATGACTGAAATTCGTGTTAGAAACTTTGTGGCTGGCGAGATTTGAGTCGAAGACTGAGAATTGGGCTTAAATGTGTACATTTGTTGAATGATACCCACTCCCTATTATTTACATTGAGCATAAGCCAACATAAGCATGAGTTTCTGCTGGGCAAAAGCCACGGCCCTAAAACTGGCCAAGTATTCAATGGTTCCCACTGGAATACAGTGCGCTTGCGCTGCATTTGATAACCACTGTAGTCCGTCACTGGTGGGTGGACTCCAATGGAGCATGAGACGTCAGAGGGTGATGCCATTAAGGCTGAGGGATTTGTGCTGTGGTCCATTGTATCTCACTGGTGGCCACCAGAGGGACAGAACCAATGGGACACAGCGTGGAATTAGGCCCCGGAAAGGGGACTCGTAAAAACATGTTTGCGAGCGTACGGGGCGGTTGACAGGGGCTGACTGCAAGGGTTCGAACCGGGCTGCCGCCATCTTGCCGCCATCACCTTTTGACCAAACATAGTGGAAAGTTTTATATTACACACGGCCGTATCCTTCACACGCGCAAGGTAGTCACCGAGCTTGAGGAGACATCGCACAAGAAACCTAAGCCGTGGAAAAATTGGGAGGACGAGACCGACCGTAAGCCAGACGAGAGTCATCGAGGTCGTGCTAAAGTTCATGAACTACAAGCCGGTCTCCGTGCAGAACTCATGGCGGCGGGCGAATGCTCAAGAAATATTGATTTGACTGGAGGAGTCTTGCCGCACGATCGAACTTGTATAACCACTCTTAAACCCGATCAAATGCTTCAGACAGACACCCGTAATTTTATAAAGAGGGAGATTTCCAACTTTTCGGAAGAAAAGAGCTTGTACAATTAATACTTAATTTCAGACTCCGCGCACAGGCCAATTGCGCCACCCAAGAAGTACCAGTCTGCCTACCGGCAACGTGCTAGCACAATGTAGAGAGGCTGGTCACGAGCCTACCTCAGAGCCGTTCTTTGACGGCTGCCGTGTTGTTGAAACTTGAAGCCAACCAGCAGGTTATGGTATCAAGAGTCTTGAATTTAAAAAAATCAAAGATGTCGGCTGAGTGCGAATGAGTCTCGGCACATCCTTAGTGTACCTATCAACCATCAATTTCCTTGAAATGAGATAGGGAGTATCAAAAGCGGCAGCCTCAAGGAGTTGGGAAAGAACCACTCGTTTTGAAGAAACCAAAACAATGTGAAAGAATCCACTGCCAGTGGTACGGTGACCACTGAGTGTTTGCGACATCATCGATTTCCAGTAGAAGCTGTCGTGCCGACGGTGCCGGTCACCAGCAACCATTGCCGAACGGTGCCGATCAGCCGTTTGCCAGATCCGGACTGTTGTTGTCAGTTTCTGAGTTTCAAGATGAGCCGAGACCGGAGCGGCAATTCAAACCTTGAAAGGACCAAGAGACCGCCTTTCCAGTACCAGCTGGGACCAATTAGACATGGGATTGGAACACAATGAAACTGACTTGCAGATTCCTTTGATCCATAAAGAGCCGGGAGCAGTGATCAAGTCATCTCCTGTTGGACGGCAGTATCAAAAATTAAATTCACGGTGCTTAAAAAAGCCTTAAATCATGCCTACTTAATTATTCGACCTTGCCCCCCTTTCTGCCCTTTCTGCCGTTTCTCTCAACTTGTTTAGCGTTGTTTGTCAAATGTCCAACAGCCGCAATCTTGCACAAGGACATGGATGGTTACACTGTTTATACTTGAGAGATTCTCTGAGAGGTCCAATGTATAAATTATCAGATCTAGGGAATATTCGACCCCCGACGAAGCGAGCAATTAAATATTTTGTGAATACTGGATAATCTAACTGAAATCGTCCCGATTCATGTTCGATTCTCGACCTAATGGTTGTTCACGAATGCTTTGTTACCCCCAGCAATGAATTTCTCCACTGAAGAGGTGTGCTTATAGTGCATAATAGAAGGGGAGCGCGCGGCGCGTGTCGAGGATTGAGAAAAATTCAGAGTGTTAAATGAGTTCTTCCTTCAGCAAATAATTTTAAAAGGCCTAACCTGTCAAACTTGTTGAGCCCTAACGGGTTCCGATAGATTGGCAGTCCAATATCACCCATTTTTAGCGCCTCTTGGCCGCGCTTTTCATGCCCATCTCATGGAATGGTCCGAGTGCGGAAAGGGCGTGGCGAAAGATCTTCTTCTTCTTGCCAGGGAAACGATTTTCAGCACCAAGTGTATTGAGTTCATGTGGTGGGAGCCCGGCGTATTGCATTGTTTAGCTCGAGGTCATGCTTTCCAAATGGCAGTCCAGTGTATTGTGCTATTTTTGACCAGGTAGCTGGCCACCTAAGCATTCATACTCCATTCGTAGTCGCTGCGCTGGGCAGGTCCAGGCCAGATTATGTTAAGATGAAGGCAGACATCCTCCGAAGACTTTAATCCCAACCCTACCAAATTATGTGACGATTCGATGTTGCAGTGAATTTCCTTCGAGCGACAGTCCTGCACAGCTACAGAACAGGCTGTCCGTCCTCGAAGGACAGTCTGTGTATGGAGCAATTAAACAAATATTTCCGCACAACTGTCGTCCGGCATGCGGTCTGTGTATGGAGCAATTAAACGGAATATTTCCATGCAACTGTCGTCTGGCATGCGCTGTCCGTCCTCGAAGGACAGTCTGTGTATGGAGCAATTAAACGGGATATTTCCATGCAACTGTCGTCCGGCATGCGCTGTCCGTCCTCGAAGGACAGTCTGTGTATGGAGCAATTAAACAGAATATTTCCACGTAACTGTGGTCCAGCATGCGCTGTCCGTCCTCGAAGGACAGTCTGTGTATGGAGAAAATAAACAGAATATTCTCAAGTAACTGTCGTCCAGTATGCGCTGTCCGTCCTCGAAGGACAGTCAAGTGGATGGCATGAGTAGCGGCGGGGGGCAGATGCACTAAGGAATTACAGCTCCAGAACATTAATCTGGAACCTATGACGCTCATCTTTGGCCAGATTTGCACTATTCTAACCCAATATCCGCGGAGTATTGGTGCGTTCAATCCTGTCTTATTTTTCTTTGCCTGTAGCTGAACTCATGGGCACGAAATCAAGGCTCACTATTTGTTCTCCCTGGTTTTTTTCGGTTCACAACCTCACAATGAAATCGAGCCTTGCAAACATCAGACTTTGTGAGCCATTCCCTCCTGTCCATCTCACCGTGCTAACTTATACACTACCGAAGCGGGCCGGCATCTTTACTGAGCTCGAGGTAAAGTTTATAATTGATTATGAGTCAATATTACAAAAGTAGTTTGTCCCAGACGATATTTGTAGTCCGAGTCGATGGATCATCTTCATACTTCAAAATGAGACCATTTTCGGAGTCGGGAACTCGGGTCAAGACAGAATATACTATCCCCCCCCACCGGCTCGGACAAACCGAGAACTCGTACATTCGAACATTTCTCGGCCAAAACCTGGCCATTTCCCGAGATCTTTGTTCTCAGACGGTGTACAAAGGGTATCCGTGCTATGGATCTATAGTTTATAACCAATGTATATTATTATGGTTCCTGGCCACCAAGCTCGAAGGGATCATGCTAACTGAGAATTTCGATATTTCAAGCCCTACTCTTCACCACGTAGAGTCATACTGGCCTAATAACACTCTCACAATGTCCATCCGTATCATATAAGTGCGTTCCCCTTCTCCGATTAGCTAGGTTACATCCATGTCCCTATGTATAGTGCTAAATGGGCCCCGAGGGGCCCGCGCGCACTCAAAAATGAAATTTGAATTGAATTGAATCATATAAGTGTCCATGCGAAAGATCTAGGGCACAGGTGTCCTGTAGGCTTCGCAATACGGCAAGAATCCGTGCCTTGCGTGCCAAATTGGGCTCTTCAGTTGTAGAGCCAGCGCTGGCACACATGCTTTTGCCACGATGTCATTGCTGAACCTTTAGGTTTAGGTACCCGGGGGAACATGGATTTCGTTCCATTTTGCTACATGTACAAACAAGAATTTAGTCACTCAACATTGGTCATCGCAAGAATAAAAACGGGAGAAATCGGGGCAAGACATGAAAATATATCAAAGTGCGGGGATGTGTTTCTCAAGCTCGTAACATCCCAAATTGGCTCATTTTCTTCCCTGCAACCACGATTTTCTGTTATTAGTCATTTCTGCTTTGTGTTCGGAACGGTATCCTTTGACAGATCAAAGCCTGGGCGGGTCGTTCACAGTTGCCCTTTTTGCGCCCTTTTATGCTCCCTTTTTCCACCCTTTTTCCAGCCCCTTTCCATTCCTTGTATCCAGAGCAAAGTTTGGGCCAAGGTTTGGGCTAAGTGCAATGTTCTCTGATGGTCCACTCGCGCGCTACCTGGGAGATCTCGAGATCGATGCCGAAGAGGGCGCCAGGTACACAGCCAACCGTCAGTGGGATCGTGCCTCCCAAGTCTCGGATGAAGAGAAGCTCAAGCGGATTACCCGCGGGAAGTTCGGCATGGACCTCGTTTGCCCCTTCCTGGAATTCTATTCCCAACAAGACGGTATCAAAGGAACCGATCTGGCTCCAAAACATATGAAGGACTGCTTACCTGGCCCTGGTGTACAGGGTCGGTGTACACCCAAACCCTGCGGAATTGTTGGCCAGTGGAAAATCCACGTCAGCCAATTCCCCTGGGTATGAACATTCCACCGGCGCCCCGTACGGCACCAAAGAGTCCTGGGATCCAGTGGGGTCCGTTCCATCGCGACTCAGACATCCGATGGGAGCGGTCTGGCCGGATGCATACAAATTCGGCGGAGTACCGGATTCGTCGTATTTTCGCTGCACAGAGGCCATGTCCGTCCAAATAGGCCAGAAAGCAGGTTGCTTGTATGATTTGAGCAATAGGACCGTGCGTGGTGTCCAAGCGAGGCCATTTGGCTGTATAACTCACTGCCTCATCAGGCCATCAATCACTTTCCTTCTCATCGATTGTGTATTAATCTGGCCAATGTTGGCCCGAAGCTATTTTCCATATCTAAGTCCATGGTCTTGGCTACAATCTTCCCGAAAGGTCAGGCAATCCGGCCGAGATTGA
This sequence comes from Mycena olivaceomarginata, assembly GCA_029378375.1. Taxonomy (NCBI): domain Eukaryota; kingdom Fungi; phylum Basidiomycota; class Agaricomycetes; order Agaricales; family Mycenaceae; genus Mycena; species Mycena olivaceomarginata. Next base: position 291,321 of record JARKIC010000292.1, read on the forward strand.
CGCGTCTAGAATTGATATAAGATCACGCACGCCAAGGGCGTGACACCTTTGACACGTTGACCAATGTCTCCTTCCGCGTTCCACCACGCCGCTGTCTGTGGCATCAGGTGGAGGAGGGTTCCATGGTCTCCCGCGCTAAATCCGACCGTGTCAAGGGTCCGATAATTCGTCCATCGGATGGACGAGAATGATGTGTGATATCACGCTATCCAAGGAACCCGAAGTGTGACTCTTCGGCCGCCGAGAGCATCTGGCTACATTTTACAGATTTAAATCGTGAAATTCTGTAGCAGTATAGCACATTATAGGCTCCAGTATCTACAAACTTAAATTCAGATTTTATTTTGGTGCATTGCGGACTCGGCAGCAGAAACATCAAAATGGGTGTGACACCTGGTTGGTGTGACATCAATTATCCAAGGAACCCGACGTGTGACACCTGTGTCATCATGACCACTTTATTTTCCTTACCCCATTCCAGCACCTTGGTTCCTCGGGTTCTACCACAGTATCATTCATTATATGCTCTAGTATGTGCCTGCTTTAACTCAGAATTTATTGAGGGCAAGTGGGAGCTGTATAAAGGAAAGATCAAAGTTGTTATACAAGGAACCCTACTATACTGTAAGTAACTTTTTTCACACTCCCCGGCAGATTATCAAAGCTGGCTTTTGATTTCACCTCTTAGACACATGGAAGGCAAAATTCTGAAGAGACAGATCGGTTCAGAATATGCATTGGAAAGTTTTGTACTCTTAGCATTAGAGGTTGGAACAGTTAGGAGTGTTGAATACCCAGTGTTTTCGATCCACCACGTCCCCTTTGGGATAGTTAGGTATGTAATAAAATCCTGACCCGATCGGACCCCCACGGTAACAACAGGACTAGGATACGAATACGATACGCGATTTGGCGTATCGTATTTGTATTTGGCCAGCACTAGTATGTAGTATCTTGACTCATCGCAATTTAAGCAGGTGTTATTTCCCGTGATCATACGATACCACACAATACCCGCCAATACCTCCCGTGCCGGCGTTGTCACTGGGACTCAGAAATAGGACGGATCACGGGGCTCGCTTCCTTTTGAGTTATGTTGCATGATGCGTATTGTTGTAGCGTACTTTTCCATGTACAGGGCCCCCCCGGGAGTCACCGACTCGCTAACTTGAAGGCTTTCCTCGCTCTTCGTGGAATCAGACAAACACCGAGATAAACGAGGCTGCACAGCACCGGCATTGATTACCCTTAGTTTGGACATGTTTAGGCTTCCATTCAGTTTCTTCCGTGTCTATAACCTGCTTTCAAACAGCCCTGACCGCCTCGACTTTGACTTGCTATGATGTTTATGAGAGCTATGAGAGCTATGGCTATGGTGGAACTCATAGACATGGCTGGTGCTACGGGTGTCTCTGGGTGTCTATGAGAAAAAACAGGTTTTTCAACCGGAGGCCAAGGTCAAAGAGGTATATTCGAAGTCATGCAGTGTCTGTTGGAGTAGAGTAGGTATGGTATTTTCTCGATGAAAAAAAGCTTAGAAATACTGGAAATTCGTGCCACAATTATGTTTGAAGGAGTTTGACCATGAAATGATCAAACCGGGCCTCGGCAATTTACAGTACCACTGTGATGGCAGCCTCCACCTCCCTCCATCTGTCACCTTCGTCGACCAACCATCCCATATCATCATCATCCTCGTCTTTGTACCCGACGCTACAAAGTTTCGGAAAGAGACTGGAGAGGTAGTACGCAACATCCCTTGGTGACGACAGGGGGGACTCGAAAACGTGCAATTGCTCCAAGCAGTTCTGCACGGAATTCTCATCCGTCACTGGAACCACAGTGGCATCCAGAGCCATTGCCAGCACACGCAGAACTGGGCAATGCAGAGCGAAAGATTGAAGACATCCGAGGGTGGTCGAAGGTTTGTCAGGGGTCGCGTCATGAAACCTTAGCTGCAAAGACTCGATTTTGGGCCATGCCTGGGCTATATCCAACATCGCAGAGTCGTCCAAATCAAATTCAAGGGGGCTTTCGATGAAAATGGAGGTGAGATTTCGGAAACAGAATAGGATTCCGAGTGTGGTTATATCAAGGAGATATTTTGTGCGGTCCGGTGGATACTGGATTGTTGGTCCGGGATTTCGGAGGCTTAGATTTGTAAGTAGTGAATGCGAACAGTTGTCCGCAAGGCGTGTGAAGACATGGCGAGTTTGCTGGACATTCAATGCGTCCGGCAAAAAGATGCATAATTTAATGGACGAGACTTGGGGGTGGGGCGGCCTGAGGATACAAGACGTGGCACACATGGTCACGTCCAAGAGGCTGACCGCCGACGCTGGCTTTGCATCCTTGCACTCACAACAGATGGTGAGTAGGATGATGCCATCTTCATTACTGGAATTCTCGGCTGAGATCACGGTTGCTGAAATAGAAGTCCTGCCTACGGTCGGTATGCCCGCAAGATAATTTGATGTGTCGGACACGTACCTTTCTTTCGGAAAGAGATAATGGAGTTTCAAATGAATGGCCAGTGTGGTAGAGGTGGAGTTCGCCGTGGCATCACCGTGGGTAGGATGAGGCTCATTGTTGATATCCATAGCGTCTGGGGGAACGTATTTCGGAAAAAAGTAAAACGGCGAGAAGCGGAGCTCCTCCCCGCTTTTATACATTTCTCAATTCGGCGAACACAGACGGGGATAAGAATTGTGATTCGTAGCCAGGGAAACCATCTCCTGCGGTGATTAAGTGGTCTTATGATTATACAGCACGGTCCGCATCACGAACACCGGTTTCCAGGAGAGCGCATGCCTGTCGCCTCCGCAACGGGAAAACGGAAAGCCCATCCGATTCACATTGTTCTCATGAAAGTAGTCTCTTGAGGGTGATTTCCTCTCCTGGGTTGATAGCGCGAGAGGTTCGAACTACAGTCGAGGACAGTCAAGCACGGCAAGCTCTTCTTTATCACAGGATCCAGTTTTTGGCTCCCTCTGCCTCGCCCACTTCCTCCTCGCCTGCCCCAAGTATTGGCGTCATTGAAGGTAGCGCGGTGGCCCAACTGCCATGTCATTTCTGACTGACTAGTTTTTTAGAGCGCAACGGATGTCTTTACCGCCCCAATATACGTGATGATCCTCAGCACCATCACCTCGGTAAAATCGACGGGTCGGCCAGCGCGTTGAAGGTGAATGCCATGAACGAATATAAGTACCCTTCGTACATCGGACGAAGGTACTTTTGAATGCGACATATTCTGGGCTCAAATGACGGGCAGAGCCACTGCTGGCCAAGCCAACGCTGACACCCCCACAGACACCGGAACACATGCCTGCGCGGCGCTCGCTTGCGGCAGGCATGTGTGGTGTGGTGGGCAAGTCCGGTGCGGAGAAGCATCTTCGGGTACCAATACTTAGGAGCGATGAGGTGCGTGCCGTAGTTCATCCAAGCTGAATTTTCTTCTAACTCAATGTTCGCGCAGAGCCCTACGGAAACTCCTAAGGTGCGTACCTTTATTATACTCGCTGCCGAAAAAAGTAATGGCCAACAGTGGTTCTCGGTATTCTGGTTACCAAATCACTCCAAACAACTTTCGGACAGAAAATATGAGTTAATGGAAGATATTTGCATATATTACCCAACTTCCAAAAAAGGAAATTCTGAAGATGTGAGCCGTTTTTGGTCAGAATCTGAAATCGACTTATTGAGGTTAAGGCGCAGAGAGAGAGTGAAACAAAGAAGAAAGATAATTATTATTGTAGGTTACTACAGTGAGTTTATATACCTAGAAGAAAATGTACAAATTAACATAGTAATATCGTAGTCTCCATAACAGATACCCTATATTGATGACGAACAAGTAAGTATCAATATAGGGTCTGTTAGCAAACACGACCATCTTGTTGGCCGACCCATCAATATTTTGCGGCCTTGCTCTGGGACCATTCTCAGGCAATAATTCTGCAAATATTTGAGCATGTAGAGGTCCTTCTAATGAGACAAACCTTCCCTTACACCTAAGCGATTGGTACAGCTATTGTGATGATATCGGATAGATTTGCGAACAACAGATTATCTAATCATTTTTTTGCTTGATCATGGATTGAGGATTGGCTAGCCAAAACACTTAATTCTTGCTGGAGGATATCATCAATTTCACTTCATGAAGCTGCACAGATTTTTTTTAAATATATTTATGTTGTATTCATTGTGCTACGAAGGAAAGAAACACCTGTGGGCACAGCCACCTGATTGCTTAATCAGGCAGCCGCCCAACAATCGAACCCTGATTGCTACAAGACTACTTGGGAGGTGGCCCGCGGCCTTTGCCCCGTCGATAGAATCTGGCTGGGACCAGTGATCGTGCAGGATAAAGCCAAATTCGATCGCGCTCTTCGTGAGCGTGCGGATTGAGCGCGTGAGCTGCTCCGACTCCGAGAGAGACGAAGCAGTGGACGACGTGACTTGTGTAACACACAGGTGTGACTTTTTGATTTCTGACTGTGACGTAGCGCTTGGACCCTCTCCAATAATTTCAGCTTTGGTTCTTCAACTAGCGGCAGATTCGCATCGACCGATATCATTTTCTGCTTGCCAGTGGTCTCCTCGGGGTTGTATTTCTTCGGTGATAAATGTAATTTTTTTTCTGCTCTTTTCTTGGACCTGTAGTTGCCGGAATTGCAGCAACCGGATTCTCGATGGGACAAGAACATCTGGCTATCCATCTGACTCGGACAGGTCTTCGCCCCCTCGTAGTAAAATGAATGGCCTGAGTACGACTTTGAAGATTTTTTTCGAGACTTTAGTGGACTCGCAATCAGCGGCGGCGCTCATATCACCAGCCTAGAAGCGGACTCGGGACACTGTGACACTGTTGCCGCCGTGCTCAAGATCGCGCACCCAAAGACACGATGTGCATCTTCTGGCACTCAAGGGAAAACAAGAGGACCGCAACAGGACTGTCTGCAAACCTTTGCACTGCGGTGTACTACTTCTGGTTTGCCAATGTTGAAATTCATAAACCTTTCCCTTCCTCCACGTCCCCCACCTGGCAAGGATTGGCCAATTTTTTCAAATTTGACTCCCAAGCCCGCTCCAAGGTAGTACCCTCAACCAATCGCTGCATTTGCGTATGCCTCCTCACGATTCCGCACCGTATATTGCAACATTCAACGATCTAAATGTCCGAAGCAGCTCGCCAAATTCACTTTGAGTCCTTTTTTTTCTGTGGATCTCTGGTCGCCGGGAGCGCCTCGTGATGAACTTTTAGGGCAAGGAAACTGATTCAAACATTTTCGACGCTCCCATGCTTACACGTCCGGGCACTGATAGATCTCTTTGTCAAGGTGATTATTGGGAGTATCCTTGTATCATATGCTGAAAACCAGCTTATCACGACATATTCAGTCCGAACCCATTAAACAAGATCTCTTGACAGGATGCGAGGCCTCGTTCGAATCAATTGCATATCTAACGCGCATGCTGGGAATGTGTTCGCCGAGAAATTCTGTGAAGAGTCGACTTATTAGTTTCACATTCCAGCTCGACTTGAATGTAATCTGATACTAAGTACACTGTATGTTGCTTTCCAACATCAAAACGGTCAAGGTGCATTGTAACATCATCAACTGTAGCACATACAGCTCTATCCAAATCGTAAGAAGAGTGGTCGTACGCAGTAAAGGAGGAAAAAAGGAACTAAGCTTCCAAGAAGCTGGGACGTGGAGATGCAGAGCAATAGATTTGCTCCCAGTTAGTGCCCAGAGTACGATCATGTAATTCGAGACGGGTCTTACGCTTGTTAGAGATAATACAGAGACAAGGGGGGAAAAAAAAGGGTATCTTGAAGCTCAGGGGGGTACCAAAACAAGTGAATGTGGGGGTGTCCAACTCGCACCAGCCAGCCATCCTAGGAAATGCAGAAGTCAGAATTGCAAAACCCGCACGGAGTTCAGAGGTTACCTCCATCTTGCTCATGTCGGCACCTGTCGTTGCATCCCAAATGCGCACGGTGTCATCGCTTGAGCTAGACACGACGCGTGTGCCATCGGGCGAGAATGCCACAGACGAGACCAAGTCTCTGTGGCCCACGATCTTGGTCACCTCGGCACCAGTCGTCGCATCCCAAATCCACACAGTCTTGTCGTCTGAGCCAGACACAACACGTGCACCGTCGGGCGAGAATGCGACAGAGCGGCTTGATAATCCCGACTTCGATGGTGCATTCGACATGTCACACGGCGCCGTACGTCCACCTTGATTCCGAAGGGAAGAGGCGATGGCATGATTTCATGTCGGCTAACTTTGCCTGGAGGCACTCGGTATTTTTTTTCTCTTGACAGGATGCGAGGCCTCGTTCGAATCAATTGCATATCTAACGCGCATGCTGGGAATGTGTTCGCCGAGAAATTCTGTGAAGAGTCGACTTATTAGTTTCACATTCCAGCTCGACTTGAATGTAATCTGATACTAAGTACACTGTATGTTGCTTTCCAACATCAAAACGGTCAAGGTGCATTGTAACATCATCAACTGTAGCACATACAGCTCTATCCAAATCGTAAGAAGAGTGGTCGTACGCAGTAAAGGAGGAAAAAAGGAACTAAGCTTCCAAGAAGCTGGGACGTGGAGATGCAGAGCAATAGATTTGCTCCCAGTTAGTGCCCAGAGTACGATCATGTAATTCGAGACGGGTCTTACGCTTGTTAGAGATAATACAGAGACAAGGGGGGAAAAAAAGGGTATCTTGAAGCTCAGGGGGGTACCAAAACAAGTGAATGTGGGGGTGTCCAACTCGCACCAGCCAGCCATCCTAGGAAATGCAGAAGTCAGAATTGCAAAACCCGCACGGAGTTCAGAGGTTACCTCCATCTTGCTCATGTCGGCACCTGTCGTTGCATCCCAAATGCGCACGGTGTCATCGCTTGAGCTAGACACGACGCGTGTGCCATCGGGCGAGAATGCCACAGACGAGACCAAGTCTCTGTGGCCCACGATCTTGGTCACCTCGGCACCAGTCGTCGCATCCCAAATCCACACAGTCTTGTCGTCTGAGCCAGACACAACACGTGCACCGTCGGGCGAGAATGCGACAGAGCGGCTTGATAATCCCGACTTCGATGGTGCATTCGACATGTCACACGGCGCCGTACGTCCACCTTGATTCCGAAGGGAAGAGGCGATGGCATGATTTCATGTCGGCTAACTTTGCCTGGAGGCACTCGGTATTTTTTTTCGGCCTTACCATTTCTGCTCGGGACTGATTCAAGAGCGCAGGATAAAATATACGAAGACGATCCCACAACAGAAGGTTCTATGTACACGCCCCTTTTCTTCGGGAGTGACAAGACTACTGTTTCTGTTGTGACCGGAGATGTAGAATATCATCCTGCAACAGAGCCTGGGAACATTAACATGCAATTAACTTATTTACCTGTGCTGAACTTAAGTTAACTTATTTGTGCGGAACTTGTACTTATGCGGAACGGTGCGGGTAAAATTAACTTGCCCCGCCACAAGTTAGCTACAAGTTACTTGTGGCAGGGCAAGTTAGTTTACAAAAGTTACTTGTGCAACCATCCATTTCCTTCAGCCGATGCAACGGGTCATCGGAATGCACCTCTAAAACTTCAATTTGAACTCTTTGTTGAACTCTTTGGAAGTTCTCTGTGGAAGTCCTTCGTTTCGAGGTGAATCCTTACAAACGCCGCGCGCCCCAGTGCGCGGCAGTGGCGCGGCACTTCCCCTCACTGCCGCGAAGGCAAAACCATCCACAGGTAGTGAGCAAAAGCTTTCATGGGCAGACGTCTGAGCCGGCTATGATAGTTCAAACAAAGTCCCTGATGTTCTTTTTCCAACAATGGGCAACTACATGTAATAAGAGTAACGACTGGGTTGCTGAAACTGATGAGGATTGTAATACGGTTGCTGATTATAGGCGGGTCGATGGTATGCATTCCACTCTTTTATAACGGGGACTGCTTTGTGGTATTCATAATAAATCTGCGGAAGTCGAGATTCGGTGGGATAATAGTTTGCCACATAATAAACTCGGTCGCGAGAAGACGGAAGTCGATATCCGTGAGACGTTCTTTGGACAGGCCGACCTATCTGGTATTCCTCTTTGTTATAGGGAGTTGTTTATACTGCCCACTCCTTTTTCAGAGAGTTTTTAGCTTCGCAACCGTTTTCAACCCACCCACTCCTTTTCAGAGCGAGTTTTTAACTTCGCAAAAAGGCGACGGAATACGGACGCTGCAAGGATTTAACTAAGTTTCAAAACCCTTCTTGAGCCCCATGCGTCTGCAGATCACTTTTGGTGCCCTCAGGCACTCACCGGAATGTCGTGCGCTGTCGCCCGGCGCTTTTGCGCGGCCATGGGCGGACTGATTGACGGAATGAACAATTTCCAACCCAAGGCCTGGCCGACTTTTAAACACCTTATCCAGTGAACAATTGAGGGTGACGGGTGACACCCCGTGAACCTTTGGTCGTAATAGTACAGTAAGTGACGGTTTGTTTTGAGGTCGACATGATCACTGGCCCGGTCCTTTCCCATTTGTGCATAGTGTATTCTAATAAGAGGAAGAAGGAGGCAATGATTTCATACCACCTCTCAAACGCAAGTTAGTGGTAGCAACACACCTCCACCACTAACTACAGGGGTATTGTGGGCTTTACGGAGTAAAATCTTCTCCTCATCGTCTATAGGTATGGCTTGTATGCCGTATCCCAGCGGAGGAGTCTCGGGAGGCATGGATTCGTCCGAAATTGCCCACGTCCACTGGCCTTGCTGGTCGTAGATTGCAACTGAATAGGTAGCGATTGCGAGAGAGTCATCATTCCACTGCGTCAGACTGCCAAATATAAACAGCTGATTTCTGATAGCTAGCATCGTCGCGGACATTCGAGGCACGATGGGGGTTCCGCGGTGTACCACCAAATGAACAAGTCAAGATCGATGGAAATCAGAGTGGCAGGCTGTTGGCGCCTGAGATTCGGGGTCATGTCCACCGACAAGAAACATATATGTCTCACCAGCCAGGGACACGAGGGCGCTCGCTGGCTCCATCAAAGCAGGGAGTTTCTTAAACTCTAATTGGTCTTGGGTGCAGGCAAGGGGACAGACACGGAGCACAGGCTACAAAGGGAAGGGTTAGAAAAAAAAAATGTCGTGCATACACAGTTAGTATACTTACACAGAGATTTCTCCACTCCATTGTCTTCAGATCAAGACAGTGGAAGTCCAACGTCGGGGCGATGGTTTTGTCGTATGGCCGTACACCGCCGTAACTATAAAGTCTTTGGCATCGATGGTCTATCACAAAGGATTCCCAGTCATTGAGTGTGGGTTGCTCCCCTTTCAAAGGAAGGCAAGTATGAGCCATGTTGCCGAACAGAGTGTGAGCTCCTCGCTCATTACCTTACCAGGCGGCCCACCGCCACGGGGGCTAGCGTGGCTGTAAGGTTCCGGTGGGTAGGGCGCGGCGGGGCTCAATATCGAGCCGCTGTCTGTCTCGCACCGACCGTTGCTACCATCAGCTGGATCACTGTACTGCGCTCCACAGTTGCCGTGGAACGTGTATTCTCTGGTGGAAGAGATACCATCTCTTTGCGGTGCGCTAGTTTGAAGCCGGAAACTATCTGGACTTTGATGTTGCTGAAGCATCGGATTCGTTTGAAATGCAAGGGCCTCGAGAACCTTCTCCAGACCGTTCAGGAGGTGTAGTTACATGTTCTATACCTTCGTTTGATTTTATTTCAATTTTCTAGCCGTATACGGGTCGTAATATCCGTAAATATACGGTACCGTACCCGTAAGAGCTCCCAGAAGCATCCTTGCGGTTATAGTTACGGTACGGTGAGCACCCGTAAACACCTGCAATTCTTACGGCCGTAACCGTATACGGTACGGTGGGGACCCCTAAATGCTACTAAAGTTGTCGTGTCTCAACAAAGAATAAGTATGGTTGAAGTTCGAAGAAACAACAATCAAAGCATTCACAGACACTCTGGTAGAGTGGGAATGATAATTAATGGCGTGTATAGTATGCTTGATGTGTTGGGAAGCATCTATTGAAGGCACAGTAAGAACTTGTTTATTCAAATAGAATAGGACACAATCTGATGCTATCATGTTCGCACAACAAGTGCAAGTATTATGGTGTATGTACTTCTTGGTTAGCACAAAAAGGCTGGGCCGGCGATCAAGTTTACTATTCTTTATGGAATTACTTTTTTTGAGTTATTTGTTGTGAGCTCAATTTACAGCTTTGGCCTGTCGCCAACTCAAACCATTTTCTGCAAGGATCATCCGGCATTCCGCCATGCGAAAATCTTGGCCAATATCTTGCATGTTTCAAACCAACTTATTGGCCCATTTTTTGATGTGGCAGCGTCGGAGTCCATGCCGGGTCGCACTCCGACATATATGTAGTAGTCGGATCAAGACAACACAACTGAATTTGATGATTGGATCAAAGTGTTGGTTGACCATACAGCTTTTTTTACCATCTGCAGCCCACATTCCTGCTTTCAAATTCACTTTACAATTTGGGTCTGCCTTGACGAATCTAGAGCTCACTTCACCGCCGAACGCAAACAAATCATCGGAAAAGCTCAATGCTGTCGCCAACTGTCAATTGGCTTCCATCGGTGTTGCCTTCGAGGCTGTGACAATTTGACATGCCCCTTAATATCTCGTCCTCATTCTCTCTCTCTTCCCACCACCATGAGAGCGCTCCACATATTAGTTGTCTTCCTAACGTCGTGTATTGTATACACGGAGCATATTGCTCACACAATTGCTTCGATGATGGTTGCGCGTGCACCCATGGGAGGCTCCCCCTCAACGGTCATTGCGCATTTGCCTCCAGTGGAAGCGAGCCCCCTGTTCAGTACCAATGGGAAGAAAAGAAAAAGGCCTCTGGCGGGAATTTCAATCTTTGGATGTGTATGTTCGGAATCAAACCAGCACGGTCGCGGGATTGTGCCACTCCAAAATGGATGGGAAACGCTGCGAGACTGCCTGAGATGCCTTCCTGGGGTTCTATTCTGTTGAAAAACATAAGTTGTGAGGCCTTCACCGGAAATTTCCATGTTTGGATGTGTATGTTCGAAATCAAACCGGCACGGTCGCGGGATTGTGCTACTCCGAAATGGATGGGAAATGCTGCGAGACTGCCTGGGATGCCTTCCTAAGGTTCCATCCCTTTGAAAAAAATAATCCCAACCAGAGACGTGAGACCTTCGCCGGAAATTTCCATGTTTGGATGTGTATGTTCGAAATCAAACTGGCACGGCCGCGGAATTGTGCCACTCCGAAATGGATGGGAAACGGTGCGAGACCACCTGCCTTCCTGGGGTTCCATTCCGTTGAGGTAGAATACGAGGTTGCAGTGTGGGACAAGTGGCAAGAAGCGAAACATGTACAATTTGATGTTCCCCTCATGTGACCGTCACGATTGTTCAGGTCATTTCGGTGTAAATGCACAAGCAAGCGGATTACCGTATCATTGTGTTCAAATCGACAGGGGGTGTGACGCGTGACAGTTTGAACCAATTTGACAATTTGACAGACCCTTCAACTTGGTGTGACCGGCACCAAAAATTCGACATTGTACCAAAATGATGCAGGACGTCAGGGATGTGAGCTCACATCTCTGCATGAGCGAGCATGCATGATATTTGGCCGGACAAAGTTAGATTTGAACACCAAGAGAAAGGGCTGCGCGGCGGGGAAAAAATGATTTTGATGTCCATTCAATTAGGGGAGCTCAAAGTAAACTTCGCCGGACGCTTTTTTCGCTTTTTTCGCTTTTTTTCGCCGGACGCTTTTTTCTCATGATCAACCTTACGACCTCTGGACTGTCACATCAAAAAGTGTCAAATAGGCCATATCATTGATCACGATGTCCAACAGCCTTGCTCGTCGTCATCCACGACGTCGACACTCAAAACTGACGAGCAGTTCCCTTCGGCTGAACGTCTGTGTTAGAGTATAGGGTCATTGCTCTATGTTCTGACCTTTTAAGGTCGCTTCCAGGGAGGAATAAACCCTCAGAATCTCTCCCGAGCTCAAAAACTCGGGCGGCCGATGTCGCGCGATGCCGCCCACATCGTGCCCGACTGTCTCGACAATAATTGCCCCAAGCCATCAATGTTCCAATCATCCGTGACGTGACAACCGGAGTTGACATGAGAAAAAAGCGTCCAGCGAAAAAAGCGAAAAAAGCGTCCGGCGAAGTTTACTTTGAGCTCCCCTATTTGCCGGAACAGTGTCTGCACACGAGCTAATTTTGCAGGAAGTGAGCCCGAAATCTCTCTTTGGCGTATTTTTTGCATCAATATGACCCCAGAGGGAAAGCGGCAGTAAGGGCTTTCAGAGTCACTTGGAATCCCTGCCAATACTGTTTCTGTGAGGCTGCCATGACCCATTCACTTTTTGCCATCGAAAACCCACTTCAGGACGTTAGCACCACTGTAAACCTGCAACTCTGGATACTTCACTTACTTAAGTAGCAGTCCTCCAGCGTGGGGCATAAATTTCCAAAATCCCGAACCATGATAGCACCAACTGATTGTGCGAATGGCCCGACGCTTCCGATCGAGAGACGCTTCAAGCGGGTGAACGACGGAAGATGTCGCTTGAGACATTCGATGAAAGCCTGGGTAGAAACCTGCATGAGTGCGGTGTATCATAACTGTGTGCGTGGAAGGTCCTTACGCGGGGGGGTGCGGCATATCTAGCGCCCAGATGCAGTCGCACGCCCAATATCTCCGGATATCGGATGTTTCTCGACATGGCCTCCACAATCTCCGTGGAGTAATGATCACATTCATGGAAAAAGGCGAACGGAGTGTCCACGCTGGTCATGGAAGCCAATGCACGAAAGATGGCTTCAACGTCTTTGACCTCAGACCTTGACCAAGAGAGAGAGACCTCTCTCAGATTCTGGGCATTCAGCATAGGAACGTATTCCACTGGCCCCCGAAATTGGCGGAGCCTCGACAACCGGAGATGACGCGCCCTTGCAGCCGGTTGGTCGCTGCGAATTGACAAGGATAGCAGGGAGGGATGTTGTACAAGGAACTGCGGTAGGCTTGCACATGGCTCGAGGCAACATTCGAATGTGAGAAGAGCATCGAATGTGACAAGATAGGGGAATGACCATTGGAGCAGGCCGCGATGATGTTCCATTGTCTCCAGTGTCAGATCAATTTTCAGATGCTCGAGAAGCAGCAGAAGCTGGAAAGTGTCCAGCGCCAGGCTGATCAGTTCCTCAGGACCGTCGCTGGGAGCAGCGATCAGATATATTCCACTTAGGCAGCAAGGCTGACTTACGAGCACTCAGCGACCAGCGAGCGTATCATCTTCGGCAGGCGAGAGTTTGCATGGACGGCATGGCAAAAGCTCTCTAAGCGGAGGGAAGTGTTCCCGAGAGCGCCTTCGTCAAGGTTAACCACACGGTAAAGAACGGGAACGCTTAGGTCGTAAAATAGCTTGCAAGTCCGACAAAGGGCCAGTACGTCCGGTATTGGCGCAGCGCGAATTACTTCGATAAGGATTTCGGTGGGGAGGCACTCGGAGATCGTTTTCGAGTGAGGCATCGAAACGACGTAAACCGCTGTCAGTGTCACGTTGAATAGTATAGAATCACGTGACTGAACTCACACGCATTAAGCCACTTAAGTAATAATGCGTGTGAATAATATGTTTTGTATTCCGGTGCCCGGATACGTAAGGGGGAGCTCGCTTAATACAGATTATTATTATTATTCCACAACCGGAGATTCCAAATATTTACAACTAATCCTCACTAAATACATACTCTTCAAGAAGCCAAGTGTAGCCCTACTTGCGGTGTCATACTGCACTCACCAGCTGCACCCATGCCTACCGCGGAGGCGTATGCTGTACAACTCATCCTGCACACACAGGTCTGCGATGTCGAGACACCGAAAGATTGACAAGACACATGCATGTACGTTTTGTGAGCATTGTGCAGGGCAAGGAGGGCGACAAGAGGGCAGCAGAGATGTAAGAAAGAAACTTGGGCAGCAGCGCGCATGCGGTGGGGGTGGATATGGGAATGCTGTTCCCAGCAACAGAGGCAGTAACAGTTGCCTTAGGCTTTGTCACTCAGCAGCATGACAATGCACCCTGTGGGACGACGGATGATTGTCCACTATATGTACATGTTGAGCTCCCAGTCAGCCAGTAGAATGTGCACATGTCTGCCAGCTGCTTGAGGATCACCGATTCAAGGCCTGGGCATTTGAACCAGAAACTTGTGTGCAGCGCTGATGGATGCCCAGAGTCACATGGAACGAGCGGGCTTCGGTAACACCCGGGGCAATGAGGTTGCAGCGCAAGGCGAGGTTGAGTGAGGAAGAGAGCCACTTGAAGTCACATTGTAACACGCAGCCCAAAGAGGCAACATGGGAAAACTCATGAGTGCCGTCGGATTCATCTGAATCCGTCTATTTGACGCAAATTCAGCCAGAGAATAATCTGAAGACAGGGTAGGGACCCCTCCTACAGATTATGATAAATTAAGCCCTGTAAGAGGGTACACAAAATTCTAACAGAGATCTGGGCCCAATGGGGTCCCGGATTGATGCGCACATCAGATCCAGGGAGGTAACAAATCTTCTTTACAATTCCCTGACAGCCATTTACTAAGCCTAGGAAATCAATGTGAATGAATTGGAGAAGTAGAATAAATTTGACACACCTTTTGAAGTCCCCACATTGCAAGGAACCATGATTTTTGTCCCTCCAGCCAGGAGGATCTCCTTCTGCAAGCCTTCCCCAATTTTAAAGTCAATTTGTGAATGTGAATCAGAAGGGCAAGGGAGACATAGACATGCATTCCAACAGAGCTACAAAAAGTGAGTTTAAGGCTAAAGAAACCACGCCAAGTGTCTGAGATAAGATCAGAAAGGGAAGATAGGGGCCAATCACTAGTGCATCAAAGCTGCTGAAACAGAGTGAGTTTGGAGGAATAGAATATAAAATACAACTGAAAAGAGGGAGAAGTATTTGAAGCTTACAGTGAGGATGGTGGGGGGAAGCAAGGAGGAATGCGGGCTCCTGCCTCTATACCTCAAGGGTTTATTCTGAGTTATGGGATTTGATTGTTCGATCTCTGAATAGATTTCGGCCGAAACAACTCGGCGCCATCGTGAGAATCAACTCGTGACTTTTGAGACCGCGGTTTTCACGTGACACGCAAATCGGATCCCCTTGATAGATCGGGGTCGCAAGCTCCCCCAATAATGCATTTTCACCTTAAGGCCCTGGATCCCCAATTAAAATCCCAATTCCTAATTTTGCCTGCCAAACTTTAAAGCCTGTCACCATCAGTCACTTCGTTCTGGACCGCTCAAAGTTGTATCATCCTTCTCTCGTCGTCGCATCCCCCGGTCCCGCCGCCTCAAAAACTTGATTACCTTTGTTTCTCCGTGAACTGAGAGCATTACACTTAAATTCATCTAAAATACATGTTAATGAAGCGCGTGAAGCGCGCGCTCTCAAATGGTTTCAATGCAAAGATAGGTCTTGTCGTCGCCAATGGCGGGACAGTCGAGCAGCCAGCGGGAAGGAGCGAGATGCCCAATCATTCAGATCAACGATCCCAATTGCCGAGCGGCCTTCTCCGCCGGTCGCATGACTTAGTGACTTGATATGACACCTTTAGCTAGCTGGACCTCTGGCCAACAATTTGGGATCCCGAACTGGGCCTAAACGATCTACTGACCTCTTAGGTATGTTATTCAGTAGTAGCAAAACCTACCTGAGAAGCCCGAGTAGGCGTCGGAGGCGTAGGTGGTCGTGCTTCTTTTTAGTCATGCAGGGCCCCACGCATCCATTTGTGGTTCAACGTGTGATCACTGTCTCCGCTAATCTCCTCGCTCATTTGTGAGTACGTCGGTATACACTCTCCTTCTAAACCTTCCCATTTTAATTTTTGTCTCCTTACTGAATCCCGACGCTACCGGCGAGGTCGCCAAAAGTCGTGGGAGGTCCGGATGTTGGGAGTGTTTGGCTGTACCGTCTGCAGCTTAGTCGGCAAGCCTTGCTTGGCCACCTCGCTCGCCATCGCCAGCCCGCTCCCAGCGACCGGATCTCCCCACTACAGTATCTGTTTGTCCTTCACAAGTGCTCTCCATCAGCAAAAGTGGGAAAACTTTGTAAGCCCATGTGAACTGTACATTCTTGATGGCCGTCGGCAAGGCATTGCAAAGGTTCAAAATGGTATGTATCACGGCCACCAAGCATTCAGGATGTTTGCAGGACCTCAAAAGGTTTTCACCACTGGATTGCGAAAGCAATGCGCGAACGGGTCCATCTCGCTGGGGAATTCATCCGCCAGAAATGGACACGCTTTGCAGATCTTGCCGGGATTCCCGAGGATGAGCGGCTTGCGCTTAGTGAGGGATGGCTCGCATCACTCAAGAAGCGGTGGGATTGCGGCAGGAGGTCCATTTTCCAGGCAAATGAATAGAATCTAGAGAGTTTGGAGGACCGACTTAAACTCAGGTGACTAGGAGCATTTTGGGTAAATGCTGTCTGTCTGATTCACATGTTTTCGCATCCTAGGGAGCAGCATTGGAGATCTGTTTCCCGTCCTTATACCATAATGCATTATGAGCCAGTCAACTCAACTGTGTCATCAAAGCAAACTCGTTTCTTGAGTCCAAATGGGTCATGTGCAGACTCTGTGCCTTAGTGCAGAGTTTGGTGCCACAAAACTCCGTCTTCAAGCAGAACGGTACATTTCCGCGGGTTGAATGTAATGGTTTCCCTCTTGGCTTACTCCACCACGGTCGATCTAAAGCTCCAAAAATCCTCCCATGCGCTTTTGGACTCTCCTTCGTGAAAAGATGGGACAGGATGATACGATGTCCTACTCCATTACTGTTGATCACAACGGTGCGTCCCTGAGAACCATTTTCATTGTTCTCTTCAACTGTAAAGCCTTCCGCAGAATACGCAAATCGCAGTGGAAACTTTGCGCTCGCGGCAGGCCATGCACGCGGGGAGCTTGTTGGTTCTCTGGATTGTACATGTGTCCGGAAGTTGGGCTCCTATGCTTATGTTCACAGAGTCACAAGAGCTTGGACGCGGATGTGGTGCAATGTTGGCCTGCGTGGTAGATGTGACGCTTCTGATCGAAAGGCGCTCCAAGGAAGGCGACGCATCAGCGGCCGACCGAGACCCATTTTTTGCCCTGGCCGAGGGTCTGACAGTGCGGCTGTGGTTCGTGGCCTCAATGTACTGCGCGATGGGGAATGACGGAACGGTCTGTGTTGGGAGAACGCCGGGCTGGCCCTTCGCAAATTGCACAGTCGGACTTGTGTCGTTGGTGTGGAACTGTACAGCGCTGTCGGCGCCAACGTACATGCCCGAAGACTGGATGGGGTGGCAGTACTGCGGGAGGTGGAGTGGGTGGAGTTCCCCTTCCACTGGGTGCGCCGGGGGCTGCTGGTGGATGGCAGGGTCTGTGGGATCATAAAATGAAAAGGGTGCATCCTGCGCCCTGGCTAAGGATCCGACAGTGTGACTGTGGTTCGTCGCCTCCTCAATGTACTGCGCGATGCGGAATGAGTGGAATTGATGCGGAACCGTCTGCGTTGAGAGAACGCCGTACTGGCCCTTCCCAAATTGCACAGTCGAGTCTGCGTTGTTGTTGTGGAGGTGCATAGCGCTGTCGGCGCCAACGTATATGTCTGACGGCTGGATGGGGTGGCAGTACTGCGCTGAGTGGAGTGGGTGGAATCTCCCTTCAACTGGGTGCGCCGGGAGCTGCTGGTGGGCGGCAGGGTCTGTGGGATCATAATACGCTGACGAAAAGGGTACGACATTCATGTGCAGTGGAGGCACCGAGAAGCCAGAACCACTGGCGTCCCACTGCGGTCGGGGGGGATGGCGCTTGTACATGGTGGTGGGTTTCCAAAATGCCACCTGCCTGATGTGTGACAGGTCCCCATAACCGGCCGCTTGTTGGCCGTTTTTCATTGCTTCTCCCAATACATATTTTGGGCATGACTCATGAGTCACGGCAGTTGGGAATTGAATCAGCTACAACGTTTACCAGCATTTCACTGTCATAACCATCCACTAGCGCAGCTAAACTGGACACCACAGCACCCATATTGGTAGCAGAAACAACGCACATAACCCCATTTGCGGACATGGGCTCCAGCGCTACTCAACCATCCACGTCCACCTGCCTGTAAATTGGAATTGAATAGAACTCCGATCAAATCTTCACCATCTACCAGAAGTCCTATTTAGGGCCTGATCGGGTGCGCTAGAATTCGGTTAGAATCGGCCTAGACGTTCTATAGAATCATTGTCACGTTGCTGTCACTCTGTCTTTCTTAACCTTGTGCCACTCTCTTCTTCACTGTGACCGTCTTTACCCATGGCCTCCACCGCTGCACGCGTCACCCGGGCCTTTGTCGAACCTTCAAGCGGTCACATAGGCCCCCAAACCACCTAAAAACTGCAAAAAAGGCAAAATAGTTCAAACGTCGAATTTCTCGGGGTGTCACGCAGAATTTCGGCGGCTGCCGAAATGTCGAATAGGTAAAACGAGTCACGCGTCACACACCCTGTCGATTTGAATGAAAAAGTACAGTATACTCGAAAGCTTGTGCCTGATCAGCCCCTCATCCAGCTCGGGTGTCTTCTCAGGGTCGCTGCATTTCACGGTGCCTGGTGGGACCTTCACCAATCCCACAAACACATATCCCTCTGTCCCAGCCGTTCCTCAGCCGGGTACTGCGCTTTTGACGTTGGCTTGCGACTTTCAAGTGTTACTGATTGGAGATATAGTACTGGGATGTGAAATCCCGTCCCTGGCATGTGAGTCTGCCCCTTTGCCACCAGCCTGCTCCCTCTGCTCACTGGTTCTCCTTTGCACCTGTGTAGGATGTGAGTCTGCCCCTTTGTCGTTGGCCTGCTCCCTCTACAAAAAGAAACGCAAACGCGCAACGCACCTGCGGCGTCCCCGGCATCGGCACACTCCCAATACTCTGCGGCCGCAGGCTCCCCACCCCAGGAAGGGGACACAAGCGAATCGACAAACAATATTCTCATAGATGAATTTGGCGACCGATTTGGCGTCCAGAGTGCGTAGCGCCTTGGCCTCCGGCCAGAGAATCGTTGGTTCGACGGCGTGAACGATATAATTCATGTTGCCAACGCCGGAGCTCATGTGGATGCTATCCAAGTTGAAGTGTCGCAGGAGGGGGGCTTGCCAAGAGACGTTGTATGGGAGCATAGGGACCCGCTTTATCGCTTTCTGGCATTCGATGCAGGATCTGACGAAATAAGTAATATCGTCGTACATGTTGGGCCAATAAAATCGGTCACGTAGCTGGGAATAAACGGCGTCTCTGCCTCGATGACCACATTCGTTATGAGCCTCTGCCATTAAGGTGCCTCTCTTGCTGAGGTCCTGAACGACAAGTCGGGGTAGATGATCCGTTCGTTTTCTTGGGAGCTAACCACAGGCGATCTTGATGAAGTAAGTTCCGCCGCGCACGTTTGGAGAAATGCAACTTATCTTTGTCGGTTAGAAGGCGTGCCGGGTAGACTCCTGTGCCCAAAAATTCACGTAGCTCCTCCCACATCTCTGGAGTCTCCACGTCTCGTTTACCATGCGAGTGGCCCGCATAAGAGGTGGCCAGATGGTCGAGGGGGATACTTTGAATGTAAGTACCAGTCTCCAGAAATTCAAGAGAAACGATTTCGTCACCGAATAAGAACTCTTTTATATCCCCGCTTGCGTTTTGCGGATAAAGAACTCTGGAAGCGAACGCACATTGTGTGGTTGGACGTATCGCAGAGACGAATAAGCAAGGTAAGACTTCGGGAGTGATGGTTCAAGATAGTCTCCGGAAAAATCCCTCGAGTCAAATCTTGGTTGGTCGCGGAACGATTTGCTGATGCGGTAAATCGGCAGAATAGAGTCCGGTGGAGAGTAACTGCGTATGAAAGGAGAAGACAGCCGAGAGTATGTGGAATCCAGCAAAAATCTCACCGCAGATGAGGCAGTTGCGCCAACGGGAGCGTTTTGGGACCCGGAATAGATCAAGTCGAGGTACGCGTCGAGGAATTCTTCTGGATCTTGATCGTCATAGTTCGTATCGGATGGAGCCGGAGGTCTGCGAGAAAGCGCGTCTTCAATCCTGAATGATTCGGCTCGCACGTGATGTGGTTCAAAATCGAAGAGGCGAATCCAGGCCACCCAGCGCAGCAAGGGGGCATTGGGCACGTCGTCAAGTTCTCTAATCATTTTAGCTAGCGAGAGGGCATCATGATCAAGACGGAAATGGACTCCCCAGATGCGGTGACGAAGTTCCTTGAATGCTCTGAATACGCCATAGACCTCACTCTTCGGCTGTCCGTAGTTCTGTTCTATAGCGCTGAAGGTACACGATCCGTAGAGGGTAGGGCGTTTTTCCGACTTCGATATTTGATAGATCACCCAGCCGGCGCTTTTCCAAGAAGAGTCGACTCCAACTATGATAAGGCCTTCGTCAGAAGCTCGTGGTCGGTGAGTGATCAACTTAGCGGCTTTATAGTCCAGGCGTATTAGAACGAGGATGGAGGTGTCATATAGATTTCCTCCTGAAGTTCTCCATTGAGATAAGCTGTGGAGACATCCATTTGGTCAAGCTCTAGGTTGTGCTTTGCAGCAGGTGTTTTGTGGCTACATACTCCATGGATGTCCTTGCTGGTGAAAACTGTGCAATTTGGCCGGCTTTCATGCACTGTGACTCACTCTCTTCAGAAATGAGCAAAGCGGAATTCTGGTACAGTGTAGTAGGGTTCCTTGGGTAACAACTTTGATTTTTCGCTTGTAGAGCTCGCAATTGTTGAGAACAAAATTTGAGATTAATCAGGTACATACTAGAGTATATAATAAGCTTCCCTGGAGGATCATGTGGTGAATTTACACATTGAATGTCCGTAGAAAAAAGGAATGTCTTTTGATGGGAAATGTGACATGGAGGGTTCAATGGATAATCCACATTACCGCTCCCCCGGTGGTCCCTCTCCTACTATTCAGGATCTCAAGGCTCAGGATATGCTTGAAAAGTACCATGGAGATCATTTATTTTGTCTCAGCACCCAATTCAAGCCGAAAGAGCGGCGAAAGTATGTGCAGATAGTAACACGTTATGTCACGGTTTTACATATGAAGGCATACATGATTTTTGTAGCCGTCATTTTTAGTCTGATCATCTCACTCTGACAGTATTGTACCTTGAATGGTGATCTATGCTGCCGAATTATGATTTGGACAGAAGTTCATCTAAATAGGTGCATATGGACGAAAAGGAAAGCTGATCAAAGTGGTCATCAAAGACTGATGGACCTCAAAACACATCCCATTCAGCCCCCAGTAGGGTTATGAGCCTAAAACTTTTTTAGGAGATGTAAATAGCATGTATGCATTCAAATACCAACAGGACTGGGTAGAAAATGGATGCGAGCTGTGTAAAAAAAGATTATCCATTGAACCCTCCTTATCCATTGAACCCTACTATACTGTACGTCTGGTCAAAAAATTGAGGCCGTCGTCCACTGAGAATCTGGGGCGGCACCGAAGTTCGACAGGGACTCTGGAGTCTGGGCTTCAGAGATTGGTCCTGAGTTTATGGCTACTGGATTTCGGTGGATGGAACCTCCGAAACCCGGAACGGAGAGAGAAGACGAAATTCAGACGGTTGGCAATACTGCGACTGACTCACGAGCCCGACATCGAGAGGTTGGAAGCCGACCGGGAGAATCTCCCGACTCTGGAAGTGAGTCGTTGAATTTTAACCTTATGATGGCTTTTGTATGTATATACTTGCTGTCCGTAGGCGACTGATGAGGTTCAATTGTCGATTATTGCAAGCGGTGCGTCCTTGATGCTCCAAAATTTACTTATAAGGAAGCCATTCTGAATGCGCCTAACATCATAGGTGCTCCAACGGATGGCAAACACCTCCCAGCATGTAACCCATGTTCGGCATTCCACGTCATCAGGGCGTACATCAATACTTGCCAATACGTCGGTCGGGCAGATGTAAAGGTTCAAATAACAGGGATCGTCAGCCAGATATTGTGTCTTGGATGGCACATAGCAATGAAGTCTCCGTGGAGTATCAAGATTTCAACGGAACCCCTTTCTGTGTCGCCATTTAACCTCCACCGCTGTCCTCCACATAATATAAAACGTCCCTACCGCCCGCAAAAACAATTCGTCAGGTTACTCAACTCAGGTCAACGTAAATACTCACCTCCGGCCTCCAAGATACGCATCCTTATAGGGCCAGTATCCCCTGTTCTCCCCGTCCGTCTCCCGCTCCAAATCGTACACCCCAGGCGGCACTCCTATTCCCCCCGCCTCCCGCTCCTGCTCCCACTCCTTCACACTCGGCGCCCAACAGTCCACGAATCCATCACGAAATTGTACAAACTCAATCCCAATCTCATATCCTCATACACCCCCAGCACGTATTCGCGAATCCCTCCACAGCTCAAGTGTATCGTTTGCGCTCAGCGATAGTGAGGTCGAAGGAGAGAGCGGACGTGCGCACGTCAAGAGCGAAGAGTGTGGGGAGAAAGCCTGCAAGGTGGTTGAAGGCATGAGTGGGCGTGCTGAGGAAGAGGGAGGTCACATAGAGAAGCTGGCGCCGCGGGCATGGCGTTGGCGCTGCGGCGCGCCCAGTTAGCTTAAATTCGTGTGCCGACGAAGAGCTCACATAAATGGGCTCTTTTCCTCGGTCATGAGGCATTACTTGAGGTATACCCAGTCGGCACAACCTCCGGCCCAAATCCCGCCGTGTCCCCGTTAACGACTGCGCGTGGAAGCGCGGAGGAACGCACCCTGGTTCGGTCTCCCCGCATTGCGGCGCCAGGGGCACAGATCTCGTGGCCCAGCTTTGCCCATGGAAGACTATGTCCGACATGCTGGGTCGTGGTGCATCTGAAGGGACCACATGCCCGATGTACGCCCGCGAGTTCAGTATCTAACAGTGGAAAGAGTCTGTGGGCCATCATATCTTACGTCGGGGTGCTCTGCGCTTTGTTCGCGCTTACAGATCTGATCCTGTTTCTCGGATTCGCCGCGAAAATCACCCACCTGTCAGTGTGCATATGGCTATCGAAGGCGTATTCAAACAGCATCATGGTAGTGAGTCCACATCAAAACGGCCGCAAGCAGAGGATGGCACATTTCTGTAGGTAATATTCTGGGATTCGCCGCGAAAATCACCCACCTGTCAGTGTGCATATGGCTATCGAAGGCGTATTCCAATAGCATCATGGTAGTGAGTCCATATCAAAACGGCCGCAAGCAGAGGATGGCACATTTCTGTAGGTAATATTCTGACTGAACATGATTTGGTGCCCATTTTAGCTGGGGTCATATTCATGTCCACAGATAAGTAGAGCTCTGTATGGGAATTTGGCTATACCTATATTTGTAGACCTCATGGGCCCCTAGCAATAGTTCAGATACATGACATATCCACAAACTAGGTCAATTGGGTGCGCTGACTTTCCTCTCGTCATAGCTTCCTCGGCAACTGCCCAAGCCCGTATCTAGCCCAAGCTCACCAGCATGTCCACTCGCGCTGGGTATGCAGAAATCTAGATCCAAACAATCAATGGTTCCGACGAAGATTGGGGGCCTTTTCAGCCGCATTGCACGGTGTTTCGAGGTACGTTGGTCCTTTACCTCCCCCGTTCTTGGCTGATGGATTGTGGGGATGCTACACTGACCGCGGTGCAGGTCCTCGTACCAGCGGAGGGTACGCTGGCTGGGGGGTGTTTTGTCGAAGTCTGCAAATCGCTTGCCGACGCGAGACGCCGCCCACGCCTTACTCCACTCGCTAGCGACGCGTTTCTTGCGCACTGCCTTCACTGCCGCGATGCTGGTCGGGATTGTGCAGTGCATCAAGTGTGGTAGGGAGATCGGAGGACTCGCCTTGAGCTGCCTTCTTTGCCTCCTCGGAATCGAAAGATTTCTCCAGTGGTCTGGAACGGTGTTTCCGGGCTCTGTGCGATGTCTGGAATTTTGAAGAAAAAAAAGTTCTATTCAAAGTATATAATTGATCGGGTCAGTCCTGGGGCATCCGTAGGGGCCTTTGGTATCTCCTCAACTGTCTAGTGGTTATACCGTTATGTTGTTAAAGATTCGTGTAAAGTGCGGCGTGAGGAAGAGAAACTGATGAAATTCTAGCCCGATTGCCTGCCTGTGCAGCCCGATACATGCTACCTACTCATCTCTATTCCGCAATCCCATCTCCATTTCTCCCGGGTGCCCACTCCTCCAGGCTCTGTATTTCCGAATTTCAAGATGAATCATCACAACATAAGCCGAGCTCCACCCAGTCACAAGCATCAATATCACTAATTGTGATATACTGAGTGGAATCGCGGAGGGGGCAGAATTTGGACCAGGGGTATTGGTATTTGAGGTGCTGGGAGAATCTGTGGTCATGGGCTGAAGGTCGGGGATGAACATCTGAACCCCGAGAGATGCCAGGGAGAAAAGGAGACTCAGAAGTGCCCTACACTGGTTTTAACTCTCATCGCCTAACTCATGAGCAACACTCACCAACACATCCATGTGAGAGGTAGAGACATCATGGTGGACCTATTCCAGGAGGCTTGAGATTGGGCTATCACGTCCAAGTGATCCTGGGGGAAAACTTCATTAGTTTAACGAGGAAGGTATATTAGCAGCATACAAGGAACCATTGCGAAAATTCCTCCTTGGAGTCTCCAATGTGAGAAGCCAGCAAAACCGTATATACTCGTACAAGGCCAAAAAATGCAAACACGCCGCTCAGAATAACAAATCCTTGGTGTTCGGGATGGTGGACAGAGCTAGAATTGCCGCAACAGCACTGGAGTGTAAATTAGACCCAGGGGTTGAAGAAGTGATGGGGCATTTACGCAAGCAGACCACCATTGGCAGTCAATATCCAACCCTGGAAGCTAACCAGGCGGTTCTCCAAACGGTTCACATTCCAACCAGCTGCTTTGTCGTGAAAAAGAGGAGGAGCGATCAAAAACATGTGCACGGCGTGCAAATAGGTGCTGATCCTCGGGCGGCCTGGAAGTCGGTTCGCCACAGCACCCGTACCGGGAACTGCAGGTCGTTCGGGTTGGTGGCTGATGGGCTCGGGGGAGGATGGTTGTATCACGGCCGGTTTCCGCCGGCGCACCACGGAGTTCTGAATCGAAGGTCGAAATTCAACCGCTGGGATCGTTCGGGTAGGAATCGCCTCGGAGTCAGAGTTTTGGTTGACCTGCGACGTAGGGTAGTCCACTTGGTTCCCCACCAAAGTTTTCGTCGGCCGATCCATGCACGGCTGGGCTGGTTCGTGCTCACCTCGAGTACGTCTGCAACAAAAGGAAAGCATCGCACACAGTTCGAGGAGTAAAGATTCCACTCACATACTGTGGTCCGAGCGCACACCATATCTCGAACACAACAGATCGGTTGCCAGGCTGGAACATTGAGATAGAATGTAATAATCAGTGGATTGAGATATAAAAGGGTAGTGAGCATACCTGCTATCCAAGTATCCCATAAACTGCCCACATTCCAAGAGATGGCGAAGAGGGATTCCAATGGAACCCGGAAGGGTGTGTCTAAGGCTCCAACCGTTTCCGTTCATAAACGTTTTCAAACGGTTTTAACTGTTTTTATTTCCATTTAGTTTGCCCAGAGGTCCAAACGGTTTACAAACCATTTATGCTTCAGCTTTGAATAATGCAACACTGCAGATGGCTTGCCCGGGACGCCCGCAGCTACATAGAGGCCAGGAAGCTCTGCCTTGGGATTCAACAATTATGAAGATGTTTCCCCTTGACTACCGCAGACGGCTGCACAGAGGCCAGAAAGCTCTAACTGGGGGAGTATTTCAAAAATAATGAACTTGTTTCAACTTTGAATAATGCAACACTGCAGATGGCTCTCCCGGACACCCGAAGCTGCATAGAGGCCAGGAAGCTCTGGCTTGGGATTTACACATGTGAGTGTTCTGGAGCGGCTCGACTCCAACCCAGACAGGGATGGCAAAGTATCCACAACTTTCCATTATATAGGACCTGAATCTGTGCACTTGTGGCCCTTGTCTACCCCAGGACCCCTAAAGAATCACCTAAAATCCCTGTTTGGCAACATTTTGAATTCGGATAAAAGATGCCCAAAAATGGGCAAGGCATCCTCCGGATAAGAAATCGAATTTTGGGACCTAATAGCAGGTCAAAAATTCGGATAAAGCATGGAGTCCGACAGCAAGGCCGGGGGTCCGAGGCTTAGGGAAGGTTGAGTTCGGATAAAAATTGGCTGGAACTGGTGACTGTATCTATTGAAGCCGATGATGACGATGGATCCGCTATTTTAGCATAATGTATTTTGCGCGCTTGCTTGAATAATAACACGCCGCAGGTGGGCTTGCAATGGCAAAATTTCCTTTTCTCTATAGCTTTTTGGAGGTTTGAATCGGGGTGTGGCATGGCTAGACAAGTTTGATCGATGCGAAATGGGGCGCGGAAATACTTTTGCACTTGATTTATATGCTGTGAAGGACGGACGAGAAAACCTTCACACGATCTCATACAACTCCGGCCGCTTCATATCGATTTGGCGGGATGAAAAGGGAATAAGACAATTGACTTACCAGGCAACGGTTTGAAATGTAGTGAAAGTTCGTTACTTCTGATGTTTTTCTGTGAAAGTTCGGTATTTTAACTCGGCACGTTCAAGAACCTGGAAGCATCCATACAGCTCAAAGCCGCCACAGAACTTGGGGCTTATCGGCTACGTCCGCCTCACCAAACTTCTGTATTTCCAGCCATCTATTTCAGGCTTCGGCATCCTGGCTTCTCATGCACGGCCGCGCGGCCGAAACCGCATTTATCTCAAATTGTCCCGTTCCTCTCTTCCAGCTGTCAGTTAAATTTGTTCGCCCCGCTGTTTTCCCTCATATTTATACCAGCACCTGACGGGACCCCCCTCTATCGCATCTCTGCATCCACTCATTCTTTGTGGTGTCAGTTCTTCCGAGCTTCATCCTCAAATTTTCCGGCTCTGCGACATGGACGTGCAAAATCTCAAGCCCGTGCCCAGGAAAGGGGACCTGGATGAAAAAGAACCAGAGAGCAAGACGGTCGAAATGGATCCCCAGCTGCAGCCAACCCCGTCGTCCGAATCGTCCTCGATTGTGGACGAGTTTCCAGATGGCGGTTTCAGAGGATGGACCGTATTTTTGGGCGTAAGGAAGTTCAATCCTTCTTAATCGTCCAGGAACTCACCCCGGACATTCAGGCGTTCTGTACTTTCTTTGCCTCGTTCGATCCATCGCATTTTATCGTTACGGCGGGTTGCTCACTTCAGGATGCAGTCTTGGTTATTCTTCTTCATGTGGTGTAGGTTCATTTTAACAGTTCGAGATCGGTCGATGCTCATGTTTTCACAGATCTTTCAGGTGGAGTACCAACAGGTCATATTACCGCATTCAACCCCGTCACAAATGCAAGTTTTTCCCTCTCTTCACTGGGCAGTGTTTATAACTGTCGAACAGCGCATGGATCGGCTCGGTCGCGGTAAAGCATCAGTTTGGATTCAGTGCACCACTGAAGGCTTTACGCAGCGTTGTATGAATTTTGTACCGGCTATCCTAATCGGCCGCCTGTGTGACCTCGGATATTTTCGTGCGACGTTCGCCACGGGGTGTATTCTCATTATCATTGGGACGTTCTTGATCTCAATCTGCACCGTTTACTGGCATTTTCTCCTGTGCCAGGGGTTTATGATGGGCGTAAGTGGCTTTAGTGTTCTCTAGTACGTGCGGCCGAGGCCCTTCGTGAAGATAGGCTACGGTTTGACCTACAATAGGGCTTCGATAATGAGACGAAGGGGCTGCAGGTACAGTAGAAATGGGTCTTCTTATATATGTTTTCGGGGCGGAGAACGATCTCCCCGCTCCGGGCCTACCCACACTATTTTTGGATTTTCTTTGAAAAAATAGCGAAGAACAATGAATGGCTGAAATGCACTTAGGGATAATCTCCGGAGAAAATATTATCGAGGAGACAGTTCTGCACGAAATTTCGCTGGCTATCTCCCCTGCCAGTCAGGTTTAAAGAGGTCATCTTATTGAGTTCAATTTTTCAATTGAGGGCACAGATGCAATCAATCGGCACTCCGGGCGCCAAGGATGCGCCAATTGCATGGCACTCCGCGCCGGACAAGAATTGTCCCCGTTTGCTTAAAGGCCTATCTCTGTGAGCGCCCGGAGAAAATATCTGAGGAGACAGTTTTGCGTGAAATTTTACTGCGAAGACCACCAACATTGACGAAATAGAGAATAATGTATGTAAAATCGGACACGCTTTTCAAAATGCAAAGCCTTTTTAGCTGAAATGCCTTGTTTTGAACCGTTTCAGTGCACAGCGAGGCCGAAACTGAATGAATTTCTAAGGCGCCCTGCGTATTGGAATGCCAGCAGAATTCTGGTTCGAAATGTTCCCCCGATCACTGGAAATGGTGTATTCCTGGTGGACACGGGTTGATGCTGTCCTCGGCCCCGCAGCCTTACGGCGCCCCACTCCCTCTCCCGCCACGGAATACGAGCCGAGCGAGTTCCCGTGGCATGCGCCGACTCCCATCGACAGCCCTGTGCAGACGACGCACACGTCCACGCGCCACGCGTCCGTCCACGCCGTCCCTCCCTCTGCAGTCTGTCAAAGTCGTTCAGTTTCACCATCCTCAGGATGCTGATCCCCTCATTCACCTCCCGCCCCGCCGCGAGCGCGCGCCGTTCGTGCTTGTGCTTGTACCGCCGTATTCGACTTCAACCTGATCCTCGTACGCCATGTCCACCGCGACCTGGCAGAAAATCGATGCGACCTCGACGGGTGGAAGGGTGTAGATGAAGATGCGGCGTCGGCCCAGGACGTGCTTGTAGAGCGTCGGCAGCGAGGGCCGAGGATGCGGAGGAGGTGCGAAAGGTGGAGCGTCGGGTGCGCCGGGGGTCGTTGTCGAGCTGCGGCATAGTTAGCCTTAGAGGGCATAAGGCATGAAGACATGAAGAGAAGGACGTCGGGGAGCGGCCACAAGGGAGTTGAAGTCTCAAGCAGAGTTTTTTGAGGCTGAAGAGTGCGGTGAAGAAGCTGAAAGAGAGGCGTAATGGTTCTGTTGTGCTTGGTCTGCCCCACGGTGATTGCTTGGGAATGCACAAGACGGCATCACGGTCCGATTGTAGTTCCAAAGAAAAGCTTGTAAAGCGCTTATTTGAGGAGATTTGTTGTCTGCCTTTGAGCCTGAACCGTTCACGGCACTGCCGCCTAACGTCAAGTAGAAAAAGCTGAACAACAGAGACGAGAGGTAGGTGAGTGTTAATTGTTGCGTTCCAACGATGTTGGAATCAGTGATTCAACACACGGCAATTTTAGTCCGCGAATTACGACGGGTAGAGGAAGGTGAGACGCTCTCACGTCCATATCTATTTTCTCATAAAAATCAACTTCCTCGCAGCTTTGGCCGATGCCCGCAAGGAAATCTAGCAGCTCAAATCCTGTTCGCGTGTCAGCAGATCTCACTCACCATGTGAATCTCGTACTCCACAGACGCTGAGAAGATGGAAGTCGAGAATAACGAGGTGAAGGACGGGAACACCCGTCTCTCGTCCTATGCAGAAAGGAAAATTAGTGAGAGCCGTATATATGAACGACAACGCGCACCATGTTATCTTCATCGCCCTCCGCCTTGGCCTGCGGCACAACAATATCCAACCCCTTCCAGATATTATCCTTCAACTTGCGCACATCAACCCTCTTCGTGCGCTTTGCATAGTTTACAAACTCCCGTCCTCATCGCCAAACCTAGACCAGTCGTCATAGTCGTCGTGGAGGAACTGCGTGTTGAATGGTATACCGCCTCCGCCCAGCTGACGACCCAACTCATTAGCGGATTCTTTGAGGGACTATGTAGAAAAGACATACTAGCCTCGTCGTCTTCGCGGCCAGCAGCCTGATCAGCAGCCGTCTGCGCCCAAAAGTTCTTGTCCACTTCCCAGGTGCGCTGAGAAACAGCGTTGGAAGGCGGCGGAGATTGGCGCCGATTGGGTGGCACTGGGCGCCACGGACCTACCAAACGATTCAGGATGCTGCTCGGCCAAAGACGTTGCGGCGCGCCCGGAAACGTTACCAACGTGTTCGGAGGGTCGGAAAACCCCAGGGAGCCAAGAATAGGCAGAGGACTGTACCCAAAGACAGAAGGAATATTGAATGAGTACGGCCCAGAAAATTGGGAGCTCCAAACGAGGACCATGGGCGATGGTATTGCACTACGCAGTCCAGATCGTGTGAGGATGGGGTTCGTCGAATAAAAAAGATGAGCGTCGTGACTCTAAGTCGAGACCGCGCGAGTATGGTGGCAAGGGCTTCGAAGTGAGCCTGGGAGGATTGAACGGGAGACGCCCTAGCCCTAACAGATGGAAACGCGACGAGCTTTTCTCACCTCGGTTCAGTGGTAATCCATCTGGTCACTCCGCCGGACGAGTACAGAGCCCGCGAGAACATTAGCCCCTCCTGGTACAACGTGGAACGACGCGTGGGCCGGCGTGGACGCAAAACAGAGAGGAAGAGTGGCGAGAGAGAGAGGCGATGAGAGCCGGAAGCATGGCCCAAGTTCGAGTTGGCTGTTATGGGTGTTTCGGATGTCGAGCAGGGCGCCGAAATAGACTAGGGTTACGTGCAGCGGCCTTAACCAGAGAGTCCCCCGGCGGAACAAACAGAAAGAGACGCGATGGTATATCATATGTTGGAGAACTGGAGAGGGGGCCGTCAGAAGAAAGAGAGTACCGGAAGAAAAAAAACCCACGCTATGGGAATGATAATTTGTTTGTCAAAGACGCATACAGGCACCACGCGCCACGGAGGGATGTTGCTCTGGGGACGACGGTACCACGGCAGAAACAGAACGAAGAAAGAACACGTAGAAAAGATGCATGCCCCGGACCCGAGTCGAACGGGTGCCCTGCGAAACGCATTTCTTCGACCTTGGGGCTGGATGCAGGGCTCCATGCGCACCGGGGGTTGTAATACTGACAGGGAGGCACACATAGAGATACAGAAAAGGGGCAGAAATCAGGTTGCCTCGAATAAGCCAGAACTATCTGCCATGGGGTGGTAGTGCCCTGAATATATTTAGGGAAGACTGACCAAAAGAACCAGATCTCGCACATCTTACCGAATTTAATGAGCGAGAGCCAATAATAAAAATTGACAGCAGACGCACTGTAACCAACGAGCCCACATAGATCCAAGAGTTTCAGATGATGCACGGCGCGATACTATCGACCGGCAGGACATGACCGTGGAAGAAGGTCAAATGAGCTCGTCAAATACAGATGCTGTTTGAACTATTGACCACCAGCCTGTCCAAGAGACACATCAATGTCGATGCCTCTTTCTCTTGATTGATTCCTCGAGCGTAATAGTTTCTGGGGCCAGAAAGCTCGGCAGCGGCTCGTCCAGGGCAAATGAGATAGACCGAACTCAATGGACTGGTGGTGAACGCCAATATGGCTGATCAAATTGCCAACTTCTATAGCCCAGTTCGGCGTTGTCGGATGCCCTGGGCACACAGTCCAGTGGCAATCCTGAGTGTCTTGTGAGAGGAAGATGTTTCAATCACTTTGATAGCAAATGCGACCGCAGACTGGACAGCGGAAAAAAGGCAGAGATATTGTGTAAGGTATGTGGGTGAACGGTCAACGTACACGGACATCATTCCCGTCCTTAAATCCAGCCAGTGGCTCATGCTTTCGCCAGAACGAAGCCTATGAGAAGAGCGTTCAGGCGCGTCCAGAGAACGGTAAATGGACGCTTTGTCTTACAACAGGCATCCGTATGGCAACAAACGAATGAAGAAATCGTGAAGGCATTTTCAAGGGAGATAGGGTAGAACGCACTAGGGCCATAAATGTGCGGTATTCAGTGACGACACGGTGTACCTGACCGCTAGATTTTTTCTCGCCCATTGCTGCGCATGAAGTTGGCGCAGTCACGGTCCTGTACTCTGCACGCCTCCACCTCTGTGCGGAAAGCACTTATCAATTCTGGGCATGAGGGATTGCGCCCCGAGGAGAAACTTCGAAAAAAGCGTAGGAGAACTGAACCCAAGAAAAGAAAGAAAAAAACAAAAACAAAAGAAACCACAAGAGATAAAACCCTGGCCCGGGTTGAACGTCGGCCTGGCGTCAACAAATTTCCCAAATGTACATAGATGTTGGCGGATGCACTCGCGGCCGCCACAGGGTGAATACTATGAGATATTATAAGCTTGAGCAGTGCATTGGGAAGTGAAGTGGGACCTTGTCCGAGGACGCCACAGATCTCGGTGAATTCAAAATGAAGTCTGATGTGGAGCACCATAGATTTGCAGGGATCAAGGGTTAGGGACGACCAGATCGACCGTGCGCAGGAATTCAAGAAGGATTTCAGATACCGAAAAATCGATGTGACTGCTGCGATAGACCGCACAATCAAGATTGTGGGTGCACGATGCCAAGGCGGGACACGGACCATGCGAGGAACGTGCCGGTGAAGGACACTTTCTGGTCAACGCTCCAGTGTCCCAGGACTTAGGCCTCAGGAGCGACACGAAATAAGATTCAGATGAATGAAATTCCGTGTGGAGGGGTGTACATACCGTGGATACGGTGAAGGAGATGAAAAAATGAGCATGCGGGACAGACACACCTGGGATAAATTCAGAATGATAGATAGGGGACGGAGCGCGTTCGATTCGGAGTCGGATGCTTCTTTACAGTGTTTGATTTGGGTTGTGGTGTGGGCTTGACGGACGGTATGCAGGCAGCCAAATTGAAGCCCCCAAAAGAACAATGGGCGGCCAACCCCAATTGTGTGGACATGGAGGAAGGTAGCACAGAATACTGTAGAATTTCATTCAATTCGGCACGGGTTGTGACCGCGTGACCCAAATACCGATTCGGCACTTCGGCAACCAACGAATTTTGGCGTGACACCTCCAAAAATTCGGCATTCAAGACGAAAAATTACGAAAATTCTGCCTTTTTTGCACCTCCAAGGGAGATTTGGCCCAGTGTCACACATTTACATTCGGCACTGGGCGCTGTGACCTGTGACCGAGACCAAAATTCATCGCGGCACAGGGGGTGCGTGACGCGTGACCGCCGAATTGAATGAAATTCTACAGTAATGCGAGAGACCAAAGGAACAGTGATCCCATCAGACCCAGCACACGCACACAGCCACACATACTGTCACGTTTCGACCAAAGGTTCACGGGGTGTCACCCGTCACCTCAATTGTTCACCGAACAAATTGTTCATGTCCTCGGCAATCATGGGAAAATTACCATAAATAGTAGTCCGGCGAATGCCGGAACAAAAGTTTTGGCATTTTTTGGCCTATTTGGGCCCAAAAACCGCAATGTCACCGTCACCTAGTGCAAAATTGGTCAGTTCACAGGTCAGTGTCACCCGTCACCCTGACCCTTTGGTCGAAACGCGACAGTACTTTCAATCTTGGTAAGTTACATCTTGTGTTCGTCGGGCAGGGCGTGGTGGTGGAGGGGCGCGGAATGGCAGTGTAATGGAGCCTTTCACTTTACCTACTCAAGTCAAAAAAAATTATGAATCGAGTCCAGGCTTTAGCCGCGCAAGTCCTGAAGGATGTCGAGCGCTTACAACTCTCAAATTGGCGACGACCATGAAGCATTCAAACACTACGGGCAAAATTAGATTTGAATGTAACGGTGGTGGGGAAAATATTACTCCCGATTCATAACGGATGACAGTACCCGCCAAGTACGGGCTCTGGAAACACAACTCACTATCGTACCGCACGATGACGAATATGTCTTGTATCCCGGTGCCCGGCTTACTAAGTGCGGGGCAATGCCACAATATCAGTTTTGTACACAGTATATTTCGGGAGAAGTAGCTAGTCAAATACAGATTCATCCATATTCATACCATAAGTATCTATTTCCTTGGGCTCGACGAGTACATTCTGCAGCCAACATCTGCGTTGATCCAGTTGGCTTGCGCTGTAGTCGAGTCAATGCAAATGGAGTCCGAAACGCAATTCCATCCAAAGTCTTGACTCGGGAAATTGCCACAAAAGACATGCCAGCTGAGAAATCAGTTTTCCAAGCCAATCACACCCTCTTCAAAGTGAGACCCTGGCTTTTGTTAGTCTTTTGTGTTTACCCGCGAGGGTTTGATCGCAGTGCTCGCTTATTATCCGTTCCGATTTACCGAGTCCGGGAAAGTCCGAAGCATCACGCGCGTAATAGAGTGAATCAATCATTTGAACATCTAAACCATCTTCCCACGGCGAGACCATCAATCCCCTTACTCCGCGCCCCTTTGTGTCCTATTTGCCTTATTGGGAAATGCCGAACGTTAAGAATGAAGGTTTTGACACCTTCGATCGTTGAAATGTCGATTGTTTGGTTGGCCTTTCCCTCGATCGTGCCCTCTTGGCGCGTTCCGCTTGATGTCACCGCTGGCGAACTGTCGATCGAGGATCGGCAAATCCGCCAATCCTCGATCGGCAAAATCTGCTAACCCTCGATCGGCAAACCTGCAGATGACAAACATATTTCAACCGAGTGTCTCTCCCATGTAGCTGCCTGCTTTGAATATAACCTACGGTTCAAGCCGCGTGCTGCAATCCATAAACACACTGAAGCTGTAACATCTCCAGATCTCCAGTTTAGGTCATCTACGTCAATTGCTGACTTTCTCAACTCTTTTGAGACCTCAATTAATGGACTTCGTACTCAGATTACTGGGCACCTGCTGTCTGGACATTGCTCTCAGTTTTTCTCATTCTCATCCTCCAATTTCTCTACCCAATGGACTATCTTTACCCGATTGCGCTGATGTCCGTACTGAATGGCTAGGAAACAGTAGTCTGTAGTTGACCGCGCGATCATGTATAGGTAGCGCCGTTACATATAATCATCGGAGTTTGAATTCTTCCCATGCCCACTCACCCTTCTAGTAGCTCCATCCACAAACTTTGAGGAGAGAAAGTCTCTCCGAACCTCATTTCCAATCGAACAATTTCTCCCGAATCACGGTTCGTGGGCCTCTCGGCGAGAAATCACAACATCGGCTGTCTCCGCGTGCCAGCCCATCAAATTTCGGCATCGTGCTTTGGCATCGTGCTTCTGAAACTCTCCACCCAAGTTTTGGTGGAGAATTTTACTCAAATCGTGTTCCTAAACTAAATAGAGCCCTGAAATAGTAAAAAACGCGTCGCTGCGCTCTTCTCAATCCCGGCAAATTTTTGTGATTTGAAATAAGGCCACTAGCAATTGTTCGATCGAGGTCAGTGACAGACTATAACAACCGAGGTATGAGGTTAATGTTATAGCATCTGTTTATAAGAGACTAAGGAAACAGGCTTGATGTTGATTTGCGACTCCATATTCTCAACGCTATTTATGGTAGCAAGATATCGTTGAACTCGTTGCACCGTGTTTTGAGTACTTTGGGTGTAGAACACACGGATAAGGACAGCATCGGACAGCTTCAAAGGAGACTCAAACGGTACATTGTAAATTTGCGAAGAGGAAAAAAACTGAACAATCGGAAGAACAGGAATCGCATTTCCCGTGCAAGGTACAGCGAGCAAAGCTTGAATCTCTCAGACAACTGTGGCCACAAGTTGTACCTCAGTCCTTGAAGAACAAGTGTGTGCGCAAGTTCCGAGACCAGACCAGCTCTGAAAAATTGTCCACATTTACCTGTGCTTCATGTGCTAAGTCAGTTTCGCTCCGCTCCCATTGCTCTCTAATTGTCGACGACTCCCAGGTTGAACTCAGTGTCTTGAAGCGGCCTGACTTAAAATCCGATGAAATTAATCTGCTCCGGAAAATAGCCTTGCAACGGTGCACAGTCACAGGGGACCTAAAACTGCCTAAAGAACGCAAAAAAAAGGCTAAATTTTGGTGCCGGATGTCGCAAAATTTAGGCTTGTGTCGAGGTGTCGAATCGTAAATCAGGTCACGGATCACACTCCCTCTCAATTTGAATGGAAAACCCCATGTAGCCGGAACTCTTTGGATTTGTTGCCCGGTGATTCATTTAGCGGACGTTGGCGCCCTCCCGTTGATTGACGGGTAACAGCCGTCTTTTTCAGGCGGCTGTCCGCCATATTCCTGCTTCTTGGAGAGGTACCAGATGAGTGCTCCGTCGCGAAAGAGACCGCTGATGGTGACCACCCAGTCGTCGCGGGCGACATGCGGATAGACCACCAAGCACGAACATTTTCATGAACGGTGCCATGGAAGTATGGGAGGTCGACGCGGAAGGAGGAGGCGCGTCCAGCGGGTTGAGAAGAGCCCAGCTGGGGAGTGGTGTGAACTGTAGCACCACTGAGCGCGTCACGGAAAGCAGGTACTTAGCTTCGAACTCGCAGAACAAACAAATACACGCACATCTCCGTCGGAATGCGGAGGATCCTGCAAGTCAATGGATGCGGGTTGTGTTAATGGGTTAGCCTTCTTGTTTTCAGCGCAAGGGCCATTGTGAAAGTGGGGGTTAGAAGATAAGGTGTGAATGACGGGCTGGACGTCACCTTTTATGAACAGGTCTCGACAGCCTGCACCGTTCATTTTTAGCGACTTCCTGATTTAATATGCATGGTCCAGGTCAAGTCAAGCCTGCTGAGAATAGGACTCCCATCTGGACATCATTCTGTACCTCCTAATTGTTACCTTCTTCATAGATCAAGGTGTGAGGTCCTTAGAATTGATGGCCGTTTATGGCCTCGTCACGTGCATCAAAAGCCAGAACAAAATGCCGTATTCAATTAGTACCTTACATTCCCGGAAAGCGATGCTATGTAAGTCGATGCAGTCCTCGCAGAATTCATCGACAAGAACTGCACGGTCGAAATCGATAAGGCTAACCCTGCCATCCGCACCGACAAGGACATTCTGGGGGCGGACATCGTGATGGTGAATCCCGATACTATGAAGAGAGCTTACAGCTCTTTGCGGAACTTAGGGGCGGCCCATTTTATTTTTAAAAAACGGATTTTCCGTCGGATGGCTCTCCTGAGATCAATTCTCAACTGTTTTCTTTGAAAATATGCTCATTTTGTGGGCATTGCAAATCTGGAGGGCATGGCATCTAATGATGTCTTTATTAGGCCCTGAGATGACCTAATAGCTCAGATTTGACTGTTTTTCAGTAGGATGGTTCGCATGCTGGATATAATAGTTCAAATGATCTAATTTTTTGATATGTTGCACTTGGAGTACTACGGAGGGCATGACATGCCGTGATTTTCAATGTGACCTTTACTTCAAATATTTGCTTGCTCAAAACCCCATCGCGCCCATGCCTGGGGACTGGCAACGCATCCCAAACAAATGTCTGTTGTTCCTTGTTTGTTATCCGTCGGCCGTCGTTGCAGCCCTCCACAGTCACTCTAAAAATTCAAGCTAAATTGTATATGACATTCGAGATGAAGCTCGAGGGAATTTTCTGAGACCACTTACTGAAAAGTAGGACATGTCCCATACTCTGTGTAGTTGTCCGATTGACCTAGTTTTTTGATATGTTGTATTTGGGAGTACTACGGAGGGCATGCCATACCGGGATTTTCAATACAACTTGTATATTTGATGTAGTGTACATTATGACAATGGTTCCAAATGCGCTCGAGAACGACGTGGAGGTTGCGCTTGAGGACCATGCTCGCTTCCATTGGTCTCCGGCCACACCAGCGGACTTTACAGGACCACTTCAAGGATTCAATTTTGTTCTTGTCACTTGTCTATCTAGGGCTTGGTCTCAACTCTGGGCGTGCATCGTCTGTGCCCGGTTGAATCAGGCCTGTTTTGCTGGCGTTTGCGTTCTCGGCGCGATCGTCTAGTTAGGTTACATTTAATTCCATCTAATTCCTTTTGTAGTCTTTTCCAACGGGTGACGGACTCGGCTCCGCAGGAACCTTTACGCTCGTCTGCCTTACCCCAGTGGTATCTGTAGCGCGTCCGTCTCTGTCCCCGACGCGACGGGTTTAGTTCTCGCTGACACATCGGTGTCTTTGCGGAGATAATAACTTTGGTTCAAATTTCCACTGTTCATTGAAATACCTACCATGAATTAGAACTTATAACTGGGTGTGTTGAAAGCAATTAGAACACATCCCGAGGAAATTTGGAGAATTCCGGGGTGTAAACGTAGACAGCAGAGAACGGGTGTATAAGTCAGAGCTTCCTTTTGATCAACACAGCTCCCAATTTTAAATCGCTCGCACGGTGCCGCAGAATCCGTTCTTTCCGACCATGAGAGATCGAAATCCAGACGGCTTGGGATGACGAACGTGTGCCACGGACTGTCATCCTGAAATGTTGAATGGCAGGCTGTGCTTTTAATCCCAATTTGGTTCCCTCTGCGTGGCAAGGACATCTCGTGCCCACACAGCTTTCAACTGCTGTTGAGAATAGCCAAATTTGGTATCTGTCCATATTTCGCTGCCGCACGGCACGGTGACCGCGTACCTGCCTTCTGGTATAAAGCCTACGCATTTATGAGTAATCGTCTGTCAAAATCCTCCTATTCATCATGTTCCCCCTCTTTTTCTCAGTCCCTGATATTCGTGTTTAATTGTTCCGTGCCTGCCGCCGAAGCAACACCGACTTCTCAGTAACATTCGGGGGGTCGCTTCTCGAGTTCTAGTAGCTATTCCCTCTGAGTTGGCTCGAAGAGTCATCCTTACTTTCAGACCGTCTAGCTGTCTGTGAATCTGGCATATTTTCCTCTGCAGGGACGATTGGTCCCGCAACTCCTACATGCCTATTTCCAATGTGAGCAATGCCCCGCTACGCAGTTCTTTTCTTTTCTTTTGAAATGTGCATTTCCTATCGCCGCGCCCACGTTCTCATTAACATCCCGCCCCTGGCACCGCACGGAAATTTGGTATTCTGTTTTATTGCTTCCCATGAGCTGCCCAACGCATTTAAGGTATGCTTTGGCTCATCCCTACCTTTTCTAAGCATCGCTCACTTCTCCTTTGACCTCACACGTCGCGAACCTTCATGTTCAATTTTTGGCCTCCTGCGAGCAGTCCGTCGCGTTCGCGGTTCGCGTTCCCGCAACCGGGATACCGGTTTGCTATCCAGGGCGGGTTTAATAAGCAGCACCAGCCTTAATACGTCGACATTGACCTCGAGGATCAATCGAACTCCCTGCCGTCCAGCATGGACTGCAAGGAGGAACAAGGTGTGTTGTCGGTGGGTTACCTGAATAGCTTTATTCTGCAACATGGATACTACCTATCCTCGCAGTCCCCACACCTTGACGCACCACGGCATGCCCGCTACACCAACACCACATTTTCATTCTCGAGTTTTGAATCCCCGGTGAGGCCAGTTTGACGGTAGTTGCATGTGGGCTCGCGCTTGACACCAACATAAGAACTAATGCATAGCGTTGCAACAGGTCACCCAATTAAAGCTGCTGTCTGGTAAGTTGGATGTCTTCTCGCATTTCGAGCTCACACACTTTCCATTCATTTTTAATTCTGTTGTTCTCTGACCGCTATTCGTTCACAGATGGGTGTCGAGTAATTATTCTTCATTCCTCTTAATCTAATTTGCAGTGAGTTGTTTACCTTGGAATGAGTTTTGCATTGAACTGTGACCTGATATGATATCGAAACATGTGTACCTGCACACCTAGCGTCAATGGAGTGACTTTGTGAATACCCTCTCACTATACTTTATTTCTACCAAGATGTAGAATTTAGAGTTCGATTCTCTGCCTTGAACAGAGTGAGCCGTCATTTGTTACGGAGTTGGTAAGCATGAGACAGTCGGTCTTTACCCCTTTGACTACAGTATATATATGCCTTGAAAACATTTGTCCTTCGGGTAACTGGTTGCCTTTTGACATGCCGCAGAGTCTACACCTATGCCGGAGCGAAGCGAAGGCATGTCTTGTCCTTTAAACCTTGATTTATTATAATCTGTCAGAGGGGTCCCGATCCCTTCTACAGGTTATTCTCGCGTCGAAGAGACCGCTTGGGTGAATACGTACGGCAGTCCTCTTCCCACGTCGCCTTCTTTGGGTCCCCGCCGTGTTGCCGCCACTGCTGCAACTTCCTAATTATGTGTCATTTGGAATCAGTCGAGCTAACGCCCGCTCAGTCCGAGTTGAGTAACCATATTCGGGTTCATCATACTATCAGGCATCAGGTAGCTGGCCACCTTAGCTTTCAGTGTGGATGCTTGTGGCATAGAGCATCAGATCCAGTCCAGATGTTATGGAGTGGATGGGAGGTATCCTACTAATGATTCGAGTACATTCTCTGAATTTACACCAAGATTTGCTGAATCGACTCTATCAATCCAAGACGCTAATTCCGTCACATTAATGCAACATTAT